>JAJJWX010004874.1:1200000-1773239 GCA_023529315.1 Papaver bracteatum | reverse complement strand
CGCAATTCATATACTGTTTGTATAAGTTTTACTATAAATAGGAGTTCAAATGTAAAATTTGGGAGGTTCTTTTAGTGAGTGTTAGAAAATATCTTAGGAAAGAGAATAGAGAAAGTTGTAACTATTCTACTTCCATTTAGATACTTCTTTGTAATCAATTGAGAACATTAATAAGAAAATTGTTATTCATCATCAAGAATTTCTTGAGTTTTTACTAATTCTATTGAGGGTGTAGTTGTAGGTTATTCTGCAACTACACGAACCAATTATAATAAACATGACGACTTATGTAATGTTTATTATGTTTCCCACAAAATGTTTAGTGTTAGTAATACGAAATCCTAAGACCAATACTGGTAGTAGTACGAAAAATTAAATACGAAAAATAATAGTAGTGATACTTTCTCATGTTAACAGTTCAGTTTTTCAAAATTATTGAAAAGATAAACTAAGACACTGCGTGCATATATATGATCAAGGGATATTTTTTTGGCCCCATCATTTTTTTTGTGCCTAGGGCTGTCGACCATCCTATCCAACCTAAAAGATTTCCCTGATAACCATAAAGGTAAATCCATCATGTTTTGTTATGAATTTGGAGTCATGAACTTGAAAGAGTGGGATTTGCTAGTCGGTTGGATCATAAATCAAAAACCATGGGGAATTAGGTATAATGTTGAATATCTTTTTCATGAAAGATGAGTCACATAAAAGATAATCCACAATTTGGAAACGCATATGAATTTATATACGAGTGTTAAAGATGGGAGAGATCCATCGTCGCTTAGTTTTTGAAGTTGCAATACGATCTTATCTACCATGATTTATCAAATTGGGGAAAAAAGTTTGTTTTGTGTTTTTTGTCACTTCAGTCTCCAAATAGTGTTTTTATAAACTCGCGAGAAATGCAATTCGCTATTTAGTCCAAAACTCTTCCAAATTCTGATCTTTACTTCTGTCAGTGGTTCTTGAAATTATTCTTGCCGATTACTATATAAGAGAAATATTTTTCAGGGTTTCTGTAATGGGGAATTGGGTTGTGTAAAAGGAACACTTGCTAAAAAGAAACACAAGGGGTTAGCTACCTTGGAATATGTTTGATGTTTTCTAGTAGTTTAACATATGTTTTGGTTGTTTCCTTTGCTTTGCTTGTAACTCTTTCTTTTTAGTGTTGCTTGTTGCTTGTTCCTCTTGTAACACCTTGTTTGCATTTCCTTTCTATTTTTTTTCATTTATTTTAACAAATATTTTTATTATAAACTAAATTTTATTTACTAAGATGCCTTTGTGTCTAAAATTATGATCCATATACTGGTACAAGTTTTCAATCTCTACAATTAGAGATTTTTTTATTTTTTTATTTTTTTTGAAGAGAAAATGTGAATACTGTATGTAGAACAAAACTACAAAAGTGATTACAATTAGAAAACCCAAAAATCAAAAAGATAAATGTATAATAAAAGAATTACAACTGAAATTAAATAGAGATTTAAAGATATGCAATTCCATACACAATAATAAGAATTATATATTTTTTTCTTCTATTTTTTTTTTGTGTATACCTCATAACACGTTATCAACACGCTTTATATCAATTTATACAACTGGCTATATAATTTTATGAAAAAAATATTTTAGACTTTTTTCTCACAGTTGCAACATCATGGCAGCCGACAACGTTAAACAAATAATTTGTAATCCATACCTTTATAAGATATTTCCTTTGAGTTGTTTATCTAATGATAACTTGATGGTGTATTTTAATAATGACATATCGTGTTGTATGTACTAAAATGGTTTTGTGGCCGAATTCATGTGACTTTGATCAACTAGTATTATTAAATGGTGCACATGGAATGCCAAATAGTTTGTAGCACAGTCATCCACCACGAGAACCTTGATAAACATGGTAACTTATATGCTTTAAATAATTGTTCTCGCATGTAATCCTCTTATTTTGTTTATTATTTGTGTTTTATATGCTAAATAAATTTTGCTTTGAGTTATTTAATTATTTTGTACAAGTAATTTGTACTGAGAACAACTGGGAACTCATCTGGCCCCGACAAAGAATAAGGTGCCATTTTGAAAACCGCATCTTTGATTTCTTCGTACTCTGGTATCATAAGAATACTATTATCTTCCTCAGTAACCAGAGTGAGAATTTTAGAGATTATAGATTATATATTTATTAGTATTTGGTGTAGTGGTAATAATATCATAAGAATACCGTTATCTTCCTCAGTAACCAGAGTGAGAATGTTAGAGATTATAGATTATAGGTTTATCAGTATTTGGTGTAGTAGTAGTAGTCATCTCAGAGAAGTGGTTAAAAACCCCTTCCTGAATCTTAACTCTACTCTCGTCCCAAATATTATTATCATTTTTATAGCACTGTTTATATTCTTTAGAGTTCTAGTTCTCACTAACCGATGAAAATAACTTGTACTTTTATCACCTAACTATAACATTTTATCCACATTTTTATATTTTCATGAAGAATTCATTTATATCATACCATTTTACCATTTCATAGCTTAATAATTTTAAAACTTCGGATTTATTATGTACGATTGTTCAAGTTTTCAAGATCAGTTATAGCTTGTTCACGTTTGAAATGTATATTTTCAAACTGTTTTTTGTTCCACATCTTAATGTTTCTTTTAACAACAAATAATCTTTTAGCAAGTTGAAAAGTCGGTGAACCAACATGATGAGTTAACCAAGAATCATAAATGATATTGATGTAAGATTTAATATAAAGACAAGTACCAGAACATTTAAAAGGTTTAGATCCATATTTTCTGCCATGCTTGGTGTTAAAAAAAAACCCGACTATAATATGAAGCAATCGGGCTGAGATAAAGCATTTGAGCATTTGAGAAAAGAGCAATCTAATCTTTATTATCCGGACTCTTATATGTTTATTTTTATATTCGACCTAGTAAAAGAGAAACCCATATACCCTAAATAAACAATCCCTTCCGGATTAAAAATATTAACAGTCCCATCTCTGTCATGTCTATTAATTCTATCAACTCCCCCATTGTCGTCTTGATTCATAAAAGAATTAAGATCCTGATTACCATCCAGGAAAGGATAATCATCTAAGACATGTTTGTCAGAAAGATCCAAGTGATACTCTTATTTTAAGAATTTCCATATAAACAACTTATGACCCAATCTTTCCTAGTTATGTGATCTGTGATAATGATATTTATAAAGTATTCCGAGACTGAGTTATTGCAAATCTAACTATATCCACCCAAGCCAGAGCTAACCCTCGTGACCTCCCTATGGGATCCACTATTTTTATATAATCATACTTGACAGATTTGAAAAAACTCAAGACATTTGTAATGGTTTGTGTTGTCTCACTTGTAAGTTTAATTCCTTAAAATTGTATGCATTTCTTGTACCATACATATTTATGCATATGTAGGGATCCAAAATCTATAGGTCAATGCGATTTTAGTGAATGTTTGCTTATCCATATTCAAAATCTCTAATGGTTAGTGTGACTTTCCTTAGAGTTTAGAGCAGGAGATCAAATTATGGGTGGAGATTCGACCTAACCGAGCTTCTTGATTACTCCACAAAAGAATGAGCAATTCACGAAGCAAAACCACTAGCCGGTCGTGCGTGTATCGCCCCCTAAGCTAGCAGCTGACTAATCCAAGAGATTAACTAAATAAGAGGCACTAAAACTAAAACATTTACTTAAACAATCAATTAAGAAATTTGCTACAAAACTTAACCCAAAACTAGCCCCGCTCAGAAATATATACATACAAGAACTCCTCTCAAATGATACATATACAATAGTCATTTGGTTTATAAAATACAATAAGCAATATAACAAATATAATAAAAGTTAATCAACTAACGAAATCAATCCTTGAAGCTTTCGCTGCGCAACTCTGATCTGTCTCTGAAACTGAAAGTGGGAAAGGGTGAGCACATCATCCCTAAAAGGGTGCCCAGCAGGAAAAACATTTTAACTTTAAAGAAATCATGAGCAAGATTTGAAAAACAATTCATGTTTTCCCAAACAACAACAAGTGACCAAGTCACTAACATAACAAACATGTATATGGACAAACTCCTTCTTCAAACAATGTACTAATATGGTTGTGCAATTTCGAACTCGCAAATCCACACCTAATCGTACATATGGATGTCGACAGTTCCGAACTCGTAAACTGCCGACCAATATATCATCATAAAAGCTCTAGGTATAAATGTGAAGGAGCGTATCCTATATACCACAGATGGAAATTCTTATTTCCCATAACAATTCATGACGACACAAAACATTACAAGTCCTTTCCAAACCATGGAAAGATTACAAAAATCGACGGAACAATCATAATACAAATTAAACAACACATGGGATGCAAAAACAGACAATACGTGAGTTTATAAACATAAACCTTTGTAAAAGAAACAACAATGGTTTCAAAAGAGTTAAAAGTATTCCCACCTCTTTTGATGACAAGCCACGCCTACCTCGAGATCCACGATCCACTGGTTCGTCCGTTGAATCGAACGTTGTTAATAACGAACTGTTAATCACACAAAAACTCTAAGATTCTAGCCAAAATGGCTCATACAAGAATTATACAAATCTAACTAATAGTCCTAAGCCCATTTACGTTTCTATACCCTTTTATTATCTATTTTTAGCCCATCTAAGGTTTAGTAATTCAGTTAGGTTGTTTCTCTAGTCCACTAAATAAGTCTAGCAAACAATTACAACTTTGTAGAAGAAGCCAATGGTTAATTCAGACCATAAGGGTCCAAACATTCAAAATATGGATACTAGGTCTAAGCCCAAGTCCACTAAACTGACCCCTTAAACTAAGGCCCAGTCCCACTAAGTCAACTAACGGTCACTAACGATCAAAGTGACGGTCAAGGGTCAACTAACAGTAAACGTCAGTCAACAGAGTCAAGGTCGGGTCAAAGTCCATGGTCAATGGTCATCAAGTCAAGACTAGTGACTCAGTGGGTCAAATCCGATTCAACTCGATTTGACTCAGTCTTCTGACTGAGTTAGACGAGTCAGACAACTGACTGGAAAGAAAGACTCACGGCCAAAACCTTTGTACAAGCCAAACTTCTAATACACAATTCATTATGCAGAACAACTTCCTTCATTCTTATTTCAATTTTACTTGATTAAACAACATTATTTGGATCATTTCAAACATATAGCTAATTCATATAAACTTCATAATTTGATTACAAAAACAATCTTAGCTTACCTGCAATAGCAACTTTAAGCTTTACATCCACTAAAATGAATCACCACCAGTTTCAGATTAACTACAACTAAAAATTCAATACCATCAGTATTTGTAATTCAGTACAATTATCTACAACTGCAACTCCACCTCAACTGTGTTACTTCAATCATACATTCAAGTTATGTAAACTTCATAACTAATTTACAACCATAAGTTCGGCTTACCTGCGATAGTGGCAAGCCCCAAGTGAACCATTAGTAAATCCCATCACCCCATTCATCTCATACTCAATTCACAGTTCAATAGTACCAACAACAAACTCATGAACTGCAATCCATACAATTAGCACTACCAACAATCAAACCATTCACAAGCAATACACCAATTTATTACTAGTTCTTGTTTTAAGGAGAACATCATCAACTCCTTATTTACTTCACCCCACTAGACTGTAAACTTTACAACCCCAACTACCAGCAACAAAACCTAGACATTCATCCGCAACCAACATTACAACATCCTTTAGCAGTTAACCACAAACTCAGCCTTTAGCTAACCTGATTAACCAACAACACAACAATCTCATTTTCTTCTGTTAAACTCATACACCACCAGCAACTTGAGGTTCAATTACACTTCCAAATTATACTTTCATTCCAACTCAATCACAACCACTTCAAACCACCAACTGAGTTCAAATGGATGAACTGACCCTCATTCATTCAACAACACCAATATTTTACCTGTCACAGATCACATATATCCATTCAATTACACCCATCTCAAATCTCATTCAAAAACAGAACTCAATCCCATCTACATAAACAATTTAACACCAACCCTAAATATATTCTCTTCTCAATCACCACCTGAAACCATTCTAACGCTACTATCCCTATTTATGCTTCCATCTGAATCTATTCAATCACACACAACTAAATAATTGAACTTCAAAAGTGAGATTAAGCAACAAAGACAGTTACACAACATTAATCTTCTCTGAATTTTTATTTCACCACTCATTGATGCCGGAACCCTAATTTCCAAATTTGGGGTAGAACACATGAAACCATAATTCACCTTTTATTTACGGTGAACTGGAAACTGAATACTAAATGATCTCCTTTGTTCTCAATCTACAAGACCCATCTTCAATTAATCTTCTAAAGTATCAATTTCATCTTCGAATTCAATTCTGCAACTCTACTGAAACCCTAATTCAAATATCCACAATGATTCTCCACTGAATTAACTTCAAAACTCTAATTAAATACCAACCCGTCCGATCTTCAAACAACAGAAACTCAATATACTAATCAATTTCGAGAATCTCAAAACGAAATCTAAAACCCTAATTCTAATTCTTTGTTTCACTTTTTATGCTGAGTTTGATTTCACCTCATCAACTAAAACTACCACCATCAGTTAACCTTCAATATTTGTCGGCTGTATATCAACTCAGAATCATGAACTGATTCTCGAAATCATTTACAGAATAATAAGAGGGAAGAAAGAAGGAAAGAGAATGAGAAAGAAGAAATGAAGAAGAAGAGAAACAGAATGAGAGTTATCCTCTCGATTTGGCTAGAGATAAGGTCGACCCAAAAAAACTAAAGGCACCCGACTAAAAATTAAGGGCATCCAAGCTGACTAAGAACTAAACCAATGATATCTTCTTCATTAGGTATCCAAATGACGCGTGCGAGTAGTCCATTCCGCATAACTTTTCGAGATCTAACCGATGATACTAGTTTGGTATTTAAATCATTGTTAGATTAATTCTTATTAATTAACGTTCATGTTAAATTAATCGAGTAATTAATGGCTAAATCTTCTCTTGACTGGTCTAATCGCATTGACGAGCTTGAGGGTCCTTACAGTGCGGATGCTACTTTATCGAAAGAGACATATGCTAATCAATATCTGTCTTGAAAGCAACGAGAATGACTCTTTTCCTTTACCAAGAAAACATTTATCCAATAAATTATCAATGCATGTAATATATTTATCCAAGAAAACAAGTAATACAAACTCTTTATCGATGAATTTTTTGGTGTGTATTCCTTATACCATACACATTTATGCATATTAAGGACCCCCAAATACACTCATTTTTAACATGGCAGTAATATTTCTCAACAAAATTCAAACCTATAAAGTCTTCTACCTCATGCTTGCAATCACTATTGAAAAGAAAATTCTAAGATCAAGTCTTTATTTAACTTGCAATAAACTAAAACAAAAAAATTGTTCATAGTAGTGTTTAGTTGAGTGTTGATTAGAACAACTATCACCATCTCATTATCAGGACCAACAATAGTAGCAAGATCTGGACTAGCAGGAATGCCAATGATGTAGTCATTTAACATATCATATAGGTCGTCATTTGGATCAACAAGATTACTAATCATACGAGGACTAATAAGAATAATGGTGCCACTGATCGCTGTCGTATGCGTCAAAAATAATTACACTTTCTTACTACTCAAAATATAAATATAGCAAGGGCTAGAAAGGATCGATCCCACAGAGAGGACTAGGTTGTCTCGTTGTTTCGGTTTCCTATATAAAATACCGGGGGTTTTCTGACTTTTATGCAAGTAATAAAAGTAAAAGCAAATAAAGAAATAAACAAACAAATCAAGGTAGTGAGAATATTGGGTAAAGATTTCATCTTCAATTGTAACCAAGTATTGAATGTATGATTATAATTCCTATTTAATCTCGCTATCATCAAAAGCCCTAGAATACCTTATTGCAAGAATACTCTGTAAATTTCCTAAGTCATCAACACACACATTAGAGCTGCATATGTGAATTCTACCTAAAGAATAACCTAACGCCTTGCGCTAATTAAGTTCAATTCCTAGGAGCATTAAGTTTCAGAAATAGGCTAATCAATGCAACTATCACACATTGCGCATGAAAATTCGGACAAAGGTTAAGGTCTACATATGATTACTAGAGTGTATCACTACAAACCACAATCATATCATGCTACTCATATTCAAGGTTATCGCTCGATGAAAACCCTAAAATAGATATAGATATAGATGTATGTTCAATCAATTCTAGACTCAACCAAACAAACATTCAATCATATTGCAATACATCAATCATGCAATTATTATAATCAGTAGAAATCAAACGATAATATTGAGAGAAAACTAGCTCATAAAGATCAAAACTTGTTTTCAAAATCCAACTACATCTTTAACCAATAATAAAAACTTAGTTACTCATGGCATAAGAGTTCATAACAAGAAGGAAGAGAAAACCTATCATGTTTCTAAACCCTAGAACACAAAAGTAGCAGCAGCCCCCTTAATAGAGATATCCCTAGGTTTAGAAAAGAGTTTTCTATTTATATGCTTTTCTCCCCATAAGGATAATTTCCCAAAATTAGGTTAATTCTTCTCAAAACCCGTCTCCAATTCGTCCACCAAGCCCGGGAGTGAAAATAAGTCTCTGGAAAATTTGGGTCCAAAATCGGGCCGTCGGATTGCTGACGTCATCACCGGAATCCGGTCATCGGCGCCGGAATTGTCGCCGGGAAATTTCTCAGGCCACTTAGCCATCGGAAACTATCACCATGCCAACTGTATACTTCCAGTACCTCAACTCTCCTTTTCTTTAGTTTATACATTCACAAAAACCAATTAACTCAACCTCTTATTTCTTGCGAAAACACACCCAAAAGCGTGACGTGTAGCTCATATGTCAGGCCGCCAATTCTTCCATTCGCCTCACACCCCCTTCATGATTCATTGAAACATTACGATCGACACTTTAACCTCTGAAATCCGGCATCCCGGGCTAGTACCACCGGTGCACAAATTCTGCTCCATTTTCGCACTGCGGATGCAACATTCTTGAACCCTCTGAAATCACCACCAGCTATTCCTTGAACCTGAAATTCTGATCCATTGCTTCACCGGATCACGCCAAATCCAGACCACTAACTTCACAGCATAACTGCGCAAACCTTCACTTCACCATATCCAATTGAAGCTGTGTCTTCCCATGTAGCTGCAACACAATCCATATCAGCTCCATCTCTTGCGGCAACCCAATTCATGTGCCACCACTGCTCCATTATTTCCATTCTAACTGCAGCCGCACCTAAACATTCTACGCAGTTTCACCATCTTCAGTTGCACCAGCTCCTTAAAAAAAGCTGCATCCACCACCATTCTTTCATCGCAGACAGAACACCACCAGTTCTTGAGCTTCAGTTCATCTACATCTTTACCAGCACCTACACAACTTCAGTACCTACCCATTACTTCCCTGAGTTCATCCAAACTGCTACCAGGTACTCCAATACTTGCACCTGCAATTGCACTTGCACCAGATTCAACCTAGCATTCATTATAATTCCTCCCAGCCGCAACTGCAAACAACCAACATACTGTCACATATTCACATTCCTTCCAGGTCTCTTTGTTGTCTCAGTATCAACACCATCTTGTACAGTCAGTTCGTCTCTCGCCTTCTCTTTCAGTTTGAGCCATTCTCCATTTCAATTTCTTCCTCGCACAACCATTGCAGCTGCATCACTATTACTTCACATATGCCTCAGGCCAGTTCCACCATTTCACTATTCCAGAAATCACACAACCATTCCATTCATTCCTGCAATAATCAGTTGTATCCTTGCATAGCAAACTGCAGCAACAGTAACAAAAATTCATTCTCACTGCCACATGAACCACATCACATGTAACATTTCTTCTCTGCCCCTTTCTTGATCTCACATCAACATAACCCTGCTATATCAGTCAAGAACTCAGCTCCTCCTAATTCTTTGCATTCCAGTTCTGCTCTGCTGCTCCATCCTGCAGCGCATTCCACTGCATCAACCAGCTCCATAGCAGCACCTCAGTTTCACTTCTCATTTTATCTCATCCATTTCCAATGTCAGATTCACCTCCCAGATGCTACTCATTCACACATCATCACCACCATTTCCTGGCACACAGCAGTACCACTAACTCCATATCACCTGCAACCTCTGACTTTCCTCATGAACAACACCAGCAACTCACAGCTCTGAATCTCCAGCAGCAACATAACTTTACCTGAAATCCAGCAACAAACACCACCAACACAGAACCCTTTTCATCTATCCTACTCAAATTCAGAAGCAACCCCCAATTTCGATTTCATCCTCAATTCAGAAACATCCACCAATTTCACCATATACAGCTGTTAAATCTTCAACTGGGAAAAACCCATCTTTAAGATTCTGACATTAATAATGCCCAATATCATCCCTGATTTCAATCTCACCAAACCCTACACAGATTCCACTTCTTGGTTGTTTTCTGGTCTTGAGTTCATCCCACCAATCTCCATAACTATCTTCCTCCTCCCTGTTTACACAGCACCACGATCTTCAATTCTTCATCTTTGAGTTCGTCCGAATCTCACAATTCTGGTTTTGTGTCTCAATTTCTGTTTCAGGGACAAAATGGTTGAGAGAATTTCTTCTCTCGATTCAGGGTTGGGTTTGTAAACTTGGGCGGATTCTGCCACCCCAGCTCTTGAGATAAGGGTCACCCAAATGGTAGCCCCTTAACATCAGCTCTACTGTAATTAGTATTCCTCCAAATTGAGTTGCCCCTTAACCTTGGTTGGGCTCCAGATAATGTTCTCCCCTGAAATGACAGATTTGCCCTTTTTGCTCAATTTTGGTGATTTTTCCTTCTTTTCGTCCGTGCGACTCCAGAGTACCTAATAACTCAAAAACACGTATAAGATACATAATTCACAATAAAAATAGCAAAGAAAGAATAAAATCTACATAGAAAATACGGTGTATTCTACACCTATCAAATTCCCCCACACTTAGACTTTGCTAGTCCTCGAGCAAATCAAACAAATCTAAAATACAACAACTCCGTGACGTCGAGGCTACGGTTAATTTTAGCATAAATAACAAGCCCTTAAACCCCTAGGTGTCCCTAGTGGACGAGTTTTAGTCTCGTGAAGGTTTACAAGAGGTCTGCCTACAAAACCTATATTTCCAACTCCGTCTATTTGTGAAAAATCAATGAACGAATCCAAAATGACTACGGGAGGAGGTACCTTGCACAAATTTAATTCATATATTATAGTAAATAAAGCTTTAATTAGATAGTTGAACAAGCCACAATACTCGGAAACTAACAAACCACAATCACAATAAAAAGATTAAGAAGATGGAAATAGATGTAGATGTTGGCGAATGTTCACAAGTGATCGATGATTGAGATACTGGTTTGAATTCTACATCAACTCACTGGCATATACAAGGGAACCATGAGTGACTTTATTCAACCAATATAAAACTTTCTTTTCTTTTTCACTTTTTTTTTAGACAGCATGATTAAATCTTTTGGATATAAGCGCATGCTTCTTGTCAGCAAGTACATGATAGTTGCCTTGGATCCTGCATTCCACGCTTGTTTAGGCGACGGAGACAGGGACTACGTTTCACACATACTTCTATCCAAGTGTCATTTTTATTCCGTTTTGGTCTAATTGGTGGTCTCTTTTTTTTTTTTTTTTCCTTCATTTTTTTTCTTTTTCTAGCAACTCAATCACTCTATTTCATCCTAGCAGTAATAACAACTCGATGTTTAGTGACCCACCAAAGCACTTAGAGAACAATAGATAAATATGGAAAAATAAAAAATAGAATGTGATATGGTAACAACTATCATGTTATTTGTGATTTCTGAGCTATGCTCTTCCCTTTTAGTTAATTGGTTCCTCAACTCCTGCATTCAAAATGGTTCCATCCATTAATGGTGTCCTCCTAAAGGCACAATTTTCTAGATTTCGGAGTTTATAAAGCATTTTTTTTCTTCTATTTTTTTTTTCGAACACAAGGGAAAAATAACAAGGCTAAAAACTCTATATGAGAACACTCCCCCACACTTAAACTTTACATTGTACTCAATGTAAATTGAATCGTCCAAAGAAAGTCAAGGTGGGAAATCCATAACATGATATATATATATATATATACACAATATGAAAATAAAATGCATTATAAAAACTCATTACTCCAACTCATAGCCATTTTGGAACAATAGAGAATAAACACTAAACAAACTATTTAGTTGGTATCTAATCCCAACTCAGCCAATTATATACACCTCATCGTTAAGAAAAAATTCCATCTACTTAGAAAGGCTAGTGTTTATTCTAAATTGTTCAAAAATCTCTAAAAGATGGAGTTTTGATATGCAAATATACAAAATAAGAAAATAAAGATAAAAGACTTAAAATAAAATAAAAGATAGAGATAGATAGATACACAAAACCAGTGGGTTGCCTCCCATTAGCGCTTGGTTTAAAGTCGTCAGCCTGACATGCAAGTTGAATTCCCCATACACCAATAATCTGAAAAGTTGGGGATCCACCCATAGCACCTGTTTTGTAAACACTAGCTTCACACATATATTAGTAATATAAAACAGAAATGAAGCTATTAACCGATAAAAGTTTCCCCCACACTTATTCTTGTCCACACTTGGAAGTGCATAAAGAATATATGAGTCGGGTACTTCCACGGTGTCTTGTTCACAAACCTGCATAGTATGAGAATCAAGTTTCTCTAATGGTGGATATCGAGAAACAAAATCATTCAACAATGTTCTCTAAGCACATATATTTAAACCAATAAGAGGTAAAGGAGAAGAATCAATATGCAAAGGGTTAGACAAACCTATCACAATCTCTTGGATTATGGAATCCTCTTCATCCTTGAAAAACTCAAGTGAATTATTCACCTCTTGGATATCATGGTCCTCTATCAAACCTTGCAACCATTCTTCGTCCATTTATGCCTTAACCAAAGTCTCGACATAAACATCATCATTACAATCATTTGCAAGCTCAATTGGGTCTTCCACAATATTGGTCTTATCGGTTTCATTCTCAACATTCTCCTCTTTGTTGCAAGGCACATACTCTATTGCAGATCCAAATTTCACTATGAGGAACTTTTTTAGAACACTCAAAAATGCTTCATCCTCAAGCTCCGCCCTTTGAATAGGCTCTTGATCATTATTAGGATCAATGCTTGAGTAAGCTACACTAGTGTCATCATATTCCTCTCCATCTTCATATTGATCCCAAAAAAATTACATTGTACACTCCTCATTGTTGTCACCATGAGTTGTTTCAAGCAATGTATCATTATCACCGTCACTTTCATAGGTAACATAAGGTTCTTTGTCGCTGAATTTAGTGTTGCTAAACTCTAACTCATCCTTTTGAATAGGCGAATGATCATTATTAAGATCAAGAGTTGAGTTAGCTACACAATTATCAATGAAAGTGCCCAAGGATTGGCCTTTTTCCACATTAGCATCAATCAAATATTCATCACAAACCATATGCACATTAGAATTATACATACCTTCCTTACATTGATCAATGCCTCTTCGAAAGTTAGCAATACCTTCACGAAGTTCTTGGAGTTGCTCGTCTCTAGTCTCTTTAGCTTTTTGAAACTCTTGTTGTACAAAGTTGGAAAAATTGTCTAACAAGTTAGAGACTTGTTGTTCACGAGCATAAGAATCCTCCCATCCTTGTGGTTGTTCACACCCATACCCGCCATAAGGTTGTTGAGGAAAACCATAAGGTTCCATGGAATATTGGTCATAACCAATGAATTGGTTTTGATTATACCCCTGGAATTGGTAGTTGTCATATTGTTGAGGTTGTTGAAAACCGTATTCGTTCTTCCAATATGCTCCATCCATGAGAAATAAGTACCTGAAATACGATTCTCAAAACAAGATTAAAAAACAGAAGATAAGAAAAACTAAAAACAAAACAAAAAACAAAAATAAGAAACCAAAAACAAGTGACAACCGTTGCCTCCCCGGCAACGGCGCCAAAATTTGATCGCTGTCGTATGCGTCAAAAATAATTACACTTTCTTACTACTCAAAATATAAATATAGCAAGGGCTAGAAAGGATCGATCCCACAGAGAGGACTAGGTTGTCTCGTTGTTTCGGTTTCCTATATAAAATACCGGGGGTTTTCTGACTTTTATGCAAGTAATAAAAGTAAAAGAAAATAAAGAAATAAACAAACAAATCAAGGTAGTGAGAATATTGGGTAAAGATTTCATCTTCAATTGTAAACAAGTATTGAATGTATGATTAGAATTCCTATTTAATCTCGCTATCATCAAAAGCCCTAGAATACCTTATTGCAAGAATACTCCGTAAATTTCCTAAGTCATCAACACACACATTAGAGCTGCGTATGTGAATTCTACCTAAAGAATAACCTAACGCCTTGCGCTAATTAATTTCAATTCCTAGGAGCATTAATTTTCAGAAATAGGCTAATCAATGCAACTATCACACATTGCGCATGACAATTCGGACAAAGGTTAAAGTCTACATATGATTACTAGAGTGTATCACTACAAACCGCAATCATATCATGCTACTCATATTCAAGGTTATCGCTCGATGAAAACCCTAAAATAGCTATAGATATAGATATATGTTCAATCAATTCTAGACTCAACCAAACAAACATTCAATCATATTGCAATACATCAATCATGCAATTATTATAATCAGTAGAAATCAAACGATAATATTGAGAGAAAACTAGCTCATAAAGATCAAAACTTGTTTTCAAAATCCAACTACATCTTTAACCAATAATAAAAACTTAGTTACTCATGGCATAGGAGTTCATAACAAGAAGTAAGAGAAAACCTATCATGTTTCTGATGCAGTTTTACAAGTGGTAAGTATAGGGTTTGATTCTCGGACTTTTTAAAAGATTCGGTTTTAGACAAAAAGATGGTGATTTTTATAAAACTTATAAAATAATGGAAATGCTAAAAATGATTCTTGTGTTCAATTAAAAGAGTCTAGGATGTCAAGATTCCATCACTACTACACATACTAAATGAATTTAATTATTCCCTATAACATTCTCCCAAAATTACTCAAGACGATTTAGGACAAATAATACGTCTCGGAAAATAAATCTTTTCAAACAATTATTTTTCTCAAATAATTAACAATTTTTTTCACTATAAAATGCTATTCTCTAACATAGAATATATAAATCAATTATCAAGCATGATAGGACACATGAAGAAAATTATTACCGTTACGAATCAAGAATAAGGACCAAGAGAATTATTATAGAAAATAATCAAAACATTATAGCACACATAGTAGGATTTCCTCCCTAATCCTAGATAGAAAATTTAGCTACTCATAATTAAAAATACTAACAAATAACTAAGGAAAAAGAAATAAAACTAAAACTAAAAATGGAAGAAGAGTAGAAGAGGTGTGGGATGTGGGATATGGAGAGGTGTGGGATGTCCCTCCAGCCGGGTCTCCCTGAATGGCTGAATTCGAGTTCTATTTATAAGGCAATATAACCAACAATTTTCTGCTTTCATCCCATGCGCATGCTATGTTCGATGGGTATCATCATGACTGCCAACAGCTCCATGTGTTGCTTTCCCATGCACACTGTTGACTCATGCTCGAGCTCCTTCATCCTTCTTCCATTAGCTACAACATCATCACGTTCTCTCTGCCAAACTCGAGTTCACCTTCCTTCACAACCATAGCACGCGAGTAGTACTTTATCCTTTTCTTTATTTACTGCCTGCAGATGATGTTGTCTGCTTCACGTGCACGGAAAGTCCCTTGAACTTGCTCGACTCCTTGCCGTATCCGTTCTCTGCCATGCCAACATACCATACTCTTATGCTCTTCACGTGCAAGCCACCATTTCTTCACGTACATCCATGCTGTCTCTTTGTTTCATTTTGAACATCACCATTCATGAACCATTACACCGTATGTTCAATAGCTTCGACAGTAACACTCCGGCATTCTCGAGTTACTCGCTTGTTTGCCACGTTAACCGCTCAAGTTTATCCCACGTTCACTGCCATCTCAGTAAGACAACCCATGCTCTCGACTGCAACAACTCTTTCTCTTGTTTTTCTGCCAATAGCCCATCATGAGCATTCTATGGACCACGATGTTCTGTTTCTCCCATGCCTTCACGCTTTGTTTTGTTGTCTGCCATGCTCTCACGTTCTCATGTCTCTCTGTGTAAACTCAACCACCTCATCTTCACGTTCTTACCATCGACCAACCTGTTTGCCATCAACCCGAACAGCGTCATCGTCTGCAATCACCGGTGAACATCCATGCATAATTCTTCTCTGTTAAAATCGATGGAGAAGATGATGGTGCCCTGAGTAAAATAAGTTGGGTGCCTTTAACGGATTTGAATTATTGCCTCCCCCTTTGTGTAAAATCTTTGGACTACCTTTAGCATTACCCTTGAACTGGCTGCCCCTTAACATGAAGGTGTCCCTTAACGACAAAGGTGAGGGTGTCCCTTAACAAGAGATGCCCATTCAACTATCGATCTGGAAGACCTGACAGTTTAATTCCAAGTTCATTCTTATTTTCCCATAACTTCTTCATACGGACTCCGATTGACTCCGTTCTTTCGCCGTTGGATTTTCCGTCTCGTCCTCTACCTCACTCTTAGCTAGCTTCTTTCATTTGGTCTTTGGCCCTTCCTCACTCTTAGCTAGCTTCTTTCATTGCACAACTATGCTCGAATTCACTTCTTTTTGGATTATTCACCTAATAACACACCAATAAGAGAAAACACGCGTAACACACAATAATCTGCAAGAAAACCATCAAATACTAGCATGGAATTAACACCAAATATATGTGAAATATGCACTTATCAGTTTCTAAACCCTAGAACACAAAAGTAGCAGTAACCCCCTTAATGGAGATATCCCTAGGTTTAGAAAAGAGTTTTCTATTTATATGCTTTTCTCCCCATAAGGATACTTTCCCAAAATTAGGTTAATTCTTCTCAAAACCCGTCTCCAATTCGTCCACCAAGCCCGGGAGTGAAAATAAGTCTCTGGAAAATTTGGGTCCAAAATCGAGTCGTCGGATTGCTGATGTCATCACCGGAATCCGGTCATCGGTGCCGGAATTGTCGCCGGGAAATGTCTCAGGCCACTTATCCATCGGAAACTATCACCAGGCCAACTGTATACTTCCAGTACCTCAACTCTCCTTTTATTTAGTTTATACATTCACAAAAACCAATTAACTCAACCTATTATTTCTTGCGAAATCACACCCAAAAGTGTGACGTGTAGCTCATATGTCCGGCCGCCAATTCTTCCATTCGCCTCACACCCCCTTCATGATTCACTGAAACATTACGATCGACACTTTAACCTCTGAAATCCGGCATCCCGGGCTAGTACCACCGGTGCACCAATTCTGCTCCATTTTCGCACTGCGGCTGCAACATTCTTGAACCCTCTGAAATCACCACCAGCTATTCCTTGAACCTTAAATTCTGAGCCATTGCTTCACCGGCTCACGCCAAATCCAGACCACCAACTTCACAGCATAACTGCGCAAACCTGCACTTCACCATATCCAATTGAAGCTGTGTCTTCCCATGTAGCTGCAACACAATCCATATCAGCTCCATCTCTTGCGGCAACCCAATTCATGTGCCACCACTGCTCCATTATTTCCATTCTAACTGCAGCCGCACCTAAACATTCTATGCAGTTTCACCATCTTCAGTTGCACCAGCTCCTTAACAAAAGCTGCATCCACCACCATTCTTTCATCGCAGACAGAACACCACCAGTTCTTGATCTTCAGTTGATCTACATCTTTACCAGCACCTACATAACTTCAGTACCTACCCATTACTTCCCTGAGTTCACCCAAACTGCTACCAGGTACTCCAATACTTACACCTGCAATTGCACTTGCACCAGATTCAACCTAGCATTCATTATAATTCCTCCCAGCCGCAACTGCAAACAACCAACATACTGTCACAGATTCACATTCCTTCCAGGTCTCTTTGTTGTCTCAGTATCAACACCATCTTGTACAGTCAGTTCGTCTCTCTCCTTCTCTTTCAGTTTGAGCCATTCTCCATTTTAATTTCTGCCTCGCACAACCATTGTAGCTGCATCACTATTACTTCACATATGCCTCAGGCCAGTTCCACCATTTCACTATTCCAGAAATCACACAACCATTCCATTCATGCCTGCAATAATCAGTTGTATCCTTGCATAGCAAACTGCAGCAACAGTAACACAAATTCATTCTCACTGCCACATGAACCACAACACATGCAACATTTCTTCTCTGCCCCTTTCTTGATCTCACGGCAACATAACCCTGCTATATCAGTCAAGAACTCATCTCCTCCTAATTCTCTGCATTCCAGTTCTGCTCTGCTGCTCCATCCTGCAGCGCATTCCACTGCATCAACCAGCTCCATAGCAGCACCTCAGTTTCACTTCTCATTTTATCTCATCCATTTCCAATGTCATATTCACCTCCCAGCTGCTACTCATTCACACATCATCACCACCATTTCCTGGCACACAGCAGTACCACTAACTCCCTATCACCTGCAACCTCTGCCTTTCCTCATGAACAACACCAGCAACTCATAGCTCCGAATCTCCAGAAGCAACATAACTTTACCTGAAATCCAGCAACAAACACCACCAACACAGAACCCTTTTTATCTATCCTACTCAAATTCAGAAGCAACCCCCAATTTCGATTGCATCCTCAATTCAGAAACATCCACCAATTTCACCATCTACAGCTGTTAAATATTCAACTAGGCAAAACCCATCTCTAAGATTCTGACATTAATAACGCCCAATATCATCCCTGATTTCAATCTCACCAAACCCTACACAGATTCCACTTCTTGGTTGTTTTCTGGTCTTGAGTTCATCCCACCAATCTCCATAACTATCTTCCTCCTCCCTGTTTACACAGCACCACGATCTTCAATTCTTCATCTCTGAGTTCGTCCGAATCTCACAATTCTGGTTTTTTGTCTCAATTTCTGTTTCAGGGACAAAATGGTTGAGAGAATTTCTTCTCTCGATTCAGGGTTGGGTTTGTAAACTTGGGCGGATTCTGCCACCCCAGCTCTTGAGATAAGGGTCACCCAAATGGCAGCCCATTAACATCAGCTCTACCGTAATTAGTATTCTTCCAAATTGAGTTGCCCCTTAACCTTGGTTGGGCTCCAGATAATGTTCTCCCCTGAAATGACAGATTTTCCCTTTTTTCTCAATTTTGGGGATTTTTCCTTCTTTTCTTCCGTGCGACTCCAGAGTACCTAATAACTCAAAAACACGTATAAGATACATAATTCACAAGAAAAATAGCAAAGAAAGCATAAACTCTACATAGAAAATACGGTGTATTCTACACCTATCAGCCATCACCATGAGGATATGCAAAAAATAAACTAGAAAGGGATAATTTAGTATGGAAGAGGAGATATTAGTACATCGATTTTCAAAATAAGTAACAAGATATTGACATTAATAATTTCTTGTCTTAAGTTCTCACAAGCTATATCAACTATCCCAATTGTGTTAATCTCGGAACTCATGTTTTATATCACCTTTGAGTTCTTAGCGTTAACATCCTCAGCCACTACAACCTTCTTACTTTCTCTTCTTTCTTTCCGGTTCATTTATGTTAACGATAAATTCCAAATGAAGTGACAATCAAGGGCACCGAGTACACCACAATCTTTTCATTATCAACATATACAGACACACCTTGTGTAATTCTACCAAAACAATAATGGCCAAAGAATTACTTCAATAAGATGTAACTGAGTATTATGGTTAAACTTCGAGACTGAACTAACTATGGGATCATACCAGTACAAACACAATTACTTAATTGTAAGTATAAAAATAATTATAATGCGGAAAGTAAAGTAATATACGTAATAACACACAAGATTTTAATAATGAGAAAAACTTCCTAACAGAATAACCCTGGGACCTAGTCCAGTTTTGAATACTCTCAGATTTAAGGTGCTATATAAATTGACTATCGCAACTTCTTATAGTTAAGACCAAGTAAATACTCCTTAGTTACCCAGTTCCTTCAGAATCCCTGTGGCTACAAGAAATATGCCTTACGCATGTGAATCCCAAGAAAAAATTTATTATCTTGAGTTGCTTCACCATTATGAAGACTTCTGATCTCATCTCCTTCAGATCGTAACCCGAAACAACAAATGACCAAATCTGTTTCAGTAACCAACTTACTTATCAGTTTCCCAAAAATATATTTTAGTCAAAGATAAAGTAGATTAAATGATCTTCCGTTTGATCAATATAAACACTGTTGTTCAAAGATGAAACCGAGACAGTGATTATCGAAATAACCAAAATCAGAACATGATCCATATGTTAGAATATCTCTCGGGTCTAACTCACAAATTTTTCTATCTCAATCTTGATTTCAAAGTTAGATGTACAAAGCCATATCCTAATTTCCAGTCTACGAAAGTCAGTATCGGACTAGGATTAGAGCATGGTAGTTGAGTATCAAATATCACCGAATACCCTCCAAGATTGAAGACTGAAGAACAAACTAAGACATTTGCGAGATCTTCATCAACAGAGAAGTATATGAAAACTAAATTATCCTACAAAGACATTTACGAGAATTTCATCAACAAAAAGTTATGTGAAGACTGACTTATCATATTTACTCACTTCATTTACCATTCTTTTTTTATGAGACTATATGTCGTATGATATATTTTTGACTTGTTATGTCGTATAATTTTAGTAGATTTAATATTGCAAATAAGAAATTTTTAGTTCAAGCTTGTCTTGTTTAAACTCTTGAAATATGATTCAAGCAATGGTTTTTCGTATATCTTTACCAATCTTAGTCTAAAACAATTTGTTCATAAACAATTTTTATTTAAACTGATCTTTAGAAAATTTCCCATGCAAACATTGCACGAATTGTTTAACGTATGTATACCTAGTATGTGTACTACGGTTATTAGGAATGTTCCTAAATTGAATGTGAGAAAATACACGAACTACTTGGATGTACGCAAGTCTAGTATGCATACCAAGTCGATCTGACTTCGCAAACTACTAAGAGTACGCATATCCGGTATGCATACCTTGTTGATTTGATTTTGCAACTGACAAGGGTATGCATTTTTGGTATGTATACCTGGTCGATATAACCTAGTTATGGAGCTTAAGTGCAAAGTCAAAAGCGCATGAATTATCTAAGGATTAGCATACTCATTATGCATTCCTTGACCATGGCTATAGTTCACTTTTGTTATATCTCTCATATACACTTCTAAGACAGCTCTATTCACAAAATATCTTTAGGATTGTAGCTTATTGTTTAGTCTTGAGTATTTTTGAATACCATTATTTCTTGGAAGTTCACATCCCTACTTGGACTATGTGGACTATCATTGTGCGCGGTTCTAACTGTCCGGATAGTAGTACATACTATTTTGTATAATCTCAAGGGATCCTTTTCGCGCGTTTACATGAATTCCGAACTATGAATTTCATATAAAATTTGAAAGTGTTAGCTTGGATTCTGAGAAACCTTAGCTTGAATTCGAAGCTACAAGTAGCCTTGAAAATCTATAAATAGAGAAACTCTTGTAGCTATATTTCTTAATCCCTATCACTCTTGCAAAGCTGGAGTCGTCCTCTATAATCTAGGTTTCTTTACAAAACTGTATTATGTAACGACTTTGAAGACTTCACTCCGGGATTTGTGAATCCCGGTCAGACTATCTTTTTACCTGATAGTTTAGTTATCTTTCTTGTGGAATAATATGTAAGTTCACGACTTTAGATCATAAATAATATAGGTATAAATCACAAAGTTCTATTCGTCTCACACTTTGTGATTCCATAAGATAGATAACTAAACTCTTTTTTTTTATTTGTTAGGATTTTTCTTGTGAGATGGTAGTGATCTAGGCTTCTCTTTGATAAAAATATAAGTGTTTTGGGTCCATGAGGTTTGCTAGACTATCAGATTACAGTTTATTCATAAATTGAGGATCCTTCCTCGTGAAAAGAGAAGAAAACCTCACGTCTATTTGTACCAAAGTAATTGAGGACTAAAAACATATAGATGAATCTTTCTCGAGTTAAAACTCTTATCGAGTAAGAATTTCTAGCTATAATTCAAACACGAATTCCCTAAACTAACCCAAAGTAATTAATCGGTAGTATTTTAAACTAACCCAACAAAACCATTTTGTTGGAGCCCCTATAATAGGCTTCTTATTCATTCACATAATCAGGAAAAGCCTGAATTTGGAAGAAAATAATTATTTAGGATGGATGACACTTAGCTTGTTTTTCTGACAACAGAAGCCTTATTCATATTCCTTAGCTTGGAATGTACTGAATTTCAACCAAAACAAAAAAGAACCCAAACAACATAATCAATAAATGAACATAAACAAACCCTTGAAAAACAAAATAAATCAAAAATCAAAAGTTTACGGAATTTTGCTTACATTAGCAGCTTGTCTCTCAGTCAGATGACCAGTTTTAGTAAGTAAACCATAAAATTCACCTTTAGTAGCATACTCAAGAATCAAGAAAATCATTTCATTATTACCAAACCAACTATAGATGCTAAGAATGTTTGGATGATCTAATGTACTCTGAATTTCCATTTCTCTTTTGAGTTGAGGAAGTAGATTGTATTTTTCTACTTGACATCTGCATAATACTTTCAATGCATACACATACTGATGATTCAATACACACACAAACAAAAAACACCCAATAATTACATCAAATTCTAAATCAAATTCACATAACTCACAGAACAATTGAAGGTTCTCAAATTGACCGTCTAAGTTAGGGTTTTGTTTACCTTTTTTTCTCTGGCCATATAAACTCTCCCAAATTTACCTTTACCAAGAGGTTTTCCTATTCCGAAATCTTTCAAACCCCGGTCATACAAATCTGGGTTCTGATTTTCTTCATCTTTCTTCTGATTTTCATCAATGGTTTCAGGCGTACATATTTTCTCAAACGTTAGGTTTTTTTTTCCCTTCAAAATGGGACTGAAATGGTGATAAAGTGACTGTGAGATCCAAATTTCGAAATTTGAAATTTTGCCCCTAGATTGAATTTTTCCATGGGCCGACTTAAATTTCATACGGTTGAGAATGTTGGTAGAAAAAAAGATACATGGGTAGTCCGATGCATATAATGTTTTACTGTCTGTTCCGCAGGATTGACATTTTCATTGCATGAAGTTTGTTAAAGGAGAGACCATCATAGAATATGGTTGGAAGAGCAAGAGAAGTATCAACGTTTCTTTACTTTTTTTGAAAAGGTTAAGCATTTTTTCAATGATCATAAGGTAGGAATTGTTTCACTATAATTGAAATGCGATCGAAAAAAATTGAAACCAACTTGCTGTGAGTCCGTGACTACAAATAATTTTGATAGATGCTTCAAGAGAAAAATAAAATCGATAGTTGGTTACAGTTGAACCGTTAGATCTTCTTAGATATGATTAAAGGTGAAACTAGTAATTTAATTATAACCAAACCCTTAAACATGTTTCATATTTATCATGAAGTCCAAACTTAAGTCATTTTATTTCCTTGTCAGTCTTGTTCTTCTATCATAACTCCATGTTCTTCACTACAACTATCATCTAGAGAAAACTGAAATGCTCATAACTAAACTCCTCGATAAATCCAGAAGAAGAGTGTAGGGATCCAACTCGCCAAAATAAATTTCCAATAGTTTCATTTATAAATCAATCTCCTTTATATAAATTGACCAATCAAGTATTTGAAAGTTCAAATTTTCACTACCCAAATCAAGAATTTGAGTTATTCATAACAAGTGATCAGGAACCAAACCAAATATATGACTAATAAACCATCTTTCTAAACATCCATTAATGATTCCATCACGTTATAAAATGACTGGTACCGGACAAAAGATGGAGAAATCAAGGATAAATAGATGATAAATTAACACCAAAAAACCATAACGACAGATACTTCGGATCAAAAAATAAAAGAAATCTGCATTAACAAATAAAAAATATCACTGAATCAGCAAAAGAAAATTTATTAAAAGCATGATTTTTACTTGATAGTGAACTCATAGATGGATTTAGGCAATTTTTGAGTCATGTTTTAAAAGAAAGAGTAGTATTAGATTGGTTTTGTGTAAGGAAGAAGAATAAGTAGATAGTCAAACCTAAAATCAGAGTTGAAAATAATTTAATTTTTATATCGTAACAACGGAAGGATCTTTACCAAGTTAAGATTGAGTTTAACTTCACAGAATTTCATCCCATTCAAAGGAGAAGAGACCCTTATAAATGAAATATAAAAATCGTTGTTTCAATTATGTTAAATCAAAGTAGAGGGCTTCTTTGGAATTATATCCACTGATAATTGCACATTCATCATCAACGGTTAAAATTGCATGTGTATTATAATCCAAGGGTTTTTAACCCGCCAACTTATTAAACTTCCACATGCAGCTGCGTGGGAGAGCACTACTCTATATGTATTATACACACCATTAAAATACTTCACTACTAATAAAATAAAATAAAATAAAATAAAAATGATAAAATAATGGTAAAGTCTTTCACGAATAATGCATAAATTTGACCAAAAAGAAAATAAATTAGCATCAAGTGTAGACCCACAAGAGGCAGAGGCAGGGAGCATTCAACTAACATCTTTTTGGTTGAATAAGAAAGGAATCAACAATTTTAGTATAGAAGGATACTGTGAAAGTCCGTTCAATCATCTTAATAGAAAAACTCCAGAGATCCCTTCGCACAGTAATAACATTATCGAGGAAGCAGATAGAATCATAGAATAGCTAGAACCTATCCAAAGTTTTTAGGTTTCTTATTTGTTCTTAGGACATGAAATATGGTGGTGGATGCTTTAGCAAAATTTGTTAGACCTTTTTATTTTGTTTTAGTCCCAACTTGTATTGCTCAAAAACTATTAGTAGATAAATCTAATATGAGGAGAAACTTTCCTTCAATATTAGATGGCTCTACTACTTATTTATTTCAGACTCTTTTTGAGTCCTATCTCTTTTTAATGAAATCCTTATTCATCACAAAAAAAAAGACTTTAAAACCAATATGAACCAAAACGTCCCTGCAAAGTGTCTAATGTCGGCTTTTACGGGGCACAAGATGTGGCGTGTCCATCATGTGCTGAGAAACCGTCAGAGTGTAATACCAACTCAAGCATTCACCGACAATGTACCCATTTAGCAACTACGGTTATCTATAAGTGTGTGGATTTTATACGTGTGACGTTGCGGTCATCCAGCACCAACTTCCCGCGAGGTCACCCATCTCTGGATTACTCCCGCCAAAGCACGCTTAACATCATAGTTTTCTTCCAACTCTGAAGTCAATTTTGCTGAAAGATTCGATGTGAAAAATTATTACCTATATTCCATTCAGGGAATCCTACCTGCTGAATCAGGGTATTACGAAACCACCACCATAAATTGTAGTTGTCCTCGGCTCCGGAATGTATTCAAGCTCAGATCTCGGACGTTCCTTGCCCCTCATGATACCAGTACCTGACCTATCCCATCCAGCGTACCCTCTCACCCTCGGCGGGTGATCCATTGTTGGCTCTGATACTGTTTAAAATGACCCGCGATCCTCCACCAATATTGTCCCTTAGCCACTGTGGTTATACGGTAGTATGGGATTTTCAACAAGCATTGCTGCGTTCATCTGGTAACAGCTTCTCGGATAGTCACTTATCCCTAGATTATTCCCGTCCGAGCACGCTTAACTTTCAAGTTTTTCTGCAAACTCTGAAGCCAATTGTGCTGAAAAGGTCTCGTTGTTAGGAAATGAAAAACCATTATATATATATATATATTCCGATCGGCGAGCCCTACCTGCCGAATCCGAATATTACAAGACGTATGTCGTCTCTAATCGTGTGGTCGACAGGTTACAACATCTTTCTAGATATGTATTTACAACCTAGGTACCATATAGAATTTGGTAACTTTTGTCGTGTTGGTATGAACATATTTAGTTCGGTGCCTTTATAAAAAAATTTTTAAGGAAAGATGGGTTATAGAGAGCCTCTTTATTAAAAAACTTGAGGTTTGAAGAGATACAGGAAGAAGGGAAATCATCATTCCACCATCCCAATCCATGCATTGCAAATTGAGAAAGACTGTGAGCTAATGTTTTTACATGTTTAACTACAGAGACAACTCCGACATCCGAAAAAGAACTTGCAGCTTCTTTGATTTCCAACACCATATGCCTTATACTCCAGGGAATTTTTATGGTATCTCCTACGATGGATTTAGTTATATTTGTTGCATCACCTTCAATAAAAAATCGTACCAATTCATACGCTTAGCCAAACTAATGCCTAGTTGAACCGCCTTTGTTTCCGCCATAAGAGGAGAAATAATATCAAAGGTTATTGTAGGTGTAAATTATCCATAGGGCTATGTGGCAACATCTCAAGCTATGAGGTACCCAAACATGAAGAGACGAGAAGCACGGGATAGAGGCTGGCTGGCGCGATATTTAAGGAGCCATGTGGATCGGGCATGATCACTCTACAGCTGTCGGACAAGACTCGACCTCAGACCTCTGACAAAGCTGACAGACGAGATGTATTGGGTCAACCGAGGAGCGATAGTTAAAGGGATAATAAGATACGTGTCATATCGGCCAGTTGCAAGGGCGACAAGTTGGAAGGGCGACATCGCGCCAAGAGAACACCCGAATAGATCGGCTCAGACAGTAGACTACAAAGGGATCAAAGCACATCAGCCATAGTGACAGAAGAAGGGACGACGCAAGCGGGCCCAATGGCAGGACTTCAAGTTAGATATATTGTGACCAACACCCTAGTTTGGTTGTATGTAGCCTCTCCTATAAATAGAAGAAGTTGTATCCAAAAGAGAGGTAGGTTGTATTTTGGGGGAGAGAGAAACTTGTAATCACGAGAGAAAAAAGGAAAGTGGAGAGCTAGACCATCTTACAAGAGAGTTCATTTGGAAGAGCAACACCATTATAACACCTTGAAGTAATAAGATTCATCCTTTCACCCCGTGGACGTAGGTAATCATACCGAACCACGTATATCCTTGTGCCTATCGTTATGTCCTTACTTTCACTTGCATGAGTAAAAGTTTTATATCCTTTGGATGTAGGTTGTAGTAAATTACATCTACATTCTGGCGCTGACTAAGGGGATATGACTAAGATCTCCGGATACCTTACCTTAGAGACCTTCAGAGACGATCCAAAGCTCTTGTATACACGTTCAAGTGTTGTAGTTGAATCTAGGATGAACTCTGATGGCCGAAATCGTTGTTATGTCGAGTCATTTAGTTTACATGCATAGTTACAGCAGTATCAGCGTCCTCACAAGGCGTGGTAAAGTTCTCATTTCTTCTCCCACCAACAGTTTGATCAGCAGAAAGTCTTCATAAGCTCACCGGGGACTAACAACACAGGTTCGGAGCTAGGTTGAAAGTCTGCTGATATGATGACTACTTGTTTTTGATGATTGATCGAGTTTTAGTGGTAGATAAGCTGTTTTCTTGCGATGCTATAGAGCTTGAGTGTTTGGAGTAACAAAAGGTCAAAGCTAAGGTGTCTTTTTGCATAACAAGCTGCCGATCTTGAGGTATCTTGCCCGGCGATGTCAACTAGTCATCGAAAAGTTCTTGGAGAAGATCTAGGGAAGACGGCCATAATAAGATCTTAGGAGAATAACAACAATAGGAACTTACCTTAAGTTTTGGATTTATGCGCCGTACTGTTCAATCATCATGTGCATGAGTTTAATGATTTGGAGCATATAGAAGGAAGGATAAACTAGCTTAAATGCGGAGGTCAAGTACTGAAGGCGATGTCGTACGGAGTGATACCGACGTAGCATACTGAAGTCAGCATAGAGTCAAAATAGGGTAGATAGGCAAAGCCCATTTGATAACCGGAGTAGGCTTTATATCTGCGAGCTGTGGTGTAATCACAGTTTTTGTGTCAGTCGAATTTGTTTCACCTTTTTGAATGTTTATTTCCCAAATATTAGGTCAAAGTAAGGTGTTCTTTGTATTTGCTGATGTAGGTAGGGATGACACTCGTCTCACCGCGCGCCACACCCAATGGCTAGCACATCAGGGACATGAAGGACGTTAAGGAATCGTACAGTGACTATCAACAACATGCAAACACGGGTAACATGGACAAGGAAAGAAGGCAGTCGACAACCACCACTCGAGGAATCTAGGGCAGCAGCACGAGGCATGCCAACTGTTAATGAGGTAGTGGATCTCGGGCGAGATGATGACACCCTACCTTTGGACCAGGTTATCTTGAACCAGAAGAGAGTTGACCAAATTGATGGGCTCACAGCTTCCGATACAGAGGACGATGAGGAGGCACTTGAAGCCCAGGCCTAGAGACAAAGAACAAGGCAACAAGCTGAGTACCAGGAAGCCTTAGGAAGAGAGCAGGAGCGTCTCAGGCAGATTCAGCTGGGGCGAGCAGCATCGAGCAACGTCGGCCCTACCCCCATCCATGCGACTGGTCCGATACTACCCCCACCACCAATGTCGATGCCATTACAGACTCGGCCACACCACCCTAATGAACACTCTAGCCATGAAAGCACATACCCAACACTCTTAGCCATTTTAGAAAGTCAAAGAAGGCAAGAAGCACCATTAAGGGAGCTCCATCAACGGAATCTCGCCATAGAGTTCGAAAATTATCAGTTGAGGAATCAACGAACCAGATCAAGAGGTTCGTCCAGCCGAGGAACGTCGAGTCGTCATGTCCGATCAGGTCAATCACCACCTATGATGGGGCCAAGCAACACTAATCAGTCCGGACGATTAGGTCAACCACCCCCACCTCCCGTACCCCCCCCCCAAAGATATGGACCACCCGAGGACTCGTCCACTGATGAGTAAATGAGAGGAAGGGACGGGCGACAGGATCGAGCAACAGAAGCCAAACTCAAAGAGTTGGAGGCAAAGATCAAGGTGCTATCGGGAAATAGCAAAGAAAACAAATTGGCGGAAATCATGAGTGAGGCCGAGAAGACGCCTTTTTCCCAAGAACTCGAACAAATGCCATTCCCACCAAAATGTACTTTGCCAACATTTCCTTCTAGATTCGACGGAACAGGAGATGCGGTCGAACATCTCAAAATGTATACTATGTCATTGATTCAATGGAAAAGCAACACGGTAGTCATGTGTAAATTCTTTCCGGACAGTTTGGAGGGTGAGGCGAGAGATTGGTTTTATTAACTCCCTCCAGGATCGATTGACGGTTATGATACACTTGTCGAGGCCTTTCTTGAAACCTATATGCACAACATCCGACCTCGGCCAAGAATGAACAAACTATTCACCCTCGCTCGGTGGTTCAGGGAGCCCATGAGAACCTTGACCGATAGGTGGAGGAAGTTGTGTACTGAAATTGGAAAGGTACCCATGGACCAAGCTATCTTTGGATTTGAAAACGCACTGGGAAGATCGGACCCCATCTGGGTAGCTATGTTTTCTGAAAATCCTAAAACCCTAAAGGAGATGCGAAGAATGCAAGAATATTTTATCGCCCTTGAAGAAATCCAGGGCGAATCGAGAGATAGGGGAATACAAGAAGCTAGTACTGAAGCGGGTGCCGAGACTAAGGCGGTTATGGACAACCCGTCTAGGCGACCCGAGAAGAGATCAGACCCTCCACCAAGAGGCAATGAGAAGAAAGAATGGGTGGCCAAAGGGAAGAAGCCAAGGAAGGAAGACCGATAGTACACCCCTTTAAACGCTCCTTTGGAGGAAGTATTCAAGGAAGTCGAGAAGAGGAACGATATCAATTACCCAGCATCGAGGGGAGTCCAGTTTCAAGAAACCAAAGGCCACCCCGACTACTGCCAGTACCATCAGTATAGGGTCCACTCCACTAATAATTGTCGAGAAGTGAAGGATATCGTCCAACACCTCATCCGAGATGGGTACCTGAGATAGTTTGTCCGACATCCATCCCAGTCGACAGCAACACCCGATGCGCCGGTCCATCAAGTACGCATTGATAGGTCAACTCAATTTGTGAATACCATTTCACACTCCACTACGCAGGACTACACTTTCGGACCAGTTATCACTTCAAGGATTCACAAGAGGGACTGCAATGGCAAAGAAATATTTAGTGTAGCTAAGACCTTACCAATGGAACCTTGGATGATGCAACCTATTTCGTTCTCGGCCAAGGATGTCCCAGCAAATGGGCAAGCACACAGTGATCCCTTGGTCATCACGTTATTAATTGAGAGATGGGGAGTAAGAAGAATTCTCATCGATAGTGGAAGTTCAGTCGAAGTGCTGTTCTACGACACGTTTAAGAGAATGGAGTTGTCAGACGACATCCTCGTCCCCTCAACATATCACATCTACGGTTTTAACGGCACAATTACCATCCCTAAGGGTGAGGTAACACTGAGGGTTTCAGATGGTGGGGGTTACCTTGACACTCTGACCACATTTTGTGTGGTCGATGTCGCCTCGACTTATTAAGCAATTATCAGACGTCCTTGGATCGTTGGGATTAAAGGAGTGGCATCATCCTATCATCAGAGATTAAGGTTCCCTACCTACAAGGGAATAGCTGAAGTAGTGGGAGACTCCCAAGCGGAACGACAATGTATTCAGGTTGATGCTAAAATTAATAAAGATCGGAGAGCACGACAAGGGCGAGAGAAGAATAAAGCCAAAGAGGTCAAGGCTACAGAAGAACCAGAGGAGATTATTTCACAGGCGGTCATGGCATGCAATACCCAAGAGCAAGACCTTTTATAGCAATTAAAGGAGACAAATCCATTCAAGGGGACTAAATCTAATTTCTCGACAGTTGAGCCGACTCGGGAGGTGAATTTGGGGACGATGGAGGAGCCAAAGATAGTGAGGATCGGGACGTTACTCTCGGATGAACAAGCAAGTCAACTCATAACGGTGTTAAAGGAAAACTTAGACGCGTTCGCTTGGGAAGTGTACGATTTAGAGGGGATCGACCCGGAGGTCTGTTGCCACCACTTGAAGATTGATCCGAGGTTCAGACCCGTTAGAAAAAAAATGAGACGAATCGCACCAGAGTTACATGCAGCGGTTGAGGTCGAGCTGAAAAAGTTGTGGGAATCCGGGATAATCAGGAAATCCCATTACCCGCAGTGGATATCTAATATGGTCATGGTACCAAAGAAAAAAGGAGGAGTTAGGATATGTATTGATTTTAGTGACTTGAACAAGGCTTGTCCGAAGGACAGTTTTCCTCTTCCAAGCGTAGACCAATTAGTAGAATCCATAGTCGGGTACGAGGCGATGACATTGATGGATGTATACATGGGCTACAACCAAATACCGTTAGCGCCCGAGGATCAGGAGCATACCTACTTTTTCACACCAAGAGGGTTGTATTGTTATACTAAGATGCCATTTGGACTTAAGAACGCTGGTGCTACTTACCAGAGATTAGTGGGAGACATGTTCGAAAACAAGATCCACGACACCATAGACGATATGTTAGTCAAGAGTCTCCGAGCTAAGGATCATGTCTGAGACCTTCGAGAGATTTTTCAGACGATGAGGAAACACAAGATGAAGATTAACCCCGCTAAGTGCGACTTCTGGGTTACATCAATAAAATTTCTTGGATATATCATCACCCCCATAGGGATAAAGGCAGACCCCAAGAAGGTCAGGGCTGTCTTAGAAATGCCCTCTCCCGCGACGGTAAAGGATGTGTAAAAGCTAAATGGCTGCATAGCAGCGTTGGTGTGATTCGTGTCACGGTCGTCGGACAAATGTAAAACCTTTTACGATATCCTGAAGAAAGGAAAACAGTTTCAATGGACGGATGCAAGTGAAGATGCCTTTCAAAACATCAAGTTACACTTAGCCAGCCTACCGGTTTTGCAGAGGCCCGAGCCTTCAGAGATCCTCACCCTATACTTGGGAGCGACACCATATGCAATTAGTGCAGTATTGGTCAGGACGGAGGAGAACGTGGAAAAGCCGGTATATTTCACTAGAAAAACACTAAGCCCGGCCGAGAAAAACTATACCAGAATAGAGCAGATGGTACTGGCACTAGCTTTTGCCGCTTCTAAACTCCGAACATATTTTCAAGCTCATCGTATACGGGTGCTCACCAAATCGCCTATTGAAGCAGTCCTGGATAATGCAGGGCGATCAGGAAGAATGTCTAAATGGGGAGCCTTAATCAAATAGTATGATGTGGTATACGAAACAAGGACGGCGATCAAGGGGCAGGTGGTGGCCGACTTCTTAGCTGACTTCCCACTTAGTGATGAAGACGAGGTGGAAGATATATCGGGGATGATGGAAGAACGAGAAGAACCTGCTGACCTATTAGCATCCAATAGTCCTACAAGATGGGAATTTTTCGTCGATGGAGCATCAAACAAAGAGGGATCAGGCCTTGGGTTAGTGTTCACCACGCCGAAAGGAAGGAAGATAGTGCACTCGTTTAGACTAGAATTCAAAGCAACAAACAATGTCACCGAGTATGAAGCGGTGATCCATGCCTTACGGATAGTTGTAGAAGTGGGGCTACAAGAAGTTCGCTTAACTAGTGACTCACAATTGGTGATCCGGCAGATTACGGGCAAATATGCTACACACGACCCCGTATTGCAAAAATATTGGGAGCTCGCCCAGTCTTACATCAACCAAATACCGAACATTAAGTTCCGCCACATTTTTCGAAAAGATAACAGACACTCGGAAGCTCTATCATACATCGCCTCACAGTTGGTAGACCCGAGCATAGAGGGCATTCGCGTTATGAGGCTCCTTACACCCTCAATACCAGAAGCACCGGAAGTACAGATCGATGTGGCTATTAACACAGCCGAGCGATATAAGGAGGGCGATTGGATAAAGCCGATATACCGATACCTAGAAACGGGCGAGCTACCTAAAGGTCGGCCCGAGATAGATAAAATCAAGAGTAAGGCGGGCGCCTATGAGCTAAGGGAAGGGATCTTATATAGGAAATCCTACTTAGGGCCCCTTTTAAGATGCCTAAGTAAAGAGGAAGGCTACACGATCTTGCACGAGTTACACTATGGAGCCGCCGGAAATCACAGCTCTGGGAGAAGCTTATCGGCCAAAGCAAAGACGATGGGCTACTTCTGGATGTATATGAACGAAGATGCAAAGGAAATGGCGAAAGCTTGTGAAGAATGTCAGCGGTTCGGCAAGAAAATACAGGCACCAGGAGTACCCTCTGTTATAAGCCCATGGCCCTTTGCCAAATGGGGCATAGATATTGTCGGACCATTACACGTAGGAACGAGTCAGAGGAAATACTTGATCGTGGCCGCGGATTAATTTACCAAATGGGTAGAAGCAGCACCACTAAGGCACATCCGAGACAAAGATATCTTCAAATTCACCTGGGACCATATCATTTGACGCTTTGGGATCCCAACAGCCATCGTATCTGATAACGGTAAACAACTCCAATGGGAAAACATTGATCTATTGTTCAACACGTACAACATCAGGAAAAGTAAATCAACCCCCATTTACCCTCAGAGTAATGGGCAGGCCGAGATCACTAACAAAACGATTGCCGACAACATGAAGAAGAAATTAGATAGTGCATATGGTGACTGGTGTGAGGAGATATACAATGTTTTGTGGGCATACATAACCACACGGAGGGAAGCTACAGGGTTCTCGTCGTTCATGCTTAATTATGGAACCGAGGTGATCCTACCAACAGGAGGAATGATCCCTACTACTAGAACAGAAGCATAGAGGCGAAACGTCTCGTCCGATCTAATTTTGGCAAAACTCGACGATCTGGAAGAGACAAGGGAGATAGCGTTACAAAAAATGGAAAACTATCAAAGAAGGTTACAACGAGAGTACAACAATCGTTTTCGACCAAGAGAGTTCCAACCAGGGCAGCAAGTACTAAAGTTTATGGCTGAATGGGAGCGAGACAAAAAGGGAGGAAAACTAGCACCAAAGTGGGGTGGACCGTACATAATTGTGTCAAAAGCAGGCGAGGGATCGTATCGGCTACTCAGACTCAATGGAGCAGAAGAACCCAAACCCTGGAACATCAAGTTTTTGAAACTCTACCACCCATGAAGGGAGGTGCGGTGAAAAGGTGAGCATTCTTGTCTTCTATTTCTGTAAAACCGCGAGGGGTATGAGATAGGGCATGAGCGACTAATGGTCATTCGTACTCGGGGCAAAGCCAATGTGGAAGTGCCGAGGTGACTTACACTCGAATGGGCATTCGTACTCGGGGCAAAGCCAGTGTGGAAGTGCCGAGGTGCCTTACAGTCGCCTGGCTATTCGTACTCGGAGCAGTGGTAGTGTGCAAGTGCCGAGGTAGCCTAAGGGTTATGGTGGTTGGAAACCAGTTCCACAGGTTGTTAAGACACGAGGTCTTCTCAGCTAGTTGGCCTACTTACATTTGAAAGGCCGCCCCCATCGCAAGTGGCTGTGATCGCTTTCCCGAGATTGGTTGATCGATAACCACTCGGGGTAATCGAGCCTAGAATTAGGCTGACTGGTACCCTTCCACTGAATCCAAGAGATAGTGATGAGATACCCCAATCAGGACATGGAATTGGGCCCGATGACCCTCCTTGTTAGGTGTGTTCGACAGAAAAGGTTAAAATACTAACTTACATAAACAATAATTGTAGGAATAACATAAGAAACAAAAGCTAATTCGATAGCGTCATGCGTCCATTAAGAAAGTGCGGAAAGTGTCATGCAACCATACGAAATGAAAAGTTTAACAGAAGTGAAACAAACAGCATCAGCGACGCAACACCCCCATTTAAACAAACAACCAGTGTATCAGAAGGGGAGAAGTGTTCAAAGAGATTTACAACCCATTACAAAGGGCGATTTAGTGACGCAACACTACAAAAGGGGAATTCAAGCCTTGGAGGGAACAGTGCCGTCCCTTTTTTGCGTAACCTCGCGCCGCTTATTCTCCACCCACTCCTCGATACCCGACCGAACCTTCTCGTCTATCTCCTCAGCATGGGCGACGCGTTCGTCCTCTAGTTTCTGGGTAAGCTAAGAAGTGGTTTCCTCGGCATCGGCCAGCTTAGAACCCAACTCGGCCTCGACCTGCTTCAACCGTCGGACCTCCAGATCCAATTCACGAGAACGTTTTTGCTCGCATACAAGATCACAACAACGCGGGATTATTCATTGAACATGGTCTAGCAGTTTCGCAACTACAAAAAAAAAAATCTAATCCTAAGGAACTGCCTCAACACGTCGCCAACAAGACCTGAAAGAGCTGGTAACACTGACTGAAGTGACTCTACCGACTTGGACAACTCATCCTAGGCCTTGGACAATTTCATGGTTAGATCGTTGTAGCATTGCTCGTTGAATTCATTACTGGGGCAATACTTCTTATGTTCACTCCACTCATCCATTAAATGATTGCACGATACTTGGAGCACTGAAAGCTGCGACCTACACCTCTCGAGTTCGCCCGCACTATTATCAAATTCACCCACTTTGCCCAGTAGGTCCCGGTTAGCTCGTTCCACTACATCCTTATCCCTCAATATACGTCGGCGATCCTCGTGAAGGTCTCGGTTCTGCAATTGTAAAGCGCCTACCTGCTGCTCTAGGTTCGTGGTCAAGGCAGTTTTCTCAGCAGCAAGACGTTGAGAAGAACCCAAGTGAGCCCGTAAATTATCTATCTCTGCAGGATCATACTCGAATTAGCGATATCTTTCTAACTCACTTTCAAGTGCTTCGATCTCCTCAGTTTGGCGATCTATTTTGCCATCTTTGTTTGACATTCGCCGACGGAGATTCTCCACTAAATCCTTTTCAATATCCCACTTCCTCTTCATGATCCTAAATTCCGAAGAAGCATCTAAACCTATATTAGCTATCTCGGCTAGAAGAAGGATACCCGACTCAAGATACTGGCACGATAAACTCAATTAACTTAAACTAAAGTTTATAACATTATAACATACCTTGAGCATCGGCGAGTTTGATCTCCAGCTCGCGCATGCGACTCTTCTCGTTCTGTAGCTGAAGTTGGAGATTTTCCACCAGCTTCCTCTCCCTTTGACGATTGGCGGCATCCAACCGTACTCGATTAAGGATCTGATCCACGTAAGCCAGTTAGAATGGTAGGCGACGATTAAGAACAAAATTAAGGAGTAGGATATCGCCCAAACATACAGAGTCACTCACCACCGTGTCAAGAGTCTGAGCAATATCGCCATAGAGGGGCACCACATTAAGCATTTCTTCATCAGTATACGCTCCAAAGTCGGGGGAAATAAGCGCTCCAAGAGAGTTCATGATAGGTCCAGAGACAGTGAAAGAAGTTTCAGTACTAGACGATGACCCATCAGTTATCCGGGGAGCACGAGGAAGCACTACCGGTCCTGCAGCTACAATCTTCTCCGATTTGGGCTCATTCAGGGGTTCTTGTTTGTCGTATTTCTCCTTCCCATCGCCCTTTTCATCATAGAAATCCTCTCCGAATATGTCATCTTCATCGGGGATATCGAAGATTGGTTTCTTCCTTTGATGTGGCTTAGCAACAACATGCTTTCCCCTATGAGGATTATATCTAAGAGGTTGAGGGTCAATATCCTCCACATCGGCTTCATCATCATCGCGCCTAGGGAAGTTCTACAAAAGGCTTCTCGTCAGAACATGTGAAGGAAAAAAACAGGGGCAAGTACATGTACTTATAATAAAAACACTGTATTTGTTACCTTCCCCTGGTCTTCCTCAACCCTTGTGCTAGTACCTCTTTTCCTCGACGATACGGCAGCCTTGGTAGAGTCGCCCTGAGGCTTTGACGACAACAAATAGCTAACCCGTGTAAGAACCAACAAGTTAGAAATGGAGGAAAGTAGGAGGAGACACATACCTTATCGGCCCTGTCGTCGTTAACTACCCAGAAAGGATAGGGCTCGGCCGGAAATGAAGGCGACGGAAAGCTACCATGTAAAATAGGACCTCGGACAAGGAGCGAAACTCGGGGATAGATTGGATCATTGGTGTGACGGGGTCGCTTGTTAGAACCTTGGCCCATGGGATCAGCATCCAGCATCATCCTCTCAACACCCTTGGGCATGGTTCTCTGACGATGGGGATTGGCAGCAAAACCGGCAAGATCACCATTGGTTGAAGTACCAGCTCGATAGTTGGCAAGGAAATTGGAAACAATATACTCTGGAGCGTGCTCAGGGTTGTAGGTCGACCACTCGGCGGCGGCGAGCTCTCCATTCATCCATAATGCGAAAAGTGTTGCCAGTCCATTGAGCCAGGGCGCAATAAGGCTTGAGCTGGGAGAGAAACTCATAATAAAAAGGGCTATCAGGGTTGTACAAAGGGAGACGAAGTCCTAGCTCTAGCTGACCCTGATTAATGACCACGCAATCAGCCGACTGCTCATACTTATCCACGTCGGACTTCTTCAAGAGGCTGTTTTGGCCCGAGATCAGGGTAACTTTGTAACTTTGAAGATCGTACTTCTCTTTCAAATGCTCAATGAACTCTTCATCAGAGAGATCTTTCACCCTTTTCTCGGACCTGCACGAAATAGAAGGAGAATCATCAGGAAAGATAGATTTCATGGCGCGATCATCGTACTTAGAGGGACTATCAAACGAAAATAGAGAAGCAAGGAAAAAAATATCATTCTTAGAAAAAACATCATCCACACACCTTTTCTCAGTCATCGAGGGAGAAGAAGCCATGAACGGGAATAATACAGAACTCGGAAATCGATGAAGGAGATTGGGACGACGAAAACGTAAATGTAGCCACTGTAGCACTCGGAGATGGAGAGAGGAAGGAAGAAAATCGAGAAAACAAGGACTTACTGAGGTAGAAGGTGATAAAGAATCTCGAAGAAAAAGTTGCAGCGTCTGGAAGCTAAAAAAGAAATGGTGAAGAAGAAGAAAGAGAATAGGAGTTGGGTTATTTAAAAGAAGAGAAGTTGTAACCGACGCCGACGGTTACAGGTAATAAAGTGAAGTTAATGGGGGACTGCATGGCGGAAATCTCGGCATGAACGAGGACGTGGGAAGTGGGGACGACTTTCTTCCACTCGTGTCTACCACACGAGCGAAAGAAGGGGCATAAATGTAGGTGTAAATTATCCACAGGGCTAGGTGGAAACATCTCAAGCTATGAGGTACCCAAACATGAAGAGACGAGAAGCACGGGATAGAGGCTGGCAGGCGCGATATTTAAGGATCCACGTGGATCGGGCATGATCACTCTAAAGCTGTTAGACAAGACTCGACCTCAGGCCTCTGACAAAGCTGACAGACGAGATGTATTGGGTCAACCGAGGAGCGGTAGTTAAAGGGATAATAAGATACGTGTCATATCGGCCAGTTCCAAGGGCGACAGGTTGGAAGGGCGATATCGCGCCAAGAGAACACCCGAACGGATCGGCTCGGACAGTAGACTACAAAGGGATCAAAGCACATCGGCCATAGTGACAGAAGAAGGGACGACGCAAGCGGGACCGATGGCAGGACTTCAAGTTAGATATGTTGTGACCAACACCCTAGTTTGGTTGTATGTAGCCTCTCCTATAAATAGAAGAAGTTGTATCCAAAAGAGAGGTATGTTGTATTTTGGGGGAGAGAGAGACTTTTAATCACGAGAGAAAGAAGGAAAGTTGAGAGCTAGACCATCTTACAAGAGAGTTCATTTGGAAGAGCAACACCATTGTAACACATTGAAGTAATAAGATTCATCCTTTCACCCCGTGGATGTAGGTAATCATACCGAACCACGTATATCATTGTGTCTATCGTCATGTCCTTACTTTCGCTTGCATGAGTAGAAGTTTTATATCCTTTGGATGTAGGTTGTAGTAAAATGCATCTACAGTTATAATACCACATCCGAGAAAATTCCAAAATGATCTTGAGCAATAGCGCTTGCGGAACTTTTGTTTCGAATAAAGACATCATCAACATTGATTTTTATGAATAGTGCTTCATTTAACACATAACTAATTAATCATCGTTATAACCCTTCTAGGAAACACCAACCTTGATCATATATAATCAACACTGTTTTAAAAAAAATCTTTTTATTGCCTTGCATGTAGTATGATTGATTTTGTTGGGTAATTTGGTCTGCCATAAGTGTTTTCGTTTATGATGTGCTTTTCCTTTTCAAATATAGTGACCGGTCATTGTTACAAACAAGGTCACTAGGTCGGTGGAGCAATTAGAATAGTAAGCGTGAAGCGTCCTAACCAATTGGTGAAAAAGAGACATAAAGAATCCGTGTTGTACTCTCTTTCTTGCTCTTGATTTATAATGGTGGTTATATGCAAAATGGGCTTTAATTCAAGGCAACTGAACATAAGCTAGACACACCGCATTGTAATTGGATAGGATCACGTATAGTTTTAGTGACATCAAATTCCACATTGAAACCACATCAACCTTTAGGTACTCTTTTTTTTTTAAATAAGAAAACAGGTGAAACCCTGAAGTTACAGAACATACACAAAACCAGTAATCCAATAAGAGTGATCGGGCCATCGAACGATAACAATAACACTCGAAACTCTATAAGCGAGAGTTGATCGTTGATGCATGATCAGACTCGGATGAAATATTTTTCCAATTAAACTGAAAACCCTCTTCCATAAGGAGAAATGCTAAAAAGCCAAAATTGATCCATTCTTCGCACGACGTGCAGATTCCCCTCGTCAGAGCTCCTCCACCGGCCAGAAAAATGCAAATCAAAGATGGGGTAATATATCTCCATAAGAAGATCATCACCAAACTTATAGCATATCGTCATCAGTTTACAAACAACCCATTTAGTTTTTCTCCTTTATATGGATAAAATTTTAGGTACATTCGAGTATATTCAGATACCTCCTCTATATGGATGGTCCTAATTTTTCTCCTTTAACATACGGTGGCCATGATGGAAGGTAAGAGGAGGCAAAAAAAACAAAAAAAAACAAAAAATCCCAAATGCCATAAATGAAATGTTTAATTTAGAAGATTTAGTGTAAAAATTAGTTGTCAACGTCTACTTGCCCTTAACTCCCACTGCCAGTGACTACGTATATCCTCGTATATCAATAACTTTAGTCATCGTCATACCATGTTCAATTATAAGTAGTCGCATCAGATTTCCTTTGTCAAGGACTCAAGGATTAAACATCTGAAGTCTAAGAATTTGAACATGTAGGTGCACAAATATCTACAGATACATGTGTCCCTCATCACAAGCAGAGCCTCATCACCTTCCGCCACATGCCCATCATCAGCTAGATCCAACGACGCCCGGCCAAGGGCTACCTGATGATTGATCACCCGAGAATCATCGTAAAAGATCTAGAAATTACTTTACTCTATCCCGATGCAGATTCAAATTGGACGGTGGATATGGAGAGCAACTGACGAGGAAGTGACAGCTTCAGGAACAGCTGTCTCACGCGTGCTTCACCCCCAACCACTGATACGTGTCGTATGCGTCAAAAATAATTTACACTTTCTTACTACTCAAAATATAAATATAGCAAGGGCAAGAAAGGATCGATCCCACAGAGAGGTCTTGGTTGTCTCGTTGTTTCGGTTTCCTATATATAACACCGGGGGTTTTCTAATTTTTATATACTAAAATAAAATAAAAGCAAGACAAAGAAAAGTAAACATGCAAATCAAGGTTGTGAGAATATTGGTTAAGGATTCATCTTCATTCACAAATATGTTTTCTTCACAATAAGTAGAATTGATATTTAATCTCAACTTTTATCAAAAGCCCTAGAATATCTTGATCGCAAGAATATCTCGCTAATATCCTTTTGTCATCAACAAACACATTAAAATATGCGAATATGAGTTCTATCTTAAAGAACAACCTAACGTGTAAAAGCACTAATCAAGTTTAATTCCCTAGATGCATTAAGTTCTATGAAATCAGGCCAATCAAAGCAATCGAACGTGGAAAACGCACTAATCCGATTTAACAAAGGTTATGGTTCACATATGATTATAAGGATGCATCACTACAAGCTATAACTATATTCATGCTACTTGTAATCAGGAATCTATCACTTTTACGTATAACAAACCCTAATCTAGCAATAGAGATGACCACAAACTCAACCGATTCGCGACTCGATAAAACAAGCATTCAATTCATGTAACGATATAAACAGTGAATCATAAACGATAAAGTATGGAGACAAAACTAATTTATCATATTAAAAACCATATTATGTGAAATCCATTATTCCATAACCAATAATAAAATTTAAGTACTCATGTTAATGGAGTTCATAACAAGAAGAAATAGAAACCCTATCATGTTCTAAACCCTAGAAACAAAAGTAGAAGAAGAGATATATTAAAAGATATAAAAGTCCTCTCTTTTATATGTTTCCCAATTTCCATAAAGGATACTCCTTCCAAAATTAGGTCTTCTCTTCAAAGTCCATTAGATGAAAATCCACCAAGCCCACAAGTAATAAAAACCGTGTAGAATTTATGTCCCAAAAACGCTCGCCGGAAATTGGCCGGAATCCGGTCACCGGTCGCCGAAAATTGTAGCCGACGACCACCTGAAAGTCCTCGCCGTCACTGGTATATTCGACGAAATATTCCGTCAGTCCACCGTTAGAGATAACGGTTGACTAACGGTCCTTAACAGTTGACCGGGTCAAGGGATGAGTCAGAACCGAGTCAGCTAGCTAACTCGGCTCACTGACTGAGTTGCCATGCCAGAAGTCATTTGCACTGGCCAAACTCAATCCCAGCCATGATGGCCCTACTACAAACTTTGTTCTTCATAGCCAAGATGGCTGTTTTACAATTTTCCCTGCACAACCTATCATTCATCTATTCAAACCCATTTCCATGGCATCAGAACTTCAATCCAGGGCCAACACAACCATCAGTTCAACTACTACCTGCAACTTCATACACTCACCACCAAATGCAGCTTCCTCCACCACTGAATCTTGGCTAACATTAGTTCTTAACCTACAGTTCACTACCACTGCAACACAATATTGTTCAGTTCCATTTCAGGCATAACAACAAGCATCTTTATCCCTGAGCATATCCTCCTTAGCCTCAATAGTTGCTCTGCATTGCATAAGCCACACCACCAAAGCTCAAGCCACTCCTTCCCTGTAATCAAGCTAGCTAGTACCTGCACCAATTTCTTGATTCGAACCGGTTAACAACACCACCAACACATTTCTTTGCCTGAGCTTCTCAACTTTGAACTCACAAACAATCAAACTCTTCTGCTACCATTCCCTGTGAATTTCTCTGTGAATTGAACTCACATCTGCAACCAGTGTAATCCACCATCAACTCAGTCCAATGCCTCCTAAAAGTCTGCAAACTCCATATCTGTCAAGCTCTTCTCAACCAACAACTCAATCATCATGGCAGCAGCAGCAGTCCCTGAATTACAATTGCATCACATGGACAGTACTCATGAACTACAGCTGCAACATCAACTGGCACAGCAGATTCCATTCAACTCCATTACTGCCTTCACCTGCTACCCTTCAGCTCACTTACTTCGCAACCAACTCCTGTGTAAGTCACCTGCAATATTCTGCTCCACACTTGCCTGCAATTTCACCTTCATTCAATCCTGCAACTAAACCATGGAAGCAACTCCACCAGTTCAGCACAACAACAGTATCAGAACCCATACTTCCTTGTCTTCAAATCTGATTAGCATAACAGAAGCACCATTCTCTTCACTGCAGCATTTTAGCTTCTCCCAAATCAAACCCATCACAGACTCAATTCCACCATTTTAAACCACTAACACAACCCATTCAGATCAAACTCAAATTCCTCTCTGCAATATCAACATACCCCATGTTAATTCCCAAGTATCTCATCAATCTGTTCTCTTGGCTCAGAATCATTTCGAACCCTAACTTTAATTTCAACTCATCATTATTCTTCATTCACAGCTTCAAACCAACTTAAGCATAGCCACAAACCATTTCAATTTCCCCTTCAATTGCACCTCGATTCAACAACAAATTGATGTTCAAACTCAAGTTTCATGACAAATCCAGTACCAATTCCATCTTCTGAGATATTGATTCATCTCAAATTTCTTGATTCACAAATTCATCTCACCAGATACATATGAAACCCTAACTTCAAACAATTCAATCTAAACCTTAGCAGCTTAATTCCTCTTCTTTCTCCCTGAGTCTCATCACACCCAACCTTCAATTTCATCTCAGATTCCCTTTTGCTCATTTAGGTTTCTCGGTTTGGTCTCTGGTAATAAACAGCAGCTGCTGCTGCTTTTCTCCCCTTCTTTCTCAAATTCAGTTTACAAATGATTGAAGAAGAGAAATGTCTTCTCGATTAGGGTTATTGGTTTAGGGTTGTTATTGGTAGCCGGTCGCTCTAATAAGGGATAGCCACATTGGCAGCCCCTCAACCATTGCCTCGCTTTGTTTAGTACTCCTCCATAGAGTATACCCCTTAACCTTTACTGGAATCCGAATAGTACTTGCAATGAAATGAAGCTTTTGACCCTTCTTGCTCAAAACGGCTGGTTTCTTCTTCTTTTCCTCCGTGCGACTCCAGAGTACCTATTAAGCTCAAAAGAAAATATAAGATACAAAATTCACACGAAAAATAGCAAAGAAAGCATAAATACTCAATATAAAATTAGGTGTTTATCACACCTATCAAATTCCCCCACACTTAGACTTTGCTAGTCCTCGAGCAAATCAATAAAATAAAAATACAACAACTCCATGACGTCGAGGCTACGGTTAATTTTAGTATAAATAACAAGCCTTTAAACCCCTAGGTGTCCCTAGTGGACGAGTTTTAGTCTCGTGAAGGTTTACTAGAGATATACCTTCAAAACCTATATTTCCAACTCCATCTATTTGTGACAAATCAATGAACGAATCCAAAATGACTACAGGAGGAGGTACCTTGAGCAAATTCAATTCATATATAAATCTTTAATTAGATAGTCGAACAAGCCACAATACTCGGAAACTAACAAACCACAATCACAATGAAAAGATTAAGAAGATGGATATATATGTAGATGTTGGCGAATATTCACAAGTGATCGATGTTTCCCATATCTGTCTGAAGGTCACTGCTCAGATGAACCTATTCCTATTTGATTGAGCTACTTGGTTTGAATTCTACATCAACTCACTGGCATATACAAGGGAACCAGAAGTGACTTTATTCAACCAAAATAATACTTTCTTTTCTTTTTCTTTTCTTTTCACTTTTTTCACTGTTTTTTTTTTTGTGACAGCATGATTAAATCTTTTGGATCCAAGTGCATGCTTCTTGTCAGCAAGTACATGATAGTTGCCTTGGATCCTGCATTCCACGCTTGTTTAGGCGACGGAGACAGGGACTACGTTTCACACATACTGCTATTCCCAAGTGTCATTTTATTCCGTTTTGGTCTAATTGGTCGGTCTTTTTTTCTTCTTTTTTTTCTAGTAACTCAATCACTCTATTTCATCCTAGCAGTAATAACATGTCGATGTTTAGTGACCCACCAAAACACTTAGAGAACAATAGATAAATATGGAAAAATAAAAATAGAACGTGATATGGTGATATTCCGAGATATGGTAACAACTATCATGTTAATTGTGATTTCTGATCTATGTTCATCCCTTTTAGTTAATTGGTTCCTCAACTCCTGCATTCAAAATGGTTCCATCCACTAATAGTGTCATCCTAAAGGCACAAGTTTCTAGATTTCGGAGTTCAAAAAAACACAAAAAAAATTCTTGGTTTTTTCTATTTTTTTGATTTTTTTTAAAGGCATAAAACAAACTAAAACAAACTATACAAACATATAAATGCTCCCCCACACTTAAACTTCACATTGTCCTCAATGTGTAAAACCGAAAGTTCTGAATTCTGACATAACAGCAGATAAAACGCAACAACTGTGAAAATTGGTAAGGAATTTGGAAAAACTCCATTTCACAAAAGTTGTTCACCTACGTGTTTTCTACAGAGTGTCAAAATTTCAAAGTGTTTTCATAAACGGTCTGACAGTTATGGTTTCTGGACTGAACTACGCGCAGTCTGAAATTTTCCGACGAAAAGGTATTCGTCATAATTCTCTTCTAAGATAGATTATGGACTTAATGAAATTAAACATGGGGATGCAAATATGATATGAAAACAATAAAAAACAAATAAACGAAACAAAAATAAAAGCAAAAGCAAAAGGATAAAGATAAGAGATACAAAACCGGTGGGTTGCCTCCCACTAAGCGCTTGTTTTAAAGTCGACCGCCCGACTTAGCTTCTTGAAAGATTCATTCCCCATATATTAGCAATCTGAAAATTTGGGGATCCACCCATAGCACCTGTTTTGCAAACAATAGCTCCATACAAATATTAGTAATATAAAACAGAAATGAAGCTATGAACCGATAAAAGATTCCCCCACACTTATTCTTGTCCACACTTGGAAGTGCATAAAGAATATATGAGTCGGGTACTTCCACGATGTCTTGTTCCAAAACATGCATAGTATGAGAATCAAGTATCTCTAATGGAGGATATCGAGAAACAAAATCATTCAACAATGTTCTCAAAGCACATATATTCAAACCAATAAGAGGTAAAGGAGAAGAAACAATAGGCAAAGGGTTAGACAAACCTTGCACAATCTCTTTTATTACGGAATCCTCTTCATCCTTGAAAAACTCAAGTGAATCATTCACCTCTTGTATATCATGGTCCTCTATCAAACCTTGCAACCATTCTTCGTCCATTTCTGCCCTAACCAAAATCTCGGCATCAACATCTTCATTACAAACATTCACAAGTTCAATAGGGTCTTCCACAATATTGGTCATAACGGTCACATTCTCAACATTCTCCTCTTTATTAGACTCAAACCTTGTTGCAAATTTCTGTAAAACACTAGTTTCATCATACTCATGTACCTTTTGAATAGGTGCTTGATCATTATAAAGATCAAGAGTTGAGTCAACTACACTAACGTCGTCAAATATCTCCAAAGGTTGGTCCTTTTCAACACAATCATCATCGTCTTCATCTTCAGACTCACCATAATCAGAATCGTCGTCGGTTTCCCGACCTTTATCATGACGTCGTTTGAGTTCCATATGAATGGTCCTACTAATTTCATTGACAAGCTCTTCCGAGTATCCATCGTCTTCCAATTTGTATAATTTCTGCGCAAGTTTCCGGACGTTCACACGCTTACCACCATTAGCTACAATATGTTCTCTTTCCCATGACTCTTCCCTTTGAATGGGTGAATGATCATAACTACGATCCGGAGTCGGGTAAGAAGGCATATTCCAGAAATTGGTTTGTGCGACATTCTCTCTATTACGGTCAAGTTGGTCTAGCCTTTGTTGCATATCTTGCAATCCATGCATAATCTGCATACAACTCGAATAAAGCCAATTAGAAGTAGAATTATCCCACCTAGGTGCTTGACTTAATACCCACTATAAGGTTGTTGTTGGTATGTATGAAAATCACCATAAGGTTCTCTAGGATATGCATCATAGCCAATAAATTGGTTTTGATTGCATTCCATAGATGGTGGGTAATTGTCATAGTGTTGAGGAGGTTGAAAGCTGTATCCATTGTTCCAATATGCTCCTTCAATAGAAATTGGTACCTGAAATACGATTCCCAAACCAAGGTTAAAAACCAGAAAATAAGAAAAACTAAAAAATAAGAAACAAAACTAAAAACAAAAATAAGAAACCAAAAATAAGTGACAACCGTTGCCTCCCCGGCAACGGCGCCAAAATTTGATGCGTGTCGTATGTGTCAAAAATAATTTACACTTTCTTACTACTCAAAATATAAATATAGCAAGGGCAAGAAATGATCGATCCCATAGAGAGGTCTTGGTTGTCTCGTTGTTTCGGTTTCCTATATATAACACCGGGGGTTTTCTGATTTTTATATACTAAAATAAAATAAAAGCAAGACAAAGAAAAGTAAACACGCAAATCAAGGTTGTGAGAATATTGGTTAAGGATTCATCTTCATTCACAAATATGTATTCTTCACAATAAGTAGAATTGATATTCAATCTCAACTTTTATCAAAAGCCCTAGAATATCTTGATCGCAAGAATATCCCTCTAATCTCCTTTTGTCATCAACAAACACATTAAAAGATGCGAATATGAGTTATATCTTAAAGAACAACCTAACGTGTAAAAGCACTAATCAAGTTTAATTCCCTAGATGCATAAAGTTCTATGAAATCAGGCCAATCAAAGCAATCGAACGTGGAAAACGCACTAATACGATTTAACAAAGGTTATGGTTCACATATGATTATAAGGATGCATCACTATAAGCTATAACCATATTCATGCTACTTGTAATCAGGAATATATCACTTTTATGTATAACAAACCCTAATCTAGCAATAGATATGAGCACAAACTCAACCAATTCGCGACTCGATCAAACAAGCATTCAATTCATGTAACGATATAAACAGTGAATCATAAACGATAAAGTATGGAGACAAAACTAATTTATCATATTAAAAACCATATTATGTGAAATCCAATTATTCCATAACCAATAATAAAATTTAAGTACTCATGTTAATGGAGTTCATAACAAGAAGAAATAGAAACCCTATCATGTTCTAAACCCTAGAAACAAAAGTAGAAGAAGAGATATATTAAAAGATATAAAAGTCCTCTCTTTTATATGTTTCCCAATTTCCATAAAGGATACTCCTTCCAAAATTAGGTCTTCTCTTCAAAGTCCATTAGATGAAAATCCACCAAGCCCACAAGTAATAAAAACCGTGTAGAATTTCTGTCCCAAAAGCGCTCGCCGGAAAACTGGGTTTTTGGTCGGAAATTGGTCGGAATCCGGTCACCGGTCGCCGAAAATTGTCGTCGCCGACCACCTGAAAGTCCTCGCCGTCACTGGTATATTCGACGGAATATTCCGTCAGTCCACCGTTAGAGATAACAGTTGACTAACGGTCCTTAACAGTTGACCGGGTCAAGGGATGAGTCAGAACCGAGTCATCTAGCTAACTCGCTCACTGACTGAGTTGCCAGGACAGAAGTCATTTGCACTGGCCAAACTCAATCCCAGCCATGATGGCCCTACTGCAAACTTTGTTCTTCATAGCCAAGATGGCTGTTTTGCAATTTTCCCTGCACAACCTATCATTCATCTATTCAAACCCATTTCCATGGCATCAGAACTTCAATCCAGGGCCAACACAACCATCAGTTCAACTACTACCTGCAACTTCATACACTCACCACCAAATGCAGCTTCCTCCACCATTGAATCTTGGCTAACATTAGTTCTTAACCTGCATTTCACTACCACTGCAACACAATATTGTTCAGTTCTATTTCAGGCATAACAACAAGCATCTTTGTCCCTGAGCATCCCCTCCTTATCCTCAACAGTTGCTCTGCATTGCATAAGCCACACCACCAAAGCTCAAGCCACTCCTTCCCTGTAATCAAGCTAGCTAGTACCTGCACCCATTTCTTGATTCGAACCGGTTAACATCACCACCAACACATTTCTTTGCCTGAGCTTCTCAACTTTGAACTCACAAACAATCAAACTCTTATGCTACCATTCCCTGTAAATTTCTCTGTGAATTGAACTCACATCTGCAACCAGTGTAATCCACCATCAACTCAGTCCAATGCCTCCTAAAAGTCTGCAAACTCCATATCTGTCAAGCTCTTCTCAACCAACAACTCAATCATCATGGCAGCAGCAGCAGTCCCTGAATTACAATTGCATCACCTGTACAGTACTCATGAACTACAGCTGCAACATCAACTGGCACAACAGATTCCATTCAACTCCATTACTGCCTTCACCTGCTACCCTTCAGCTCACTTGCTTCGCCACCAACTCCTGTGTAAGTCACCTGCAATCTTCTGCTACAACTTGCCTGCAATTTTACCTTCATTCAATATTGCAACTAAACCATGGCAGCAACTCCACCAGTTCAGCACAATAACAGTATCAGAACCCATATTTCCTTGTCTTCAAATCTTATTAGCATAACAACAGCACCATTCTCTTCACTGCAGCATCTTAGCTTCTCCCAAATCAAACCCATCACAGACTCAATTCCACCATTTTAAACCACCAACACAACCCATTCAGATCAAACTCAAATTCCTCTCTGCAATATCAACATACCCTGTAGTTGCATGATTTACTACACTACACCCTTGTCAAGAATATATGAAAACTAAGCCATAATTGTGGATGAAAAACAACACTTTTATTAATTCATTTTCAGGAAGATTTACAAGAAAAATCAAAACTCAGAAGTACAACTTTCTTTCTGGAGTTTCTCTCTCCTCAAAATTCTCTCAGCTCTCAAAAATACATCATCCTTTTCTGGATCTATCGTGCCCTTTATATAGGGATTTATATAATGGATGACAGCTAAGTTTTCCTCCTATTTCGGATTTGTTCTGCGATCTCATCGCGATCGCTATAATATTCCCTATCGTAAGAATGGTGGTTATCGCAGGATCAACACATTCTTCTTTTACTTCTTCCATCGTCAGTTTCTTTTAATTGTTCTACAACGCTCGTGAAATGTTGTTGAAGAATCGTCAGTGACGCTCGCGGAAATGTTGTTAATATCGCAGGAATAGTGTTGTAGCGATATTCTGGTACTACATCTTGCCTCTTCTCATGTCTTTTCTGAGAAGAAGAGAAGATCATATGAATTAAGAATGCCATAATCACTTATCTTTTTTGCTTTCTCATTCTGACATGTTTCTATGTACTTCGCCAGCTATTTTCACGAGTTTCTTTCTTCCAATAAATTTTTGACACGTCTTCTGTAACCGCTGCGATCTAACCACCCACATCTTTTCTTTGCATTAATTATTTTCGTCTTTTTCGAGAAATTTCTTCTTCTATAAATACTCTTCTCCTTCTTATCTTTCTCTCTTTTACTTTCTTCTTCGTTCTTCTTCTCTGCAACTTTACTGTTCTTATGTAAATTGCGCATTCATTATTCTTCACGATTTTTTTCGTCCTTTTCAACTTCTCCCTTCATTCCTATACTTGAAAATGGTTGTTGCTGGTGCTAAAAATTTGAAGGCCTTCAATAGAATACGCGAGAAACACAGACTTAAAGGTTTTAACTTATCTTTAATTCCAGATCAAGATGCTAAATCTGAACTTTCCCTTAAACTGTTCACTGATGATCGATGTTCTCGCGAGAAAGTCATAGTATCGCTAGGACAACTTGAAGCTGGCCTTCCTCTCCCTCTTTATAACCCAGAACTCCCGTTATTCTATCAAATAATATCTGACGAGAGGTTCTCGCGAGCAATATACCAATTGGGAGGGGATTGCATCAGATTACTAATTGAATATGCTTCTCGTGGTACTGGTAAAGGAACTCGCTACCCCGATGCTCCAAAGAATCCTTTGTTCAAAGATGTCCCCATCGTTTCTTGTGATTATACTGTGGACAATTTTTTCGTAAACTATAGAATTGTCCCTATGAAGAGGGACAGTACATGTTGGGGTGTTCGTTTGAAGAAAGAGAAGGTCACTAGTGACAATGCTCTTATGATGGATATTGACTTTCATACATCTACTAACCAAGGTCCTCGTCATTCTAACGACGATAAGTGGTTCATCTTCCCATTAAGTCTTGAAGGTCCTTATATATCTGGTTCTCGCGAACTTCCCGAGAATCTCGCTGAGTATCAACCCTGGGTCTTCAACTGGCCTGAGAGAACTAAATAAGTATATTCTCTCAACTTTTCATGATATTATTATTTATTATCTTCTTTATATTCTCACTAATTTTTTATTTTCTCAGATTGATAGAATGAAACTCAACTATCAAACTCTTAGGAAACCCAGCATTCGCCTGGCTTTGATGTCTTTCACAGATGAAGTAAGAAATATTTCTTTATAAGTTTTTAACAATATATTGTTTCCCCTATTTCTTATCTTCATCTGTGCTTGCAGGAAATCTAAGAATTAGAACCACTGCCTCCTCCACAAATCAAGGAGAAATCTCCAAAGGAACCATCTGGGAAATCTATAAAGGAGAAGTCTACTACTTCTTCTAGGGGAAGATCTTCTGCCCATCGCAATGATGAATCTAGCGAGCCTCCGTTAAAGAGAAGCAAAACTCAACCTTCTTCTTCTTCAACTCCTCAAACAATTCCAGAGAATCCAAGTGCTGGTTTTGACGAGGATTTTAATGCTGGTGGATTTCCTTCAATAAGAAATTCTTCTGATTCTGATTCTTCAATGACTCATCTGTCCAGAATTTTTAGCGATATTTCCCATAGCATGACCTCTAATGGCGAGGATGAAGTCATTGAAAAGACATCCCAAGCTCTCGCTAAAGTTTGCGATGCTCCTATCTTAGTAGATAATGATTCTCTCCAAGGAATCTCTAGATCACTGACTCCCAGTCTCTTGAATTCTCTTGGTGCTTTGGTATGTTTTCACTTCCTTAGTTTGTTTATTTTTCTTCATCGCTATATTTTAATTTGTTTTTATTCTTCGCAGGTTGGAAGAGCTTCTTTTGCTGTTGCTTCTGATTTAGACAAAAGATGCTTCTACGCTTAAGAGAAAGCTGTTAAAGTTGGTCAAGATAAAGAAAAACTAGAGTCTGAAGTTATTGAACTTAGCAAGAAGAATAAACAGATGGAGGCGGAAGCTACTGTTGATAAGCAAAATATCGCTAATCTCGATAAAGCTAACCAACAACTTTATGGTATGACTGATTTCCGTTCTTTCTTAATTCCTCTTATTCTATCGCAGCTTATTCAAGCAATCACTTTTAACTTGCAGATGTTTATGGTCTTACTGACGAGGCTATAATCTTTCAAACTTTCCCTGAGCATGTAGATGATCATACTCTTCTCTCTATTCTTAATAATTCCTTGAGTAACTTCTCAGATGATAAGATTAACTCCCTCTCTATAGATGAACTTAGATCCAATTTTAATCTCTTAAAACTTGAACACAGATTCAATTTAGGCTTGACTGACAAATATAGGCGCCTTTATTTTGATTCAAAGAAAGAAATAGATAAATTAAGGCAGAAGAATAGAGATCTTATTGACGAGAAGGATCTTTCCATAAAAAAGGGATCTAAAACCTTAGCAGATTTTCATAAAACTCTCCTTGACGTTCAAAAGGTTAGAGATAAACTTATCCGCGAGAATGAAGATCTTCTTGCGAGGGAGACTCAAATTCGATCTCGTCTCCTTATTAATAGTGATGACGAGTTTGCCTGGGCTGCGAAGGTTCTTGACAATGCCAGAAATGATTTAGGTGTAAATGTTAGCCTTCAAGTCGAACATGCGGCTCTAATTAGAGATATGATTTCTAACAGAGAAGGTTATTAGCTAATCTTCTTCTCGCTAATTTCTTGCTTTCATTATTCTCTTTTATAAAATTTCTAACTTGTTGTTATATTCTTGTAGAAGTTGAAAAAGATTATCTTGAAAGAATTTGGGAGCTTGAGCAAGAGAAGGATCAGCTCGCGAATAATCTTGCTGCTCGTAATTACAAATATTCGCAACTGAAGAAGAAGTTTGGCATCACCACCGCGAACTTCAATAGATCTCTCATTGTCGTTCACAATGATTCTGTTAAATTGGTATGCGATGACCATGGAATTTCTCCTTCTGTATACCCTGATCTTGCGAAAGAAGTTCCCGCAGTGATTCCCATTCTTGACATCTCTGATAGTGAGGCTGAAAATTCTGATGAGGATGAGAATGATAGTGATGATGAGGGTGAAAAATCTGGTGGAGAAGAAAATAGTGATGATAATGATAAAGGGAAAAAATCTGGCGATGAAGAGAAGTCTGATATAGAGGATCGCGATGGATCTGACTAGTTCTTATTTTTCCTATTCTTTTTTCTGTAACATTGCCATTAGTTTCTCTAAATTTGTAAATTTCTTTTGCCTCTTTTGCTTCTATCTGTAAGAATCAGAAAACAGTTCTTTTTTCTGCAAGTTAATCAATCAATATAACTATTATTCTTTTAATTATCTACGTGCTTGTATCTATGCAATTTTTATATGATAGATGAATAATAACTTCATCGTTCTCATGCATTCCCATACTTGCCTCTATTATTCATCTGCAATATAAAAATTGATTAAAGATTAAATCAAAATCAAATTTTACCTTATTATTGGCGATCTTACTGTCAAATAATAATTGCATGAAATTGCAATTCTTATAACATCTGCGAGTATTATCGCAGTAATCTTGTGGTCTTATTGTGCGTTCCTAATTAAAGGTCTTATTTTGCCACGCTTCTTCTTTTTGCGACAAAATCGCAGGACGTCTTTACACTTGCATGTATTGACCCATTGATCTTGCCTTAACTTTCTTCTTTGATAATATTGTGATAATATGACAAGTCTAAGTTCTCTCGCAAGATCAAAGCCTCGTGACATTATCGTCTTGCGATGAAATCGCAGGAAGTCTTTACACTTTTATGTAAAAACCCATTGATCTCATCTTAACATTGATCTCGTGGCTTGTTGCCTCTGCGTTATTTACGTTACGTGACAATATGACAGGCCTAAATGTTCTTGCGCTCATAAAGCCCATGACATTGCCATCTTATGACACTTATCATCTCCCTAATGGAGGGTGCCTCCCTAATCTTCCCCCTAGTTGCCCCTTCAAGGAGGGCACATCGGCCATACAAGACTAGCTCCTCCCATCCGGATCTGTCAACAACCAGTTGTTTTCGCAGACTCTTGTCCTTTATGCCTATATGGCTTATAGTTACAAGACTGCACCCTAAGTGGGGTTTTCTTCAGGACAAGTGCATTGTAGCCAAGACTTACCAAGGATGGCAAGAGAGTTTCGTACGCTCCGGGCACCCTTGGATCAACCGTGTACCTCGGCGCCTTGGTCATACTTTGCACTTCTTGGAAGATATTCTCAGTCGTCCAACCAGGGTATAACCATATATAGTTGGAAATCCAAGATATCTCTCCCGGATAGGTTTTCTTTAACCCCATCGTTTGCATGACTCAGGTTCCAGCAGCGGTATAACCTTATCGCTGAGTCATGTCAAGAGATACCCCCTCATATGACGCGCTATTAGGTCTTACATTTTCCCCTTACGAAATTTTATTCGCGAACTAGGGTGCACGCCATAAAGGTTCGTCCCATTCTTATGTCTCTGCGAAATTTTATTCGCGTTTCTCGCGAGTATTGTAACTCTGATAGAATTTCATAACTTTGATCATTTTGGTAAAGTTTTGCGATTTTTTCAAGCATAATATCTTGTTCAATTACATATTTTTCAAACAAATTATTCGTAGAGTTCTCTGAAGTTCATCATTTTACCTCTTTACTTACTATTTTCTGATTCTTCTTTTCTGCTACGTTTTGTTGTTGTCTCTTTTTCTGCGAGACGCTCGTCATCAGCTTTCACATCTTATTTTCGTTCTATTGCATCAATCATTAACTTTTCACATTTCTGTCGTTGCTTAATTTTTCACTTCCAATTTCCATCCTTTTCAGCTCTTTCTTCGCAAGACTTCGTATCGATTTCATAACATTTCTTACTTTCTCCCCAATCTCCTTTAATAACTCCGAAACCTTTTGGATGGGGAAATTTGGTACACTGGTGATAAGTACATGCTACACCCAATATCCCATGTAACTAGGGTCGTCCTATCAAGGCATTGTAAGGTGATTCAATGTCCACCACACATAATAAGATTTTTGAAGATATTCCTTTTAACGGTATCTGCATTTCAATTTCCCCCTTTGGTTTGTTAGTTGTGCCATTAAAACCATAGATTTTGTATGTTGATGGAATTATATCTTCGTCTCTTCCTCCCATGGTTTTAAAGGTATGATAAAATAAGATATCAACAGAACTCCCTGTATCTATTAAGACTCTGTTGATAGCCCAGGAATCTTCAACTTTACTATCATTCTCCTCATCTTCTTCTTGCATCTGTTTTGGATTAATATCTAATCGTACGACCAGTGGATTATCATGCTTCTCACCAACCTCAGGTACATCTTGCGCAGTGAAAGATATAGTTTGCTTCTGCCACTCCTCTAGTGGCGAGGATCTCGTGATATTCAATATCTCTCTTCCATCTGTGTCTCTCGCAAAGACCCTGCTTAAGATATTGTCATGAAAGTCCTCTATAGTTCTGCGTGAATGTACAATAGAATTACAAAACAAATTCTTTGCTTTGGCTCCAACTTCTATTACGAATGTTTCTGATCCTTTTACAACATTCACGCAGAACTATAAAATGATTAACTAGAAAATGATTTAACTTTCCCTGATCAATCATCCTCAAGATTATTCTCTTCACATTCCTACAATCGTTTATTGTGTGACCATGAAAATGATGATAAAGACAGAATTCTTGACTTCGATTGTTTGGATGGGGTTCTTTTCCCATGTTCCACGGAGAGGGTATATTTTCCATTAAAATGATAGCTTCCCAAATCTTTTCTATGCTAGTATTGAGAGCTGGCATCTTAATTTCTTCCCAGATTATCCTCTGATTACCTTGTCCTTTAAAATTATTCTGCCCTTGTCCACCGTAAGTTTATTGAGGTTGATCGAGTCTTTGAATCTTATTATTACCACCGCGATTATAATAATTCTTCTCCCTTTCATATTCTTCCTGATATCGACTTCCCATCGCTACTAAGTTTTGTTGATTATCAATAACTACCTTCTCTTGTTGTGATTGCGAGGTGCTCGCTACATTATTTATCATTTTAGGGAGCAAAATTCCACTTGCTGCCAGCGAGCTGGTGTTCACGATTGGGTATGATTCCATCTCATTTTGTTTCTCCTCCAAAGCAATGTATTCTTCCTGCAGTTCTCGCAATTCTGTCATGGTAATTGTATTTTTGATTCTGAAAATCTGAATGTACAGTAAATTAGTCGCGAACATTGCATTAATGAAGGATAAGATCAGATATATTTCATCCACTCTTCCATCCATTTCGCTGCACATTGATTTCCATCTTATAGTTAAGTGCTTCAGACTCTCACCAACTCTTTGTTTTAACCCAAACATATCTTCGATACCTGGCCGTGATGAATTGTTGCTGATGTACGCTCCTAAGAATGTAGCTTGTAAATGATCAAAAGAAGTTATAGTATTTTTTGGTAATCCCTCAAACCATTTCAACTCCTCGCCAGTTAAGTTAGATGCAAAATACTTGCATAACACAGCATCATGATTCTCCCACTGTAGCATACATCTAACATAAGCTTTAACGTGTTGAATGGCACAAGTAGTCCCATCAAAAATGTTAGTTAATGCTGGTAAATTTCATTTTGGAGGTATTCCTCTCAACTGTACTTCTTGAGTAAATGGAGTCCTCGCAGCTTCTTCAATAGCTTCATCAAGTTGCCTTCTACCTCCTTCTCTTCTATTGCTTATCATTCCTCGCATTTCTGCTAATTCTCTCAAAATTTGTTCATTCTCAGCTGAATTTTGTTCCATAGGCCTTTTCAATGCAGCTTCTCTTCTTCTGCGTTCTTGTCTTTCTTGTCTTGCGAGATTTTGCGTATCTCCTTCTTCATCATCATCTTGTCTTTCTCTGCGATTTTCTCTTTCACCATCCTCTTAAAATCGCAGTTGCCTATCTTCTTCTCTACGAATTTCTTCATTTCTCCTCACTTCTCTTCGTTGTCTCTCTATTCTCCTTTGTATCCTATCATACTCCTCTTGAATATTATCATTATAGCGATTTTGTGCACGTCTTCTTTCTCGATTTTCATGGTTATTTTGTCGTACTGCCTCTCGGAATTCTTGCTCTTCTACTTATGCTCTTAATCTTTCTCTCTCGCAAGCCAGGCGTGCTTGTTCAATATAATATCTTTCAATTTCTTCTTCAATTATTCTTTGATTCCTTTGATTCTCTCGCCCATGCAATATCCTCCTTCCTTCCTATGAATTCTCTTCTTCAATTTGGTTGTTTCTTCCCTCTTGATTTCTATTATCACGCAGATTATAATGATTGCCAATTATCTCTCCTTCTCTATGACGCTGTTCTCCATTTAAATTTTGTACTTCTTCTCTAACATTTCTCATTGGGGAATTTCGCCTTGGTTCTTCCCTGAATGATCTTGAATTTGACCTTACAGTACTTCTTGACCTCCTTCTTTGTAACCTCAAATTCTCCATTCTTAGTTCATGATTTTGTCTTGTTAGATTCGCATGTTCCTCCGCCTCTAATCTCCTTTCTTCCTGTGTTCTTTGCCTCAGATCATCTACTGTCCCGTTTTCACGTCCCACATGAACTAATTCTCCAGCCATTCTTTGATTTCTTTCTCCTTCTTCTCCATTTCTTAATTGTCGATTTTCTACTTCTTCCATTGAATCCGACCTCCAAGTGTGTACGCTCACTCTATCATAATCCACATCCCTATTTTGCGATTGTGCTTGTTGATTCGGCTGTTGATTTGAATTTTCTACTTCATTTCTTGTTCTATTTCTTCCTGATCTTATTCTTAAAGATTCTTCTAATTCACCTGTTCCTTCACCTGCAAGTCTTTTGCTTCTCCTCACAGTTGTTGGTGGTTCTGATGTATTTCTTCTCCTTCTAGCCATTTCTCCAATTCTAACAATTTTTTCAAATTTTCAAGTTGCAATTTGAGATTTCTTAGACTGATTCTCCCTGTTTCTGGGCGCCAAAATGTAGTTGCAGGATTTCCTACACTACACCCTTGTCAAGAATCTATGAAAACTAAGCCATATTTGTGGATGAAAAACAACACTTTTATTAATTCACTTTCAGGAAGATTTACAAGAAAGATTAAAACTCAGAAGTACAACTTTTTTTCTGGAGTTTCTCTCTCCTCAAAATTCTCTCAGCTCTCAAAAATACATCATCCTTTTCTGGATCTATCGTGCCCTTTATATAGGGATTTACATAATGGATGACAGCTAAGTTTTCCTCCTATTTCGGATTTGTTCTGCGATCTCATCGCGATCGCTATAATATTCCCTATCGTAAGAATGGTGGTTATCGCAGGATCAACACATTCTTCTTTTACTTCTTCCATCGTCAGTTTCTTTTAATTATTCTACAACGCTCGTGAAATGTTGTTGAAGAATCGTCAGTGACGCTCGCGGAAATGTTGTTAATATCGCAGGAATAGTGTTGTAACGATATTCTGGTACTACATACCCCATGTTAATTCCCAAGTATCTCATCAATCTGTTCTCTTGGCTCAGAATCATTTCGAACCCTAACTTTAATTTCAACTCATCATTATTCTTCCTTCACAGCTTCAAACCAACTCAAGCATAGCCACAAACCATTTCAATTTCCCCTTCAATTGCATCTCGATTCAACAACAAATTGATGTTCAAACTCAAGTTTCATGACAAACCCAGTACCAATTCCATCTTCTGAGATATTGATTCATCTCAAATTTCTTGATTCACAAATTCATCTCACCAGACACATATGAAACCCTAACTTAAAACAATTCAATCTGAACCTTAGCAGCTTAATTCCTCTTCTTTCTCCCTGAGTCTCATCACACCTAACCTTCAATTTCATCTTAGATTCCCTTTTGCTCATTTAGGTTTATCGGTTTGGTCTCTGGTAATAAACAGCAGCTTCTGCTGCTTTTCTCCCCTTCTTTCTCAAATTTAGTTTACGAATGATTGAAGAAGAGAAATGTCTTCTCGATTAGGGTTATTGGTTTGGGGTTGTTATTGGTAGCCGGTCGCTCTAATAAGGGATAACCACATTGGCAGCCCCTCAACCATTGCCTCGCTTTGTTTAGTACTCTTCCATAGAGTATGCCCCTTAAACTTTACTGGAATCCGAATAGTACTTGCAATGAAATGAAGCTTTTGACCCTTCTTGCTCAAAACGGATGGTTTCTTCTTCTTTTCCTCTGTGCGACTCCAGAGTACCTATTAAGCTCAAAAGCAAACATAAGATACATAATTCACACGAAAAATAGCAAAGAATGCATAAATACTCAATATAAAATTAGGTGTTTATCACACCTATCAACCACCCGCATTTATCATATCTGTTACAATTCACGTGTCTAGTTCTCTCTGGACTAAGTAAGAGGTCGAGCGCTTGGGCAGCACAAATAGAAAATGCCATACACATGTCAAGCTCTTGGTAGAACCAAAGAAAGGCAGCGCATCGACACATCATATGACCGTTATAAGGCTTCTGTTTATAACTAAAATACCTTTGGAGCAGCGCATAAATCAAGAAGATAAGGATAAGAGAATCAGAAGAGTGGGACCCATGTAATCCATCTATAAATACCCCAATCCTCTTAGAAAGAAAGGGTCGACCATTTTTAGAGAGAGAGAGAAAGAAAGAGAAGGAAACTGTGAGAGTATGTGAGTCTTATTTTCTATCTCCATAGCTTCGTCCCATTTACTCAGAGTCATTCGACTAAGTTTTGTAACCGTACACATATAATGAAGAATCAAACCCCCGTGGACGTAGGCCTTAGTGCTGAACCACGTAAATCGTAGTCTCATTTACATTATGCATTTAAAGTTTAAAGGGTTGGAGGTGCAGTCAGCGTCATCTCCAACGCAGACTCTCCCTCGACGAGAAACGATGACGAGCTCGAAGGCTCAGAGTGTCTCAAGTGTTTGTTATCTATTGTTATTTCCTTCTTTGAGATCAAACCTTTTTTTGACCTTACCATGAACCCTGTTTGTGGACCCAAAGGTTCCATCTTTATTTATGTGTCCACAATCTGGCGCTAGAAACAGGGACACTAGTCCCGGTAAAATATTTATCTTCTCCTGTGAATTTGATCGTTCACGATATATCCATAGTGTCAAAAGTTAGATCTATGTCTGAGTAATGTTGGAATCTTCGTTTTTCCTTTTTTCTTGAAAATATTTGAGAAAAATGTATTTTCTGGTAGATCTATGTCTGAGTAATGTTGGAATCTTCGTTTTTCCATTTTTCCTAGAAAATCTTTGAGAAAAATGTATTTTCTGGTAGATCTATGTCTGAGTAATGTTGGAATCTTCGTTTTTCCATTTTTTCCCTTGAAAATATTTCCCTTCCTTCAGAAAATCTTCTGAGGAATCCATTATGAAGCTTATTTATGATAAAGGTGCTAACAAAGCATACACGGATGCTACTTCTTTGGTAATGTTTATTCCCGCAGACTGAATTAAATATGGACAAAGTTAAGGACATCAGAAAGACCAAAGTAGCATCGAAGGAAGCCCCCAGGACAATCCCCGTCATGACGCGCAAAAAGCAGAAAGGAGAGAAGACGAAGACACCGGTTTAGAAGCCAGATGGTTCAGAAAGCACGGCAATCCCAGATGCCAGATCCATAGCAGCGGAAGCATTAAAAGAGGCCGCAAAAAAGGCAGACGCTCTCAGAATAACGTAAGGAGCATGAGTCAATGAACAAAGAGAAGGTATGGCAGAATCCATGGTGCAATAGCCCAACTTAGGAATGCCACCCACGGATGAACGCAACCAACCATTGATGGCCGTTCAACATCCCTTAACAGCGGATCACATGACTATTCAGGCGCTAAGGATACAAATATAGCAGATAGACCCATTGGCACCTCTAATACAGATCGTTTACGAAGATCACACTGTAGCTGTCGAAGGAAATTTGCGTGTAGGAACTACAAACCAAGGGTTAAATCCTTCCGCTCAGCTCGCGTTGGAACTTGAAGAAGTAAAAAGGAACCAGAGGTATACGCTGATGTTGTGGCTTTACCTGCACAAGAAAACCAACAATTGAGGGATAAGATAATGAGGAGCGCTGGAGCATAAGATCGTCGAAATGAAGCCAACTCCAAGGCTTCTCCTCTAAATCGTGATCGAAGAATGGTATTGGCAAGGAAGCATAACCCCGAGCCTCTGTTGCTAAGAATGGCAAGGGGAGACCGAACGTCGAACATGGACTCTATCCCCGATGACTCAGACTATTTTGATGACGAGGACCAGAGATCCGGACAATCAACAGTAGAGGATAGACATCATCTTGCCATGGAAAATCTACGGGAAGAAATGATGGCAGAGATTCAACTTCTAAAAACAAGACAAGGAGGAGGAAGACTTGAAGAAGTTATGAGAGAAGCCTCCACTACCCCTTTAACACCTCTACTATCCGGAGCGCTCATTCCTCAAAAATGTCCTATCCCAGCATTTGAGTGCTACGATGATCTGGCGACGCCGCAGCTCACCTTCGGTATTACAACCGAACCTTGGCCCGCTGGGATCAAAACGATGTTGTTCTATGCATGTACTTCCCCTCCAGCCTAAAGGGATCGGCGTTATCCTGGTTCGATAACTTACCACCCAATACCGTTGACTCTTTCAACCAGGTCTCCGAGAAGTTCTTGAGAACTTACATATACAACAAAACCGTCAATACAGGGATGGACAAACTCTTCTCACTGGCGGTTGCATACAAAGAAACCATCCGAGAATATACAGATAGGTGGCAAAAAATCTTCCAGGCCGTAGGAAATATTGATCCAGCTATCATTATCAACTGTTACAAGTGGGGCCTAGATAGGATGAGCCCTTTATTTGTTGACATTCACGGGAGCGTATCCACCACCGAAGGAGATCTCCGAGTGATTATTGAAAAACACGCCAGGCTAGAGGAAATCCAGCGAGAAAATCCCAGATCCCATGTACACAAGTCACATCACACCAATACAGTGGAACAGTCCAGCGGATCTAGGGATACCCGAATGACCGAACGGGTTCATGATGATAAGAGAAGGCGACGGGATGATCGCCCTAAGGACAATCCAAAATTCGAAGATCAGGTGTACACGAAGCTGAATACCAGCTATGCTCGTATCTTAAGAGAGATCAAGGATCGGGAGAATCTAGAGTGGCCATGGTACAAGTGGAATCAACCACCACATACGGAAAAATCTAGAGATTATTGCGAATATCATTGTTTCAACGGTCATCAAACAGAGAAATGCAAGAATCTTAAAATAATGATCCAAAAGCTAGTCGACACGGGAGACCTCAAACGTTACGTCCAAAAGGCTAGTGAAGAAGAAAGAGCTAAGCGAAGCAAGCAGGTCCAGCTTCCCGAAGGAAACCGAACACTCAACACTATCTCATGCTCCGAAGCTACTGGACCGTCGTTGACAACTCAGATAGGGAAAAGATTAAGGAAACAATTCGAGGATTACTGTGAACTATACAAGATTGACGGTATAGAAGTGGATGAACATGAGAAATGGATGGATGCATCTATCACCTTCGACGCCGCAGATATCGAAGAAGACATGGAAGACCACAACGACCCTCTAGTTCTCACGCTGCCAGTAGCAGGGTGCAACATCAAGAAAATCCTTATTGACGGGGGGAGTTCTGTCAACGTCTTATTCTATGACACCTTTAAACGATTGGAGCTTATGGAAGAAAAACTTATGTCTTCCTATTACACCATTTACGGATTCAATGGAGTACCCACGAAGCCCTTAGGCGATATTGTCCTGCAAGTAAATGCGGGACCCATGAAGATAGACACACGATTCAGCGTAGTAGATGCTCCATCACCATATAATGCAATTATTGGCCGAAGATGGGTGCACAAGATCAAAGGGGTAGCGGCTACATATCATCAATACCTAAGGTTCCCTACACCCGAAGGGGTAATAGAAATAAAAGGGGACCAGGTCACCGCTCGAGAATGTCAAGCTTTACAAAACCAGATCAATAACGAGCAAGATGCCCAGAGAAAATCCCGAAGAAGCCTGAATAGAGAGACTTCCAAGAATAAAACAATTGATCTATACCTCGAAGAAATCTCAGGAAGAAGCCTGGCCAAAGAGAAAATGGTCCTAAACAACGAAGCGGGGACCTTAGAGGATAAAGAGGTAGAAGAGCCTGGAAAATAGTAATTAAAGAGCGTTCCTCTTCTAGGAGAATCAAAGCCCACATTTACACTTGTGGAACCAACGGAGGAGATTAATATTGGCACCAAAAGTAATCCGAAGATGATCAAGATAGGAACTCTAATGAATGAAAAAAAGAAGATAGCTCTAACGAATCTGCTAAAGGAGTATGCGGACATCTTCGCATGGAAGTTGGGAGATATGCCAGGAATTTATCCAAAGGTAATTCAACATGAGCTTCGCATAAATCCAGGCACGGCCCCTATCAGGAAAAAATTACGTAAGGTGGCACAAGAATACCACCAGGCGATCGAGAAAGAGCTCAGCAAGCTGCTAGAGGCAGGATTCATCAAAGAAGTAAAATATCCAACGTGGATTTCGAACATGGTAATCATTCCAAAAAAGACCGTGGGAGTAATAATATGCATCGACTTCACCAATCTCAATAAAGCGTGCCCTAAGGACAGTTATCCGCTCCTAAGCATTGACCAATTGGTAGAGGCGGTATAAGGATACGAAGAATTATCGTTCTTGGATGGATACTCGGGCTACAACCAAGTAGCCCTGACAGAGGAAGATCAGCAACATACATCATTTTATACTCCGCACGGCCTCTACTGTTACACAAGGATGCCCTTCAGACTAAGAAACGCAGGGGAAACATACCAGAGAATGGTGGACGCCATTTTCAAACCATGGATCGGGATCACACTCGAAGTTTATGTCGATGATATGCTTGTCAAAAGAAAGCTACGAGAAGACCACCATCAAAACTTGAGAAATATCTTCGAAGCAATGAGGGAGCACAACATGAAGGTAAACCCAGAAAAGTGCACTTTTGGTGTGACTTCAGGAAAATTCCTTGGATACCTAGTAACAAAGAGAGGCATCGAGGTCGATCTAGCCAAAATCCAAGACATCGTAGAAATGCCATCCCCAAAGAATCTGAAGGAAGTTCAAAGGCTAAATGGATCCCTAGAAGCATTGAGAAGATTCATTGCTAGGTCTTCAGATAAATTCAAACATTTCTTCAACATCCTCAAAAAGGAGAGCGCGTTCCAATGGACTGATAAGTGCGAAGAAGCATTCCAAAAGATCAAACAATATCTAGCCATGATTCCGATCCTTCAAAAACCCGATCCGGATGAAGTACTAGCCTTGTACATAGCATCTACGGAGGATGCGGTCAGTGCGGTTCTATTCAAAACAAACACGAAGGTGGAACAGCCAATATACTACGTGAGTGAAACCCTCAACGCAGCGGAAAGGAACTTCACAAAGATCGAACAGCTCATTTTAGCGTTGGTCCGGGCAACGCGAAAATTGAAAACCTATTTCCTCACGCATTATGTTCGCGTACCATGCAAAGCACCATTAGAATCATTCCTCAAAAACACAGGGAAAGTAGGAAGGATAACAAAATGGAACAATCATCTTGATCAATTCAATATTATTCACGAGATTCAAACCGCACAGAAGTCACATGTCTTAGCGGATTTCCTAGCAGATCTGCCTCTAGAAGACGAAGAATAGGTAAAGGATTCCGCAAAAGCCGAATAGGACGGTAAGGACCCGCTTGATGTCCTCGAACCATCAAACGAAATACGGTGGGAGATCTTCGTCGACGGATCAAGAAATAAAAAAGGCGCAGGAATAGGCATCGTAATCACCTCTCCGACCAGGGATAGGATCGTGCACGCCCTAAGGTTGGAATTCAAGGGACACACCAACAATATCGTGGAATACGAAGCCGTTGTCCACGCCCTTCGTTTGATTTTAGAAATGGGGATAACAGATGTACGCCTAACAAGCGATTCACAGCTAGTCATTCGACAAATCGAGTTGGAATACAACGTTTACGACGAGACTCTCTCAGTGTACATGACTTTGGTTCAGACCTTAGCATCTCAAATAACCAATATCAAATTCCGACACCTATGCAGAAAGGATCTAAGACATGCGGATGCTTTGGCATACATTTAATCCATGTTAAGAGATGAGGGTATACAAGCCATCAAGATAACCAGAGTATATGAGACATCAATCACACCGCAGCTTTATCTCGCTACGAATCGGAAGGTTAAAGCAAAGGAGGACATCGCTGATGAGGATGTGGGAGAGGACATCGAAGAAGACATCGTCCAAGACGATATCTTAGCGAGGGCAAAAGAAGATGAAGATTTCAGCAAAAAATAAGATTGGATAGCCGAGATCCACCAGTTCCTTGAACAAGGAACGGTGCCAGCAGAGGTAAAACAAGCAAGAAAAATACAAGGAAAGGTGGGAAGGTACGAGCTTCGTGGTGGAATTCTGTACAAAAATCCTTCATAGGGCCCATGTTATGCTGCTTATCTAGACAATAAGGACACTATATCTTAAAGGACGTTCACTACGGGAACGCAGGCAACCACAGCGGAATGAGATCCCTGGCGGACAAGGCTAAGAGCCAAGGATACTACTGGACCCATATGATGGGAGACGCAACCAAGATGTCCCGAAGATGTGAATAATGTCAGAGGTTTGCTAGAAATATCCATGCTACGAAAACCAATTCAAACTCAGTAGAAAGCCCATGGCCTTTCACTAAGTGGGGGGTGGATATCGTAGGACCCTTAATCGAAGGATCAGGAAAAATACGATTTCTGATAATGGAAACAGACTATTTCAGTAAATGGATAGAGGCTAAAGCTCTTTCGAGAATCAGAGACTCTGATGTCTTCACATTCATTTTCCAAAATATTATCTGCAGATTTGGCATTCATGCGGAGATCGTATCCGACAATGGAAAGCAACTACAAATAAAAAACATAGACATGATATTCGACACGTTCAAAATAAGGAAGAACAAGTCTACTCTCATTTACCCATAGAGCAATGGCCAAGCCAAGGCTACAAAAAAAACGTTGGCCTTAGTTCTCAAGAAATCCTTAGATGAGCACAAGAGCCGGTGGTGTGAACAGTTGCACAACGCGATGTGGTCATACCGCACCACTAGGAGAAGAGCTACCGGAGAATCTCCATTTCTCATCACCTAAGGAACCGAAGCTGTCATCCCTACTGATATTATCATGCCCATTACCAAGACCGAAGCATGAGAGAAAAATCTCACAACGGATATGATGCTAGAAAGACTTGACGACCTAGATGAAAGGAGAGAAACTACACTACAAAGGATGGAGAACTACCAACGAAGATTAGAGAGAGAATATAACAAGAAAATTAAACTTAGGAACTTCGTATAAGGACAATATGTGCTTCGGACCATACCGCAATATCAGCGTGAAATAAAATGGGGAAAAATAGCACCTAATTGGGGAGGGACATACATCATACACGATATTGCCGGAAGTGGTTTGTACTACCTGCGCAATCTTAAAGGAGAAATCCTAAGGCACCCTTGGAATGCTAAGTGCCTCAAGATATACTATCCTTAAAACAACATAGTTCTGCACCTGTGATAGGAGCGCCAGAAGAAGAAAACGGTGTACCTGCCAAATATGTTTCTTTCTCTGGACGAGGAGTAGCAAACCTCAGCACATCAATCAAATCCGACTTTTTTGATATTGGGGAAAATACCAAAATACAATCCCTCGGGACTCCCCTACCAGTGTCTACGACCTAGGGGAAGGATTCCAGTAGAAAGGGATACCCAACCAAATGACAGAACAGCGGTTCAGCGGACTGAATTCCTGTACATATATCATTAAGGCATCACATATCTGGACCGCTACATTGACCCCCACCGTTCGGTAACCTCCTGGCCCGAGGATTAGCCAACGGGGAGACAGGTCCACAAAAAGTAACGAAGGTATCACCAGATACACCTTCGACATTATTCATAATCTCAGTTTCTTATCCTAAGAAGTGAAATTTTCACGCATATCTAAAAAACTTATAATGCATGTGAAAATTAAAAAGACCTGTAAATTACCAAAGCGGAACGATGATCCATTACACAAAAAAAAAAGTTGATACAAGTCTTGAAAGAAATTAGAACAAGGCCAATGTACAAAAAATAGGGCCACAGACAAAGTAATAAGCAAGGATCAATTCACATCAAGAGACGTCTAAAAATAAAGGCATCAAGGAAGCTCAACCTGGGGTGAAGGAACGCTCTCACCGGAGGAAAGACCGGACGAAACCTTGAAAAGAGCAGGTACAGGGCGATGTTTGTATTTTTTGGTGAGACCATGGTCCTTGAGAAGGGAATGTTCGATCGAAGCCAACGTCTTGTTCACCTCCTCGGCAAGCTGGCGGCGTGCTTCATGCTTAATATAGGCTGCCTTGAATTCAGATTGACTCAGTGATGATGTTAGCTTCTCCACCTCCTGGACACTTTCTTCGCTGCCACATCTCGAGATTCCGCTAACTCTTCAACATGTTTGGCTTGCTTTTGTTATACCTCTACCGAAGATTGAGCCTTTTCAAGTTCTTCGTTTGCTCTCCGAAGCTGCTCCTTAAGCTCTGAAAGAAAAGCAAAAAGGACTAAGATAAAGAAACGAGGAGATCAATTGCGAACGAACGAACATATACCTTCGACATTAGCCAAAGCTATCTCTAATTCATTTACTACATCGTCTCGAGCATCATCAAGAAAATCATATTCATCCAATATTTTCTTATAGTCCAGTTGAAGATTTGTGAGGGAAAATTGACACTCATCCAACTCTACCTGCTTCATAAAATCACAATGATAAAGGTGATTGACCTCACTAGTCATATCTTCAATCTCGTTGGTAAGTCTATACAAATTTACTTCCAAATCCCGTTTTGACTCAGCAAGATGAGCAACTTCGGCCCGGTAGGAGGATAAAGCTTTACTAAGAACATGGGATTCGGCCCTAGCCTCGTCACTATCACGAACAAGACGTTGGACGTAATCTTGAGGAGACTGAGCTTGACGAAGCTCCACCCCCAAGTCAGCAACCTTAGCTTCCAAGCTAGAAATAAAATTTCGAGCCTCGCTAAGGTTATCCCGAGTCCAAAGAAAGGCACTGTTTAACTGATGACGCTCATCGTTCATGCTATTCTGCATGTCGACCATATGCTCATGCCTATGCTTGTGCTGATAAGACATTTGATTATATTCATCGGCATGAGAATTCCATTTTTCCTCCGCCTCGATCACCCGGGCTACTAGCTCACTAATTTGAGAAGCTTGGCGAGTTCTCTCACTACGAAGCCAGGTCAACTCTCTGGCATTGCCCGCTGAAGACATGGCTGGATAACTCAGAAAGAACGCCCCGAAGAAAAAAACAATTAGATGGAAAAACAAACCTATCGAAGACGAAGCTTTAGCACATTCCATTTCCAAATATGAACATAGACTAGCCACCTCTAGGCGAAGCTTCTCTTCGAAAGCACCAATCCGCTCCTTCACTTTCAAGGCGTTCTGTAACTTCTCAATCTCCTTATCCTTGGCTACGATGAAATATTGGGCACTAATAAGCTAATCATCTCTATGACGAAGTTTGGCCTCCAACTTAAGTGACTTTGATTTAAAGTATCGATATAACGTATGATTACTGTACTCGCTTTTTGCAAGCTGGAACGAACCAATAAAACCGAAAGTTAATAGAAACCAACGAACCATGTTGATTTAGCGGAAACCAGCGAAGAATGACGTGTCTCTTACCTCAAGGATACGCTGTTGAGAATACCCATACTCATAACCATCGTCCACGACAATCATCTCAAAAATCGAAGTAGGGGCCCTGGGTAGCAAATTCGAAGCAACAACAGTTAAATCTCAATCCCAAAGCTCAGCCACTTGTTCACAAGTAGTTAGTTGCATCCGTTAACGGGTAAAAGCATCAGACGGCCTCTCTTCAGGCAAGGGAGTGGAACCATGATGAACATTCATAAAACTCTTCTCCTTCAACCATTTGTAGGTCTCTTTATCTCCACAATCCTTTACAGTGGAAACAAAAGTCGCGGTAGCACTACCTCCAGCAGCATTAACGCTAGCACCAACGCTTTTGTAACCCGCATCATCACCAAATACAAAGTGACCATGTTGCTCCTACATCATAGCAGGATTATCATCTTTCTTTTATCCCAAAGAGACCTTCTTCCCCTGAGACTCTTTCAAAGCACGTATATCGGAGTCCTCACCATCAGAACTCTCCTCCTCAGTGTCTTCTTTAAAGGTTACCTCCCAGTTATCGTTCGGAGATAGAAATCGAAACTCTGGGACCCCAATGTCCGCCACACCTCCAGATGAATGAATTTTCCCAAAAGAAAACTCAGGATTAACCTCAGGGATATTCAGCAGCAAAGAACCAGGAGGCTCGGTATTGACATGCTCAACCGAAGGGGACAGAGGAGCAGTTTCAGGAACAACGCTAATACCATTTTTTCCACCCCCAGCGTGAACTTCTTCATCGGTATCCTCATTTGCAGAAGGGGTCGTCTCAATTCGCTCCTCTTCTTCGAGTTCATCTTTGGATTCATCTAATTCCTCTTTACCAGCGGGGCTGGTCACTTCAGGGACCCCAGAATCAATAAACACCATAGTGAACGATTACAAAGGGATAATCTTCTTCTTCTTTGGCCCCTAAAACACAAGTGAACATAAGATTTCCGGTCCTAGGGGCAAAGAGCCAAATACACGGTAAAAATAAATAAAATAATAAACCATACCTTCGCAGCACCAGAAGCTCTGGAGGGATTTGAAGACTTTGGAAGAAGAACATGGTCAGAACTTTCCTCTTCAGCAACCTCATCAAGATCGACGGTTTCGGTACGGTAATTAAAGTTCATACCAGCAAAGTTTAACTCCCAGGGGCAGAAATTGCCATAACGAGTAGGGGCATTGTCACGAACCTTGATCTGAGGAGTTGGTCGCCACCCTTGATCACCAAGAAACCACCCATGGGCCCAAGGTACGATAACTTCGATGGGAGTAGCATACCACTCATAATCATGATCACGACGAAGCTTTTCCTTACCAGGAAAGGGGGTAGGCTCCGCATTATTTTTGGTACCGGGAACACAACGTAACTTTGTATCGCTCACCTCACTTAAGAGACGAACCTCCCCACGGGGAGCAGTCATCATACGCAAACCCACGCTCCAAGGCTTTCGGTTCCGGCTATTCACATAATCTCCAAAAGAAGCATTGAAATTTCGCGGAGTATACTAATCTCTCTCCTCAAGATTAGGGCGGTAACAGGTCATCAATGTTTTACCCTTGCTTCGGAGATAAGCTTCTATAAGAGTCCAAAGATAATTCCACTGATCTGAACTACCGAACGACAGTGCGTGTGAGGGGTAGAACCATCGTGATTTGCTAAAACATCGTAGTAAAAAGAATCACCAGATTTATATAGGGGAAGTATCAGGCCTACTTCGAAGGCGCCAACGGTTGTAAGCAAATACTGGGAGTCGTACTTATAGTTGGAAATCATTTCATACGTAAGTTCATCGCCTTGATCATAGAAGCGAACGTCGAAGTATTCATGGCCATGCATAACTTTAAGCTCCCCCAAGTCAACGTTCCTAAAAGACATCTTCTTCTTTTTCTTCGGATTGGTTGCGGTACGGCCCGAAGGAACAACGTTAGACGACAAGCGTGAACCCGATGACTTCTTCGGAGGGCTCGGATCGAAAGATTTTCTCTTTACCGCTGGCTTCCTCGAAATTTCTGCGTCTCGCTTAGGCAGCGGGGCAGAATATGGCACCCCAGTACCTTGGGAGAGTGAGGTGTTTGGATCTATTATTCGAAGGGGTTGAACTTTCAGCGGATCAGAACAATGATGGGAAGGTTTTCCTGATAATCGACCAACGGGGTAACAGGAACCCCTACCATTTTCACCACCCTGTGGAGGAGATGATGTACTCTTAGATCGAAGGGAGTGATGAGGAGGTTACGCTGGATCCTTCAGAGGGGATATGTCGAGGCTTCGTTGCAAAGAAGATCGGTATGGACTCGAATACGGCATTCGAAAAGGACCACCCCTTCGATTATCATCAGTCATGATTACTTACAAGAGATAATAGCGAGAAATATAATCAAAAACCTAGCCATTAGAAACACCATTAACGAAGAAATACGAGAACTCGAAAAACAGGAGCAACCGCATCTCGAGCTTAGCCAAGAAGAATAGGGGAAAATATATATACTAACTAAAAGAAATTGTTCCCCATCGCTAACCTCAGAAACTTTGAAGGAGAAATAAATATCCCTAAAATCAATATTTACAGAAGCAGAAACCCATATATGGTAAATCGGTACTTACCAGAAATTAATGGAGAATTACCAGAAAAGGAATGACAACGAACTCAGAAGAAAAGTTAAGACGGCAGCAAAGAGGTACTAGGTAGATGAAGTATCAGATAGAGTAAAGAGAAAGAAGACAAGGAAGAATTTAGGTTTTTTGACCTTTTAAGGTTTCTGAAAATTCTTCCGCAAAAACAGAAAGAGACAGGAGTAAGGAAGAAGAAGAAGTGAATAAAAATTCTCACATTCATGCCCCTTCATGTATTTATTACCAATAAGAAAGAGAAACCTACCCCATTATCAGAAGGATTATTGCGAGAGAGTGGGAAACGTGCCCTAAGAAAGAGGAGAAGTTATTGCGGGGAGAAGATGAGAATTTTTCTTCCAAAATTTGGCTGAACCCGCCAAAAATTAAAAAGAAAAGGGGCAAATTTTAGGTGCACAAATATCTACAGATACACATGTCCCTCATCACAAGCAGAGCCTCATCACATTCTGCCACTTGCCCATCATCATCAAGATCCAACGACGCCCGACCAAGGGCTACCTGATGATTGATCACCCGAGAAGCACTGTAAAAGATCTAGAAATTACTTTACTTTATCCCGAGGTAGATTCAAATTGGAAGGTGGAGATGGAGAGCAAGTGACGAGGAAGTGACAGCTGCAGGAACAGCTGTCTCACGCGTGCTTCACCCCAAACCACCCGCATTTATCACATCTGTTAAAATGCATGTGTCGAGTTCTCTCTGGACTAAGTAAGAGGTCGAGTGCTGGGGCAGCACAAAACGCCATACATGTGTCAAGCTGTAGATGGGGAAAAATGATTTGCTGGTTTTTACGGAATTGAAGAGTCGACCATGTGGAGACTCCTTGAACCGAGCGAAATGTTGAACCTCACATATATATACTGCAAGAAGGGAGTGCTTTGAATTCGATAGATCATTCTGTAGTACTCCGGCCTAAACCAAGACAATGGCCATTCCATAGTAAATTCGGTCACAATAGATGATGGGTTGATCTGTAGGAGGGAAGCTGAGAAATGCGTGAGATCAATGGTGATATGAGATTGTAGGTGTGTTGTGATTTCATCGTGAAAATGCTCTGAATGATTGAGTTTTGCCTGATTGAGAGAGATTTCTGTGAGTTCGTGTAGACGAAATATTGTTTGTATGAACTTTGATGAGAAATTACTCGTTTAGGCGAATGTTGCTTGAATGTTCGAATTGTTCGAATCTTGTTCAATGTTGTTGTTTCAATCAGGATTCAAAGACATTTTATAATTCCGAAGTTGAAAACACCACGATCCCATGAAGTGTGACAGTTGCTGGAATCAGAGAGTGGGAAAGTGGGAAATCGTGTTAAACCAATTATTCATCGTGCAGAGACTTGGTTAATTTACCACCCACTACTTTGCTGATTCTTCCAACTGATTGCACGACTTGCTCACATTATCATCGTGGATGAACACACGCGCCGTAGACCGCCAGACCAAAACCCTAGTTAATATCCCCCCATGTGACACGATTGAAATCTCGTGATTGTGGAGTCAGTTGCTGACTTTGTGGGACGATGAGTCCATGTAGTGCTGAGTTGAACACGTTTTAGAAAATGTTCCGAAAATCATGTATGTCTGCTGAGACTAGTTACCATTGTAACCAAAAATGAGCAAACTGTGTTGCTGAATTGTTGAATATTAATAGTTGAACCATTATTCTTTGATCCGAGCAAATATTGCTAGTCTGAGCGAATATTTCCGGTTCGAGCAAATATTGCCAGTTCGAGCAAATATTGCTCGTTTGATGAATTTATTGGTAGCAGGACCGAATAAAATATTAATTTAATTTACTGACTGCTGGGTCGAGCAAAATAAATAAAAATGTTAATCATGGAATCAACATAAAATTATCAGAGTGTTTGAATCTGCTCAGAATCACGTTCTGCAGAGCTCTGGATTCAAAACCCCAATTTTATCAAAGTGATGATTTATTGCAAATCAATATAGAATGACACAGGGAACGGCTATATGGGATGATAGGTTCACCATATATCGCCCAAATGCTCGAATGAGCAAAAATACCAAAGTCTCCTAAGACTAGTTGGTGAAAGAATAATTAAATGTTGGTTTCATCATTTACTGAATTACTGCTGGGTTCAGTATTAGATGATAAAACCAAGATATGAGAGATAGGGACCGACCGAGAGAGCTTGGGGATCGTCTCTTGGTGGTCACGGGACCAATTGTTGGTCGTTTGAGCAAACTCCCAATTGCTTGGAAAAAGTTTGAACCTAATATGAGCAACTGAGCAAATTAGGTTAAAATTATTAAAACATGTGGGACCAGCTGTTTGCAAGCCTTAGGGTCACCCTTGGTCGGTCAAGGTGATGTGCCTGTGTCACCATGGTATTCGCGCTTCAGTCCTGAGAATTTTGATATTTTCTGGTGCACATTTGAGCAACATTTGAGAAAATATGCAAAATCCATAGTTTTGCTGAAAATGGGAAAAATACATGAGATGATGAAAATAATAAATAAAATAGGGAATTACAAGGTGTGGGACCGGCCACGGCTAGGGCATGACCGGCCGGTTGACAAACACGGTCCCACATGCTCTTCCCAGTTTTATGTAATTTTATGTATTTTCTATGATTTGAAGGAAATTCCATGAAACTGGAGAATTTTGATGAAATTAGGGAACTTCCATAAGATAAGAGACATAAATAAATATAAAATAGGGAATGGGAGTGTGGGACCGGCAATGGCCCCGGCATGGCCGGCCGGCCAACGGGCGCGGGTCCCAAGCCACTCTTCCCAATTTTATTAAATTTTGATGATTTTAGATAATTTTCATTAAATCAAGGAAAATTGTTGAAAACCAAGGAGTTTTGTTGAAATCAGGCAGTTTCATGAAATCATGAAATAAAATGCCAAATAATAATAAAACAATGGACACGCGGAACCGGCTAGGTTGAAACCCTAATTAGCGCCCTTTAGTAGAATCGATGTAGAATTCTCATACGGATTCGGATTTTGATGGTCCTCCCCTCCATTCTGCACGGAAAAGAATTTCATATCTCCCAACGCGGGAATATTTAGGTTTTAAGCTCGTTCGGGAGGTGAAAACATCCCAGGAGTAAAATTCAGGAAGAATTCAAGAGGTCGGTCCCATGTTATCTTTCCTAATTTACCATGTTTGATAAAATCATGTGATAAAAATACATGCAATTAGGTAATTTTAGAGAAAATACATGAAATCAAGGAATTTTCATAATTTAATAGAAATAACAAAATAATGGGGACATGAGGTGTGGGACCGCCGGCGGTCCCATGACACCTTTTCCTAATTTTATTAATTTTGATAAAACCATGTGATTTAGATAAAATACATGAAATTAGGTAATTTTCATGATTTTAGAGAAAATTCATAAAATCAAGGAATTTTCATAATTTGAGAGAAATAATAAAATAAACGGGGAACGTGAGGTGTGGACCGGCCATGGCCAAGGCATAACCGTCCGGCCGGCGGTCCCATGACACCTCTTCCTAATTTTATTATTTTTGATGAAATCATGTGATTCAGATAATTTCTTTGAAATAAAGAAAATTTGCTCGAACGAGAGGATTTTCATGAGATCATGCGATTAAAGATGGCTCGTAGAATATTGCTGGATATTCAGACGATGATTCGTAAAATATTGCTGGATATTTAGACGATTAAATATGGCTCGTAGAATATTGATGGATACTCAGACGATGATTCGTAGAATATTGCTGGATATTCAGACGATAGTTCGTAGAATATTGCTGGATATTCAGACGATTTCAGATAATTAATCGGTGGCTCAATACTATAAGGGCTTCCTTCCTAGGAGCATTAATCATCTGAGGGTTTGAGCAATATGAACTTGCTGGAGTGTCATATTCCTTCTGCATAGTCGGGGAAAACCGGTCGCATCCCGAAGACGTTGTCACCCAATCTTTCGATTCTATACAGTATGAGATGTGCCGTGGTCTCAGCTGGGAAACTTCACATCTGCATCTTCTCTGAGAGACTTTCTCCATCAGAGGGTTATGAGATGTGTCGTGGTCTTAGCTGGGAGACTGCACATCTACATCTTCTCTGAGAGACTTTCTTCATCAGAGGGTTATGATATGTGACGTGGTCTCAGCTGGGAGACTGCACATCTGCATCTTCTCTGAGAGACTTTATCCATCGGAGGAGGCATGAGCCTTCATGCATAGAGACATGAGTCTCGATACTCATTCGATTGCTGGATCCGGAGTAATTACTGAAATTGCTCAGTATTCATGAGATGTGTCATGGTTTCAGCTGGGAGACTACACATCTTCATGTACTCTGAGAGACAGCCTTCTCAGTCAGAGATTTGTGGCATGAGCTTTCATGCTTTGATCGAGAGACATGAGCCTCCATACTCATCCGATTTCCGAATCTGGAGTATAGTTTTACAATTCTACCCTTTGTCGAAAATCCACCATCTACATTAAGTCCCCTGCTTAGTGAGGAACAGTCATGTTCCTCAGTCAGCATTGAATGGTGATTTTCCAGGTATAAATAGAAATAAGTAATTGAACTTAGTTATAAGATATGATGTTACCGGATTTCGACTGAATGAGCAAACCACGGTTTGAGAAAAACCCAGTGGCATAATAAGGCATCACCCAACGAACATAAATTCGTGTAGAACTGTTGATTCGATGGTGGAACCATGGTTGGTTTAGGATTTACGGGCCGGGCCCAAAAAGGAAATCCTTAAGGAATTAGGTTTTGGAAATAAAATTAGGTATAAAAAGAATTAATCCTTTTTTTTTAATTTCTCCCACACGTCCACCATCTCCTCTACCTTCTTCCTCCCCTCACGTCAGTACCAGCAGAAGAGAGCAGGAGAAGTTCGCCGGAATTCTACCCGTCGGCGCCGTCCGTTCAACGTCCGGCCAAATTCCGGACGGCAACGTCCAGGTAAAATAAATAAATAAATAAATACTTGCTGATTTCATGAGTTATTCATGGTTTCATCATGTTAAAATTTTATACATGGGTATATGTTAACGTGAGTTTTGTAGAAAAACCCTTAGTTATTAAACGTATGTTCGCTCCGTCGTTAGTTTTGAAACTAATAATAAATCCCTGATTTATGAGAGATTTTTCTTTGAAAATAGACTTGTGTCCAGTAATAAAATTTTGTTTATGAGCTTTCATGGTAAATAAAACCTTATGTTAAGAGTTGTGAGCTTTCACAAAACCGAAGTAAACCTCGTTTTAGAAAATAGGGTTCATTCGAGGAAAAATAGAGATTTTTTTTTATATACATAAACTTATGTCCAGTGATAAAACTTTATGTATGAGCTTTCATGAGAATTAATATTTTATCACAAGAAGTGCGAACTTTCACAAAACTAGCATAAACCTTCACTTTTAAAAGAAAATGTTAATACGAAGGAAAATAGATTTTTTTAGATAAAAAATATATATACAACCGTGACATATAATGTGGGATATTATGGCATATGTCATTCACATGGATTTGTTCCTATTAAATAAATTCTTGAAAATTTACGTGAATAAATCGCATTAATTATTGTTTTGGTAAAATCAAGGCGCGGGTTTTGAGTAACCTTGGAAACTAGACAACTTATTTATGATGAAATAATGTCTTGTTGTAAACTTCAAAGTTCAGTTGTGTGAATGTTCACATTATGGAAATTATATCTATGATTTTATGAGAAAATCATTTTTATGAACTAATGAAGTTTCGTTCGTTACTGCAGGTTTCAAGAAACAAACTAATTTCGCGTGCTAACTCTTGTGGCACAATCACTACTGTTAGTTAAATTGAAAGAGGTGAGACTTAAGAATTACCTTTTTTAGATATTGGAATTCCCATTTGCATGAATCCATCATCTCGCCAAATTTTCTTTCAGATGACTGAAAATAATTATTGTTGTGGATTTCACAGCTGCTTTGCAAGGATGTCTGATTCCTCGGCCCATAATGCTTACAGAGATGAAATGTGTGTAGATGATGACATCTCCAGAGAACAAACATGTATGGATGAGACTTGAATTGGTGAAGAAGAAGAAACACCTGGAGTCAAGAATGTTCCAAACATAGATGATGCATTATTCAAGGTTCAGGAGACTGAAAATCGTCTCAAGTCCCCAGTGTATCGTCTTTTTATTAATCCCCGAACAGTTACTCAGAAGAAACTGGTGACTCCCTAAGATGCTATCCGGTTTTGTCTTGAACGAGGTCTCTTCCAAGCCTCAATGATCGAATTCAAGCTATCTCGACGACCCTTAGAGAAGTTTTCTGGATGGTCAAGGCACATGCTGGGATTTCCTCGTGTTAGAGATATGCTGGATAGAGCGCAAGTTACCAAGGCCATTCATACAGCTGGAGACTTATATATCTTTCACGACACATGAGGTATTATACTCCCTCCATTTCAAAATAATAGGCAGGTTTGTGTATAAATTTGCACATAAACAAGCCTATTATTTTGAAACGGAGGGAGTAGCTCTTCTTGCTCGCTGGTGCATCCCAACTCACACGTTCATATGCATCTGGGGAGAGTTTACCATCACCTTGGAGGATGTAGTTGCTTTATTACATCTTCCAATTACAAGTAACTTTCCTGAAGAACTTTGGATGGCAGAGGAGAAAGCAGTTTCCAAAACCTTAACAACTGAGATGGAGAGGATCAACAAGGTCTTTAGTAAAGGTTGTTATGCTCATTGGCTAACACACTGGTGGCCACGAGACGTCCCTCTTGACGAACCCGATGGTATGTTGTCCATTGCCGCTTTCTTGTGCTTATGGCTGTCCAGGGACGTGTTTGAAGATGCTGGGACCTTGTTGAAGCCGTTTGTAAGTCCTTTTGCTATTAAGATATCTCAAGGTGTATAACTCCCGTTAGGTAGATTATTCATGGGCTCTTTGTATTCTAACCTGGATTCTTTGTTCATAGACTCCAGCGTTTCGAACGGCTTTATGAAGATTGAATGCTACGCCAATACGATGTTTCTCCAAGCTCTGATATGGGAACGTTTCGAAAATTATGCTTCCATTCCCCGTAGTATCTTGCAAGGTATAAACTCTACTGATGCTCGACGTATTTTCTATGAGAAGGACAACACTAGGATCATGCAATGGTCTATAATGCAAATTCAGTCGAAGAAGCGCCTTATTGATGTGTTAGATAACGAGTTCGAGTTCAATTTCTGTCCTTGGGTGGTGATTCCTCCTTATATTTCTCAATTGACGACTTTCAATACTGGAGAAAGTAAGTATTTGAAATCCGGTGCTGATTTGAGCGATGGCGAAAGATCTTTCATGCTAAGTTGCACTCTCGGTCATCTATTATCAACTACATATGGAGATTTTTCGATGGAGGAGTATAACATTGATAGAACCTCCCGTTAGATGAGTATGGACCAATGCATTCCAACTTTCCGTAGGAGAAAACCATCGGTGGAACAGCTTAAGACCTATTTAGATCATACACATGTTGAAGGAAGCTCTTATTGGTTCCCTTGTGCTGATCGAACCACATATGTGACTCCGGGTTACATAAAATTATGGGACCTGCAACTTAAGCGTCTAAATGATTATGTGACAGCAGCCCAACCTTTAGTGAAGAAGCCTCCTTCTTCTGAGATGAGTGCTTCTCGTCCAAGATTGAGAAATATTTTTAGTGGTGAGAAGCGAAAGACATCTCCAGGAAGTTTACAGGTATGTATTTTTCGCGTATTCTTTATATAGCTTGTATAATTGCCTTTAATCATCACATCAATGTCTTCTTGCAGGATGGTCGTGCTGTGAGATCCTGAATTGAAGTGAATTTTTCAAAATCAGAGGCAATTATTCACGGTGGAGAAGGTATGAGTAAGAATTGCAAGTTGGTTCCCAACACCATAAAGTCCCCAGTTGCCTTTCTGGTGAGTTGTTGATACTTTTCCGCTGTGAATTCTTCTACCATCTTTACCAGGACCAACATTTATCATTTGGTTGTAGAATATTACTCCGTCCATTATTGATGGTCTTCATTTCACTCATGGTCAAACAACCCAGGGACACAATACTAATGAGGAAGTTGATGTAAGTATCCTTTTTCAAATTAAACCACCATAATATGCCTCGGGATGATTTGATGGTGACCATTGTTGATGTATTCAGGAGGAAATTATCGTGGATGAGGAGGATGTTAGTGCACCTCCTTTCTTATTGAGTGACAAGGATGTGGAAAGCTCCCGAAATTCTGAACCGAATGAAAATATGGAGAGTTCTCAAATTTACGAACCGAATGGAGATAACGGAGTTGTCGATGATGATTCTATCACTGTCGAACTTCTACGTGGTTCCGAGACTCTCCTAGTAAGTAATTCTCCTGTGGCTTCTCCATAGAAGTATAAGATTGCTGATTTGTGCATGAATGAATGAAAACCCATGCGACTATGCACATAATTTCGGCGAAATACGTCGTCAGAAAATTTCAGGCTTTAGTTAATTAATGAAAATACCGTAAATCCTTCGTCTAGAACCGGTATTTCAGTGTCTGCATATGCATTTTCAAGCCCAGGAAATTTCCAAGCTTTGCAAAGAAGATATTTAAGTTCTGAGCGCGTTTAGGCCCTGAAAAAGGCGAAATAGTAAACTTCCAAGAGACTTTCAGAACTTTTCCAGATTGCGCATTGCCTAATATTTTGGACACACCCCCTTGCTCTTTTATCCAATCATCATGAAATTTTGATATGTTGTATAAAACGTCCATACGAAGAGAATGGTATATAACTCAACCCTTGATTCTTCACCAATTTCTCCCAGCTCATCACGTTGTACAGGGCAGCGTAAAATCTTCTCAGGCGAGCTTGTTGTAAAACGTGATTTTATGAATTTCACATCATTTTGCTGATATCTAGCATGTATAACGAAAGACTTTGATGATGTTGGACCATTTGTATGCTGTAGTTCATGACTTCTTTTGGTTTCATGCTTGGATGATCCTAATCTCATATAATCTTCGTATTAGGTGCGAAATACCGAAGTTGAGAATGAAGGAATCCAAAATGATGAAATGAGCGAACCTGAGGCTATTGATAAGGAGGCAACTATATCATCTCTTCAAGGCCGTGAAAGTTTTGTTGATGGAGTTGTGGAAACCCAGATTGTTACTGCTTCAGTAATAGAAGAATCCAGGCCACCAGCAGAAAACACCGAAGAAATTGTTGCTTTGATTGTAGAGGCCGCTCCAGTAATTGAAACGTATAGTTGTACATGAATATCCAAGTGCAGGAGTTGCCTTTGATCCTCCATTCGATGCCTCACTCCCGTATCATGAGTTAGTTGGTGGATTCAGCGTTTCCATTGGATATGTGGGTTTGTATAAGAAAATATGGGAGAAATTTGGCCACATAATTGTCGACAGGAATCCTGGGCGTGCTTATTCTTTAACAATGCAGGTAAGTGTACTCTTGCGTGTTGTAAGCGATATATGCACTAGAGCCAGAAATGTCGTAACTCCAGATGTACTCTTTAATTGGGACTTCAACTTGGAGAATTCTGAGAGACTTGGTTTCAATGTGAAATGGCTTCGTAAGAAAATGAATGCTATTAAGGATTCATGTGAAAACAACATACCCTTTCCCAATGATGTTGTGATGGAGAAGGAAGACAAGATTGCCAGACTGACTAAAGAGTTGAACAAGGAGAAAGCTGCTTTACAGGCTTTGAAGGATGCAGAGGCGCAAAAATATTTCTTCGCTGATTTTCTTTGATTCATTCTCCATAATCTCTTGAACTTATGAATTTCTGAGAGATGTGAGGTTTTATTTGGGTTTTGATATCATGGTTTTGGATTGGTAGATGGTTAAGGATCTTCTTTCAGATTTGATAGAGATTTTCTTTTTAAGAAATATGAATTGAATTTTTGATAAATTGCTGAATTCAAATACTGATTGCAAGTATCGCAATCGTTTTAGAGGAATTGAAATACAATGAAAGAAAATCCTAGAATGCCAAATCCAGATGTCATGAATGCTTAGACGCCCAGTACCTCAAATGCCCAATAGCCTTAGATAAATTCTTTAATCCAACTCTCGTGAATTATTGGCAAGGTTCGTCCATCCATGTTGATCAGTTTGTAGTATCCTCCAGTGATGGAATTAGCAATCATGAATGGTCCTTCCCAATTAGAGTTCCTTGCAGAATGGAGATCTCGTTTAGTTTCTTTGAGAACCAAATCCCCTTCCTTGAATTTGTTCGGTTTTGCAGTTCATGCCTTGAATATTTTGCACTGATTCCATGGTTGTGGTACATATGGACATCCGTGCAGAGAAGAGTATCCAGCATAAGCCATATAGGCATAAAGGCATATATGGGAGGAGCTAATCTTGGCTATGATGCACTCGGCCTGAAGAAAACCCCACTTTGGGTGCAGTCTCGTAACTATAAGCCATATAGGCATAAAGGATAAGAGACTGCGAAAACAACTGGTTGTTTTTAAGACCGGGTGGGAGGAGCTAGTCTTGTATGGACGATGTACGCCTCCTTGAATGGGCAACCAGGGGGAAGATAAGAGCGGCACCCTCCATTAGGGAGTTGATAAGTGTCTTAAGACGCAAATGTCATGAGGCTTTTTACTCACGGGAGTATTAAGGCTTGTCATATTTGTGCAAAAAATATACAGAGGCAAAAATCCAAGAGAAAAAGATAAGATGAGATCAATGGGTTTTTACATGACAGTGTAAAAACGTCATGCGGTTTCATCGCAAAACGACAATGTCATGGGGCTTTGTCTTCGCAAGAAAACTTAGGCCTGTCATATTATCGCAGAGAAATTGACAAAGCACGGATAAGGCAAGATCAATGGGTCTTTACATGCGAATGTAAGGACGTCCTGCGATTTTTTCACCAAAACAAAAAATTGGCTAAATAAGACCTTTAACTAGGAGGGCACAATAAGACCAATAGAATAATTCCATAAATTAACTATTTTCTTTTAAAAATGCAGGAAAGATTTTTTCATTCCAAGAAAGATAATGAGGGGTGAGTATGGGAATTCATAAATTAAATATCATTATATTTTTCGCAAGTACTTAAAATGACAGAAACATAACTAAATTCTAAAGTTGTGTAAAAGTACATTACTCGAAAGAAAAGGGAAAAGAAGGAGATAGTTCAAGAGTTCAAGAAAATAAAAGCAAAAGCAGAACTCAAGATTCAGTGTTATCCTCGCCAGCTTCGTTATATTTTCCTGTGTTATATTCTCCAGTATTCCCCTCATTATGATCAACTTGAATTTCTTCTTCGTTTAAATTCTCGCCAACTGTTGCTTCACCACCAGTAGCTACTTCTTCAGGAGGGGTTTTTTATTTATCTACTGAATCTTCTTGAGAAATATCTTCTTCCCCACTTTCATAGTCAAAATCACTATCAGCGAGACGAGGAGTTACATCATCATCTACTTCTAGAGGTTTGATTGATATAGGGGGAATAGAGTTTGACAACAAAGCTTTATTCACAAGGACTTTAGCACTAAGATGAACTTGGCAAAGAAAGGCCCTATCTCGGTTTCTAATCTCCATGTTTTTACAATATTCAAGATAGTCATATCTTATTTCTGCTCGACCGCGAGAACGATCAAGATGAGCAGTAAGCAATTCATTTTCCTTGCGAACTTTATCCAGTTTATCATCCAAAGCAAAAATAGTTGATTGAAGCTTTCTCTCAGATTCTGCGAAAAACAAAAGTAAATATGAGAAATATCCAGGTGAAGATTTCACAAGAAGACTTATAAAGAAATTTAATAGAAGAATTAACAGTTGAGGCAGCCAAAATGACTACCTTCTTTCTGCGAAATTAAGTTTTGAATTAGAGCCAAGCAAGTATTTTCCCACTGACTCATAGCATCATCGAATTTATCTCCAACTAAACCTTTTAGGCGAGATTTTAAATTCTTTTCTTTGGAGAGGAGAAAAGTATTCTCCTTCGCAAGGGAAGAGTTGGATTCCTCCAACTTGGAGTATTATTCTTTGAGTTGTCTTACCTTTATACTTAAAGCTATTCTACCTTGGATAAGTGTATTTTCTCAGTGATATATGATTCAGTTACTTCTTTAAGTTCATCTTTTAGCGAATGAAGGGATCGTTCCTGGTTATCATACATTCTTTGAAGAGTATTTAATTGCTGCGAGGAGATCACCACCTTATTTGAAAGATCCCGCTTCACTTGAGATAAAATCTTGTTTTCATCTGATAAAGTTTCTATCGCTAAATTAGCCTTGGTTAACAAATAGGAAATGCGAGATATTTCGCTACTTAATAGATCTTGTTCATGTGCTAACTGTGTGTTCTCTTTGGTAAGATTCTCTATTTGATAAAGCGAATATGTGTGAAGATTATCTAATCGGTTATATTGGTCCATCCAAGAATCTCTGTCAACACGAATCTCTTCAGCAACGGATTTAGCTTTGAATATCCCCATTAGTCGATTCTGATTTAAGGCTTAATATGCGAACAAAGGGTTTTAAGAAAATGGAGTATGAAAAGAAGAAAAACAATTAACGTAGAAAAATCAAAGACAGAGATAGAAAAAATTACACCTTTTAATTCATCATTTCTCTTGCGAAGAATCTGGCAGGTCAATGAAGAATTATTGAGTTTATGATGAAGAGTGTCACATTCCAAAATCTTGGCTTGGAGAGCCCCCTTTAAAGCTTCAACTTCACTTTTTAGAGATGCTTGTGAACCCATTCGGTCAGAACCAAAATATTTACTTAAAATATCGCAGACACTATGCCTAACAGGATCAACAGAAGACTTCCTAGCGTCATCTAAAATGTCAGGCAAAACTTTAAAAGCAACATCTACTCCTACTGAAGTTTCTTTAGAAGAAGGGAGAGATGCAGATGGCGAAGTAGTGATAATAGAAAGTTGGAGATTTGAATCATTCGCAGCTAATACATCATATGACGATGAAGTGTCGGGAAAAGTAACAAATGGAATTGAAGTAGAATTAACTTGCGAAGTAATTACAGTAGAAGGGGAAGAAACTTCATCCACGGTAATTTTAGGAATGTCATTTATGAAAGGATTAGTTGAGGCAGGAATATTTATGGGGACATTCTCACAGATAGAAGTTACAGGTTCAGTTTACGAAGGTGCTGGAATAGAACTAGCAAGAATTAATTTGGGAATAACAACAACAAAATCAACAGCTTTAACCTGGCGAGGTTTCTTGCGAGGCGCATTAGTGTTCCCATCATCCTGCGAATAAAAATCTAGATAAGAAACAGAGGAAACAATATTTTTATTAAGAAAATAAATGTTTCTTACTACCTTATGATTCGCAGGTTTCCTTTTCTTTTCAGCGGGATTTTGGTGAGAATCTCTTAAAGGATTAGGGTTTTGGACTACAATTCTGGTGTTAGAGGTGATTCCAATGAAACTAAAACACAGTATGGGAATTACATAAAATCAAATAAAGATAGATTGAATATATTTTGATGAACATAATAAGTAAGATCGAGTTTAGCAACAGTAGAAGAACAGATACCTTGATGACTCCATGAAAGCAGTAGCAGATGAATCTTTGGAAGAAGAAAGTTGCAGACGGAAAAAAGAACAAACAAACGAAAAGACGAGGAAGACGGAGAAGAAGAAGATTATTTTTGTACCAGATTTTACCTTTTATAGACAAAGGGATGATGACCGGATAAAAAGAGGAATTTGACACGTGTAGGCGGTTATACTTAATTTACGGGGCTTTGTCGAGAGTAGAATATGGAAAAATGAGTAGCTCCGGCATTCTGAAGAAATAAAATTCTCATGATATCCTCCACTTCGTAGAGAAGACATGATAAGAGGAAAGATGTAGGATCAGAATATCGCCACAGCAATATTCTTGCAAAATTTATAAACAACGTTTCTGCGAGCTCTCCAACAACACTCTGCGAGCGTCGCAGATTGATTCAAAGAATGAAGTAATGGATGACGATAGCAGAAACACGAGGAGAGAATGACGATCCTGCGAAGATTACAGCATCTGCAAGAATTAGCATTACAACTACTGCGAGAATATCGCGAATCAGATCCGAAATTAAAGGACAACTTAGTTGTCATCCACAATGTAACTACCCTATATAAAGAGAGCCAATAGATTCAAAATGGAGAGATCAATTTGGGAGTGTTGAGAAAGTCTTGAGGAGAAAGAAAGTTCTTGTGAGCGGTTGTATTCTTGATTTCTTCCATTTCTTGTAACATTTCTGAGAATTAATCAATAAAAGTGTTGTTCTTAATCTTCAATTATGTGTTGATTATGGTGAATTCTTGTGAGGGGTGTAGTGTAGGAATTCCTGTAACTACAATTAAAGGGAAGGTATGTGTAAAGTTAAGAGAGCATATATTCTCGAGAGATTGTGTTCTCTGTTTAGAATAGTTTGGAAAGTTTTGGAGAACGAAAAGACGCGTAAAGAAAGTAACAGAGGGCCGTAAATTTTGTCGAAAGAAAGAGGAAGGATACATAAGATTTCTTAGAGAATTAATCGTTCTGTTGTGTATATATATGCATCTGGGAGGTCTAGCAAAAGGTGTTGATAGTTGGGGGTAGTTTTGGGAGGCTGCAGTGAAGAAATAAATCTCTGCAGAGAGTTGCAGCATCAGCAGGAAGGAGAAGAAGCTGAAGAACAAAGATCTGTTAAGGTCGGTCGCGAAGAGAAGAGCAGTCGTTAAAGCTACAGTGCCTACGGCAATATATTGTAACAGCTCCTTTCAAATCTGCAACACTTTAGGGTTCTATTGTAACAGTGATGTCTACAACACCAGAGCAGCGTTACAATCTCTGTGTTATACAATTTCTTTAATAAAACACCTTTTTGAGCTATGAAAAAATATTTTGAGTGTGTTTTTGATATGAGGAGATAAAACCCATCACTGGGACGACGGAGGAAGCCAATCTCTATGCATGTGGTAAATCTATTTAATTCCTTTATGACTTTTGCACTATTTTAAATCGTTTTATGATTTTTCTTAATTGATTGTGATTTTGTTTGATGTCATATGCTTGGTCTTAGTATTTTTGATACGTCATGCTTGTGATTTACATTCAATCTTTTATAAAATCTACCTTGGCAAAGAATATAGAGTCAATATTTATTATGTTATGAGTTATAATTGTCTGGAATTAATAGTTGAACCACATGAATATGAGAATTGGTGGAATCTTGAGTCTTAGTATCTCTCGATATTGTGACAAAACTTTTGTATATATTTTCTAGTATTAAGTCTAAAATCAATCTCTACAAGTCTTTGAACGAACTTTATTTACTACCACTTTCTATAACAATTTAAAATTACATCAATTTTTGGCGCCGTCGACGCGGACTTGTATTTAGATTTGTTATAGGTTTATTTTTATTATTTTTGTTCTCTTTTACGCCTTTGGTATTTTTTTGATTCTTTTCAAATTTGGAGCGAAGCTACAAGGAAATAAAAAGTGCTATAAAAAGAAAGCATCGCCAAAGAAGGAAAGAAAAGAGGAGTCCGAGGAGTGAAGAAGATTTTGTACATATTTATTTTATCTAGACTTTATTTATTTTATTTTTAGAAATTGTAAATAGGGTTTTATTTTTTTGTAATTTTTCTTTTTATTTTTGGACACTTTTTGAAATTTATTTTTGGGACACTAGACATTATTTTTAAAACCCTAAGGAAGGGTTGAGATTAAATATAAACTATTTGCAGGGAAGGACGACAGTTATGATACTGTCTCGGCCCCTCGGGTTCGTACACTGACATAGGAGTCGGTGTCCTGAGTCAACTTCAACGGTTCATTTCCCGTCTAGTACGGGAAGTAAGACTCTATCCACCCACGAATCCCATGTCAGTGGGTTTTATTTTGTGTGAAAACTCACACCCTTGCAATAGAATATCAAACTGGTATTACAATATCCAATACAACAAATATCCGACTGAGTTTCATAATGGACGTTACTACTATGACCATACTGTGAATAGTGGTTGGGAACATCAGCCTTTTCAAGGTTATGGATCATACCATGATGGGCCCAATTACTATCCACACACGCACCGGTCATACGAGCAAAATTCTAATATTTCTCCTTTAGAAGAGTCTCTCAAGAAATTAGAGGAGTCAACACGTAATCTAGCTAAGATGAATAACTTAGTTTATGATGAAAGAAATCTTTCTATAGAGGAATCCCTCAAGATGATAGCTGAGACGAACGAAATAATTGCTCGAAATAATCTTAAATTCCAATACAGTGCTTCCAATAATACCCTTGAAAATGAGGATAGTTATTTGCATAATCAAGATGACGATGTTAGAATTGGTAACACTACCTTTTTAGAGGAGGTTCGACCATTTTCATGTTATTATAATGATGATTATGATGAGGATAGTGTTGATGAAGAATTTGAAATAAGTAGGCATAGTGATCAGGAATTTGTTACTCCAATTGAGCTTAATAATGATAATTTTTCTAGTTCAAATCCAAATAATTTTAATAATTATTCACCTATTCAAAAGGACGAGGATTTAACTGGAGATACCACCGTTTTAGTCGATATAGTATTCCCTTTTGATTACGAAGCCAATGATGGTTTAGAGGAACGAGTATATTTTGAGTCTTGCGATTTAGAAACAATAGACCTAGAAAAATAAAATGAACTCGTAGAGATGAGTGAGGATGAACCTGACTTAGAAGAATCAATTGACCATTTTCAGGAATCTGATAACCTTGAAATTAGGGAAGTTGTGATTAGTATTTCTAGAGACAATGAAAACTCTAAGTTTGGGGGTGATTATCATTCTCCATGTGCTTTAACTCTTAGAAAAGTCCCTCACCTGGGACTTGACATATGTGCCTCAACCATTTTACAAGATTATCTTCATACACGTTTTCCTGAACCTAGTGATGTCCATAAGGAAGTTTAGTTGTTAGAAACCCATCCTCTGGTTAATGTGGTTTACCCAGGCTATGATACCCAGATTGATTTTGTTTTCCCACCAAATATTTTTCAACCAATTGTGGGAACGTATAAGTTTCAGATGTGTCAATTATTAAGTTTTGAGACTAAACCTAATTACTTTAGGAGATTAGGGTCGACACATTTTTTTAAGGAAGACCACCACTCTCATTATGGTCAGTTGTGTAAGTCAAATCTGATTGACTTAGAGGATCCCCAATTATTCAAGTTATTATTATGTGCTTCTAAATTATTAGTTGAGTTTTTAAAGACTTTAGAACCTAAATATTTGGATCCCGCCTATGAGGAAGTGCACCCAATGAAAATATTTTATCTATACCCAGTTATAGAACCTGAACGTGAACCACAGCTAGGTGTAGTTGTCTTAAATGGGAAACTAGACAATGGTGTGCTTCATTTGTTTATTCTCTTGGCAGGTTGCAGATTCCTTTTATTTGTGGTAGCTCTATTTGGTTTTGATGACCCACAGATATTTCGGCTATTACTTTATGATTTTATGAGGTGACTAATTCTTTCTTACGTCCGGCTGAAGACTTTAAACTTAGCACTTCTTGGGAGGTAACCCAATATTCATGCAACACGGTAATATCTTTCCTTATCTCTTTTGCTTCAAATGGTAACATTTTCTCATTGTTCATAATTTTAATTTTATCTTTAGATCATTGAGGACAATGTTAGATTTAAGTTTGGGGGTATGGGAGAAACTTTTTAGTTGCAATAAATAAACTCCAGAGTCTAGAAATTTATGCTTATTAAGGATGGCACTAACCAATCTAAGTGGATGGAAACATTTTGGTTGTAGGAGTTGAGGAACCAATCTGATTAGATGGAAACATCTAAAGAGTCTATTCATAAAAGCACATAGCTCATGAGTTAGAAAAAACATGGTAGTTTCGCCATATCCTCATGAAGGAAACATCGAAAGAATCCTAATCACTTCTTTTATTTTCTTTTTACCATTGCTAGGGTGAAATAGAGTGACTGAGATACCAAAAATAAAATAAAATAATTGAGACCAGACCACTAGACCAACCGGAATAAATTCAATAAAGTCAACCACTGGTTCCCTTGTATATGCCAGCTGAGTTGACATAAAGTTAGGATTATCGACCACTGGTGTAGATGGTGGATTTTCAACAAAGGCTAAAATCGTAAACCCATAATTATACGAACTTCTGATCCATCAATCAGATGCGAGTATTGAGACACGGGTCTCTCATCGAATCCTCTGACTGAGAATACTTTCTCTCAGAGTACATGCAGATATGTAGTCTTTCGGCTGGACAACGGCATATCTGTATTGAGACACGGGTCTCTCATCGAATCCTCTGATTGAGAATACTTTCTCTCAGAGTACATGTAGATATGTGGTCTCATAGCTAGACAACAACATATCTCATGAATACTGAACACTTCAGTAATTATTTCTATATAGTATCACGAGATGGACGGCTCCTAGACAGCTTGCTCTGCTAGTATAGAGCGATAATGTCTTCAGGATACAAACAACGAGTTTACCCTAACTATATAAAGGATATGAAACTCCAGCAATCTCATATCGGAATAATTAATGCTCCTAGACAGCCTGCTTTGCTAGTATAGAGCCATAAGTTAATTATTCCAAAATTCTTGGATTTATCCACATAATTTCCGAAAATATTCAAATATTTTCACAGATATTTCATTACTGCAAACCATGGTACTTCCCAGCAAAAATCCATGGGTTAGTAATAAATATTCAATGCACAGGCATCAGGGCCACCTTTGAGTAAGCCTTGTCTCAAACCTAAATTCTTGGATTCATCCACAGAATTTGCGAAAATATTCAAATATTTTCGCAAATATTTCATTACTGCAAACCATGGTTCTTCCCAGAAGAAATCCATGGGTTAGTAATAAATATTCAACGCACGGGCGTCTGAGCTACCTCTGAGTAAGCCCCGATTTAAATGGTGAAAGTGTACTCAAAAATGATGCACTAACAATCACCGCACGAACGAGTATTTCAAAATACGATGAGACGATGAACCTATGCAAAATAGGAAAGAAAATAATAAATAATTAAAAATTGACCAAGGCGCTGGGAGCATGGACCCGCTGACCGGTTGACCGTGTCGTGGCCAATCCCATGCCAGTTTCATATTTTTATCATATTTTTGTTATTTTCCTTGAGTTCATGAAAATTCTTTCATTTGAACAAATATCCTTCGTTTTGAGGAAACTCCTCAATTTCACGGTGCTTCCTTCGCACGGAGGAAATAATATAAAATTAGGGAAAACATGATGGGGACGTGACCATTGGCCAACCAGCCATGCCTTGGTCCCAGCTGGCCCCACACCTCATGGTTCCTCATTATTTTATTATTATTTCCCTAATTTCATGAAAACTTCTTAATCTCATGATATTTCCCTGGTCCTATGAAAAATAATATAAAATTAGGAAAACCCGTGTGCACGGGCCATATCCGGTCGGCCAAACCCTAGATGGCTTCACACATCCCTTTTTATTATTATTATATTTTTCATGTTTTCATAATCCCATGAAATTCCTTGATTTCATGATATTTCCTTCAAATTATGAAATTTCCTGTAAATTGTGAAATAATACATAAAATTAGGGAAAACGCACGGGACCGTGCCCTGGCCGGACAACCATGCTCCAAGCCGGTCCCACGCGCCCACACGTCCCTTATTTTATTATTATTATTTTTTATGTTTCCTTCATCTCATGGAAACTCCTTGATTTGAACAAAACTCTTTAATTTTAGCAAAACTCCTTGATTTTATCATATTTCCCTAAAATCATGAAAATATTATTAAAAAAAATTGGAAAAAACGTGTGGGATTAGCCCCTTGGCCGTCCGGCCATGCCTGGTCCCACACTTCATAATTCTTTCACTTTTGCATTATTTTCCTTCATCTCATGGAAACTCCTTGATTTGAACAAAACTCTTTAATTTTAGCAAAACTCCTTGATTTTATCATATTTCCCTAAAATCATGAAAATATTATTAAAAAAAATTGGAAAAAACGTGTGGGATTGGCCCCTTGGCCGGCCGGCCATGCCTGGTCCCACACTTCATAATTCTTTCACTTTTGCATTATTTTCCTTCATCTCATGGAAACTCCTTGATTTGAACAAAACTCTTTAATTTTAGCAAAACTCCTTGATTTTATCATATTTCCCTAAAATCATGAAAATATTATTAAAAAAATTTGGAAAAAACGTGTGGGATTGGCCCCTTGGCCGGCCGGCCATGCCTGGTCCCACACTTCATAATTCTTTCACTTTTGCATTATTTTCCTTCATCTCATGAAGTTTTGACGGTTTTATCAAAAAACCCTGGTTTCTTCATATTTTCTAAAATGATTGCTCAAATGCACATCTGAAAATATCAAAATTCTCAGAACTGAGATACGGACAGTCTGGAGACATGAGCATGTTCTCTTAAATGACCAAGGTTGGCTCTTTGGCTCTCAATGAGCCAGTCTCACATATTTTCACAATTTGACCTAATTTGCGCAATTGCACGTATTAGGTCCAAAACTCTTCCAAACGACTTGGAACTTCATGGAACGATCAACACTTGATCCCGTGACCAACTAGGGCCGGTTTCATGACCCCTTGGTTGGTCCTCCACCTCTTCATAATTAATCAGGTTTTATCACTTAATGCTGAACCCAGCAGTAATTCGAATAAATGATTAAACCAGCATTTAATCATTCTTTCATCAACAAGTCACCAACTCTTCAAGAGGTTTTGGTGTTTGATCACGTGAGCATATGGGTGTTACGTGATTGACCCAAGGTCTCATGAAACCAATCCTTCCTTAGTTCCATGGTTTAATTCCTAACAAACCATGAAGTGATCATCAATTGATCAAATTAGGTTTCTGAGTCCAAGGATTATAATTCCAGATTCAAACACTAATAAATTTATGAAGATCTCATGATCAATATTCTTATTAATTATACTCGGTTCAACTACCAGTATTTTAATTAATATTTTATTTTGGTCACGCTGCCAATAATTCATCAAATGAGCAACACTTGCTCAAATCAGAGAATATTGGTTCAACTATCAATATTCAGCAAATCATCGAATGAGAAATACTTGCTCACCTCAACTGTCAACGTGAGGATCATGCCCACGTTCAATCCAAGAGTTTCAGAACATTTCACAAAATCATGTTCAACTCGGTAAATACATGGACTCATCGTCCCATGATATCACAAAGTCAGCAACTGACTAAACTAACCACGAGACGTCAATCGTGTCACTTGGGGGGGATATCAACTAGGGTTTTGGTCTGGCGGTCTACGGCATGTGTGTTCAAAAACACGATGGAATATGAGCAAGTTGTGCAATCAGTTGAAGGAGTTAACAAAGTAGTGGGTGGAAAATCAACCAAGTCTCCGCACGATGAGAAACTGGTTTCAAACACTATTTCCATCTCTCCACTCTTTGATTCCATCAACTGTCACACTTTATGGGATCATGGTGTCTACAGTTCCAGCAATATAAATAAGTCTCTGAATCATGATTGAAATAACACGAACAACAACGTCAACGATCTCACGCCTCACTGACAACACGAGATCAACAACTCATCAATTGAGCAATTACTCTCAACTGAGCAATTTCAATCATTCAGAACTTATCTTATTCAGAATTCAAAACACACCTACAATATTTGATTACCATTGATTCCACATATTTCTTAGCTTCTCTCCTACTGATCAACCCATCCTCTCTTGTGACTGAATTTACTCTGGAACGGCCATTGTCTTGGTTTAGTCTAGAGTACTACAGATTGATCTCTCGAATTCAAAGCACCCTTTGTAGCGGTGCATCTGTGTGAGGTTGAACATTTCGCTCGGTTCAAGGAGTCTTCTCCGCACGGTCGTCTCCTAAATTCCGTAAAAACCAGCAAATCATTTTTACCCATCTACAACCGGTTCCCTTGTATATGCCAATGTGTTGATATTAGTCCAGACCAGTATCTCAGTCCATTAGGATAGGTTCACCTTAGTCAATTTCATCCACGTTTTTCTCTACATCCATCTTCTTAATCTATCCATATGATTGGTTGACTCCGGTTTATGATGTCCAGAAACTATCTGAGTAGAGCTCTGTCACTTTATATGAATTTTAGTATGCTTGAGTGCAAACTCGTGTACATCAATTGGAATTTCTCATCAGGGTAATTCCTCTTGTAATCAAGGTGTTGGATACCATTGGGTGGTGCTCGCGTTGGTAAAAGAAAAATGGATAGTGCACAACTCTGCAAGGCGCAATTCGGCCTACAATTGGAAATATCTTGTGATGATAGTACCACTGACTAAATGGATGAATGAAATGGGCCACAAAGATCCAGAGATAGGTGGTGATATTGAGACAAGCCTTTCACACTAAACTGTACCATCACAAGACGTATGCGATTTTGCATTGCACACTTGCATATACTTGAAGAATTTGGTAAAGCGTGGAAACTGTGAAAATCTATTTGAAATCACTAACTTAGATGAGAAGTTGAACAAGAAGAGAGTGAAGATTGCAGCAAGAATCTTGTCAGAATTGGGTGCATGGAAGAAACCGGAACAACTTCCTGATTCAGCTACTGACTCTATTGAAGAAATAATGCAATTGCAAGACTCAGTTGAACCAATAGTTGAACCATTAGCTGAACCATTAGAGTGAGCTTGATGTCATAGTCTGTTAATGGTCTGTATAGAAAATATAACTGTAGTTTTAAAAGTATCTATCTTAGTAAGTAAAACTTATTGTAGGTCTGATTATGAATGAATTATTATGAACCATTATGAATGAATTATTATTGATGTATTTGTGGTCTAAATATGAGTGAATGTTATAGGTATGTATAGCTTGAGGAGTTTTCTAGTAAATACAGATAGAACCATGCAATTTTTTTGTTTGTTTTGTGTGTCAACAACCATTGTTGATCCATGTAAGTTGGATTAACAACCATTGTTGATCCAATTAAGTTGCTCTGATTATGAATGAATGTTACAGGTATGTATAACTTGAGGAGTTTTCTAGTAAATACAGATAGAACACTACACCAAAACATCTGATTTGCAACGGATATACGCGTTGCAATGAATTTCACCAACGCGTATATCTGTTGGAAATATGGCGTAGCAAATTTTTGTGCAACGTCAAAATCCGTTGCGAAAATTAATTTGTGCAACGCATAAAAACGTTGGTCAACCGGTTTACCAATGTTTGTTTATCAATGGATTCATTAATTTGTGCAATGTTTACAATAATTTAGGCAACGTATCACTCTAATTTCAGCAACACTTATATACGTTGCAAGCCCATTTACAGGTAAAAAAAAAACATTCTGACGATAATTCTAGGTAAAAAAAAAGTAAATTCAACGATAATTCCAGGTAAAAAAAAGTAAACAAAGATGGGTTGTCAAGAACGTAGAGGAGGTAGGATGGGCAGTTGGTCAGATCTAGTATGGATCGTACATGGACAGTAGTTGGAGTCGGCGGCTCTCCTAGGGTTCCCTCCTCTGGGATCCCTGGGGAAGAGGATCAAGCTGGCCCTTGCGAACAGCTTGATGCACTATCTCCCTTCAACCCTTTGAGCGAAATGCGGCAAAAGGAAGCAAAATCCATGGACCGACCCCATCGTCTCCACCCCGTAGGAACTACGAGATCACCCCAAGGACGCCTTCGGCATCCAGGGGTCCTTCGGCTTCTTACGAACAGTTTGATCAGATCCCTCTTGTTTTTAATAAGGATTAGGTATCACTGGGCCCACTGTATTACTGCTGGTGACGGAATTCTCACTGCTAATGATCGTGGACTCGACTGGAGTTCAAAAGTTGTAAATAGCAATTCGTTATTCTATGATATAATGAAAGAAATGGCGACGAGAATCGGCCGTATCAACCCGATGGAGGAAAGAAAGCTCGATAAGAATAATCTAGTTCTCAACTATAAGAAGATGAGATCTCTGACGGGTATGGAACTATCAAAGGGGAGTTTCCCATATCGACAGATGAAGAGGGCTAAGAATACATGGAAAAGATTGGGGCCCAAGTGTGTAAAAAAGTAAATTCTGACAATAATTCCGGCATATTTTTCTGTACCGGAATATATATTCTGCGCCTTCATATGCCATTGTAGATCAACTAAAAGACCCAATGTTTTATGCTTCAAAAAGAAAGAAAGAAAGACTCAATTTTTCATATGAACATATAGTTGTTATGATACATAAACCATGGGAATTCTTTACACAACCACTGACATTAGAAAATGAAGTTCGACATGACACGAACTAACATGACCTTACCAGCATACCGACAGTTCTTACCTCTATTAGCACCAATATTCTTGCACGAACCATTGTTCATCGGTAAATCTCTGTGGAGAAGAGGTTCCACGTCCCGATTCACATGACTGATTAACGCAATTGCTTCTTGTCTCTCCCTGTAAGGTGCTCAAGTTACCGTATCCATTCCAGCAATAATTAAAGATCCACTTATTACGCTGCACATGGATATCAGACAAGTTGGTTTTAGCCTCAGTTTTGAATGGAAGACTATAAGTGACTGTAATTGCGATTTTATTTCAAATAAAGTATGGCATCCACTCATTAGTTGATAAGCTACACCGAATGGGATATACAAACCAGCAATAAGATTTTATTGTCAAACTTACACAATTTTGTCGGATAACCAGCCTCCCAAAGACTCTTGAAGATGGTTAGGTATATCCCAATGATATAATGTTAAGTATGGCTGCAAACCTGTAGAACAAAACATATTCAACTAGGAAGTTTAATCATCAATGGAAGGGATAGCCAAGTTATAAACAATGACCTTTATCAAGCAGAGCGTTGATGAGATTATTGTAGTAGGGAATTCTTTCCTCATTGACTTTCGTTCCCAAACTTTCCTCATTGACTTTCCTTCCCAAACCATATGTGCTTACAGAAAGTGACCCATAATTAGTTTCATAAAGTGTGGCGACAGTTGAATAATGAGACAAAAGAGATTATTTTACTGTAAGAGCAATGCTGCCCCGCACAGCTTTGTGGGAGAGCTCAATGCGCAAACAACTTACTGGTCATTCTAATCTTTCACAAACCGTTAGATTAACTTTAATTTAACTTTCCCAGTAATATACATCTGTCTCATTATTACAAATAGGTCCTTTAATTTATAATCATTTGGTACTGTACCCTTTTTTTTTTACACTTGTGGCAAAACAGAATTTCTGAACATTTATTATCAATTCTATGTGCTACTGCCCAATTGGCTCTTATGCAAATCCCACAAATTAGTTATTCGTGTACCAAGTAGCAACTCAATACCAAACTAAACTATACTGATTACAAGCCAGATCTTTCATTGGTTGATACTGTAGTCTGTAACTACTACTATGATAAATGAACAGACATCATTTGAAAACTATGACAGAGGCTAATAGTTTCCTTAGTGAAATCTTCAAGCAGATTAATGCGTTATGTCCATGATATAACTTACACTGAGACTGTTTTTGTTAGCATAGAAGCAACGAAAAAGGTTCTTCCTGACACATTTCAGACTTGCACTAGAATCATAAATATGCCTAAGGGCAAGCCGGTAGTAAAGACATGCTATTATAGTGTTAAACTTGATTATTTGTCCAGTATAAACAAGTCTTTGTTGCAGCAACAAAATTACACCGGCTTTTATAGGAGTCACAGAACTTAATCGCTAACAACATACAGAAAGAACAGTACCTATTTTTGCACATGATTCTTCCAAATTATAATGGGCATCCCATACACTAAAATCAATTAGTAAAAAAAGATTAAACTCGTTTATCAAATTTCGTCGAGGACTCATCTCCACAAAACCATCAACATAAGATATCAGAAAAACGTGGGTTTTTAATAACAAAAGAAGGTGAGATATCTTTAGGCATCTCAAACAGGTACTAGTTCCGGATAGTCAAGGATCAAGGGCCAAGGGGTATAAAATTAGTGTCGAGAACAGCAGTATTCAAGTACCCAGAATATCAAACATAGCCTTCACTAGAAAATAAATTTATAATAGCTGGACCAACGGCTGATGCTTTCCTTTCATGATTAATGTACAAGAGCATTTCTGCAATACCAATATCTGTGTACGTACCTTTTGGATTACACGACATCCATTCATATGAAGACTTAAAGGAAAAATATGGCGAACAAGTTGATTTGCAAGTTTCTTTCTCTGCTCAGCACTTCCATGCTCAAAAAACTGCATAAGTGAATTCCGAACACTATAATCAGTAAAGCCCCCTAAAATAAACGTACAAATCCATTATGAAACTGAGTGCCTATTCTACTCAAGAAAGGCACAAGAGATACCAAAAGGGTGAAGAGAAACTATTTTAAAGAAAAATGGAAAAGCTCCAGATTAAGCAATTCAGACTTTTTGAATAACGTAATTTCCAAACACATCGGCCATTAGTTTAGAAGCATGGGGAAGAACTTCTTGAAAAACTGATGCCTTTTCTTGTGTACCACAGTTTTCTAACTTCTGCTAAATAACTCGACTTCCATGTTGATCAGCATTGCAGTCAGCCATGTATGAAGAGTCATTTTGTGTAAAAAAACTAATGCTCCAACGATGTCATTTCAATGGGGAAAGAAAAACAGAGAAGAAAAGCTAAGGAGCCTACCTGAATTCAATAATACGACCAGCAATGTCATAGAGCTCAAACTTTTGGGATTTACTGGATTTCAGCTCCTCGAGATAAGAGAATATTTTGGGGTCATCAAATCTTTCAGCTCCCCTTTACCCTGGCCAACCAGAAAATACTCCATGATTTCTACTTGAACTAGGTGAAAATCGCATATCGTTCCTCCGTCCAACAGGACTCATCCCACCCACTTGAGAACCCGGCATTACAGGACTAGGTAGACGTGAAGTCGGGAATTTCATGAGAACACCCATGCTTGGAGGACCTTCGATTTACTTGCATATGTCGGTCCAATCAACCCCCGCCAATCAACAACGACATCCTCTTTTTCCAAAACCATAACAACCACTGAACCACTAACAACAACAATATAATCAATTCATCTCAGTGAACCAAGTAATCAAATACCTTATAACCAATACACACAAAACAAGATTCACACACTGGAATTACGCACCGTCATCATAATCTAGTAATTACCTTGTCATGTATTTGATAAGGTTGTTGAAAAATCAGCGTTTAGAATGATCGACATAAAAGAGACCAGCACTCTATTCATCTAATTGAACCGTCATCTCCCGGAGAATACTGAATCAGATTCAAGAATCATCTTCTTGATCGTTTCTGCGTAGTTTCCAGAAACTTCATCTGGTTTTATCTTTGCTAGCGTCTTCTCCTTTTCAATACTTCTTCATAGCTACTGAAAATCGAAAACGAATTGAAAAATGAAACCCTAGATTAAATTTTGAATATGATTTTGTGACATCAAATCGAGATAGAGATGAAGATGAGAAGAAAATTAAAGTAAAGATAAATGAAATCGTTACCTTCCGATTAGAAAAATCGAGATGATGACGGAGATGAATAAGAGAATCGGTCATCGGGAAAAAATGACAAAGAAACCAATAAGAAAACCGGGAAATATGGATTTATATTGAAAAACAGAGAAAAGATAATTATTTATACCTGATGATAATCAACGAAGCAATCAGCTATTAAATGGAATTGATTTTGAATTTCTAGAGCAAAATTGATTTTCTAGGTTTAGAAAATTTTTAGATTTTTGAGAATAGATCCAAATTTTTGGGCTTTGATTACTGAAATAAAGTTTTTGATTTAGTTAAGAAATATGAAGAGATCTCTGGGTTTGATTCTGAGAGGAGGTTATGATCTCTGGGTTACTGAATCGAGGGGTTCTCGGTATTTCTTCGAACAAAAATTCTCTGAAAAATAAGAGAGAGAATAAAAAACCAATTTTGAGATTTAGAAATAAAAACAATGAATAAATAAAAAACATCCGAGAATAAAAAAAAAAAAAGACTACTAAAAGTCCATGGAAATATTTGATATTACATAAATTTCATTGATGTACAACGTTTTATACGTTTTAAAAGCTTTGCTACATTTATTTAATTTAATAAACCAATATTAATTATTTTGTGCAACGTATTTTTGGGTGTACAACGGATATAGACGTTTTAAAAGGATGCAACACCAATATCCGTTGCACACCCACGAAATTGAAATGTTGCAAAATGCAGGATATGGTGTAGTGGAACTATGCAATTTTTTTGTTTGTTTTGTGTGTCAACAACCATTGTTGATCCAATTATGTTGCTCTGATTATGAATGAATGTTACAGGTATGAATAGCTTCAGGAGTTTCCTAGCAAATACAAATGGAACCATGCAATTTTTTTGTTTGTTTTGTGTGTTAACAACCATTGTTAATCCGTTTTAGTTGGATCAACAATGGAAGTTGATCCACAAAAATAGGATCAGCAAATGCAGTTGATACCATTTCTATAAGTATGTTTTCTATAAAATCAATAAATCTGTAACCTGAAAACTGACATATACTTGAGAAATAAAAGAATAAAATTCATAACAACAAACTAAGAATGTACATCATTTAAAAAAATAACAAGTGCAAACCAAAAAAGCATAAAAAAAATAAAAAGAAAACAACCAACTAGTAAGAAACCTAAAACAAGTTGTTCAAAATATGAAAACACCAAAAAAACTTCCGAACAACATCCTCTTCAAGAAGTTGATCATCCTGGAATGAGATTCTTTGCGAAACATTGGTGCACAAGGAGCCAAAGGAGCTCTGCGACATGTTCGACGGTTGTGAAAGCTGAGCATCCCACATTGGTCGCACTTCCTCTTCTTGCACACCTTTTCACGACTACCCCTATCCTAACACCTTTAGGCCTTCCACCTTGTCCTCGACCACCATTGGGAGGCAAAACATCCCCATCTTCATTAATTCCAAGTGGCTTGTCAGAGTCTGGAATAGGATATATGGGTCGAGAGTACAACCTTCTATATTAGTCAGAAGTATAGTAAGGCCTAATATAGTTGTACGGTTCATCATTTCCAATATGCAACATTGCTTTCATTGCATGAGTGCAAGGAAAGCTATGTTTTTGCTACCATTTGCATATGCAAGGTCTAGAGTCCAAGTCGATAGTATGCTTTCCTGTTGGAGAAATGATTTCAAATACTTTCTCACTTGATCTCCGAAACTTGTATGAACGGCAGTTGGTTATCCTCTTGTTAAATATTTCTTGCAAACGAGGAGTAAGACTTGTAGTCCACTTGTTAGACTCCAATAACCTCTTATAATTCTGCTACATTACCTTAGCACGAATAACATCAACAAGATCAAGTGCTGGAAGGGGCTTATCATGCTTAATAACGTTGTTATAACTCTCAGCGATATTAAATGTGTTCTACCGCACCTTTCTCCTAGAAATGCATGAGCATCCTAATTCTCGAATGGAATATTCATCATCCAAGCAACCACTGAATCCAACTTTAGATTACTCATACTGTTCGCAGCAACATAAAAATTTTCCTTTGTTAATGCAATGTAACACTCTTCGAATAACTTGACTGTAGTTTGTCTGCTCTTGCCCTTTGGAACCGGAATATTTCCTTTCATATGGTACAAATAGTAAGAATGGAAAGCATTTGGGAAGACTTCAGGCACATGCTTCAAAAGGCCGATTCCACGATCTGATATAATGGTTAGTGGACGATTGGTGAGCGTCGTTTACTCAACAAAATAAAAAGATATTTCCCACTAATTAAATATAATATAGCGGTAGTAAGAGATCGTTCCCACGAAGAGTAATGCAATTGTTATGTTATCTAAATCAGCGAAAATATAAAAGAAGGATAAAAAGAAAAAGATATTGAAGAAATCTTTCGCCGTTACTAACCGTTAACTCAACATTGTACCCATTTATCTCTTGTTAGAAGCAATTGTCACCAACCGTAGGAAAGCAGGTACGCTTAGCAATCCCCAAAAACTCCTTGCATCACCGGATACGGAAGCACTCGACTACCGGATTCTATTCAAAAGAACCACCTTGACACGGAAGCGCTCGACTACAAGATGTAATTCCCAGAATGCATTAAGATTTCTGAATTTAGGTTTGATCCCAGCAGTTAAACTCGGTACGCTCGGTCCACTTACTGGTGTTGTCTTTACTCGCAATTTCTCCACAGAATCCCTCCGTAAGGTCTTGCGATTTATACTTGTGTAGGAGATAAGAGACAATTACGGGTCGACTCACCTCTCTACTAGCATTAGAATGATTAATAAACTAATCTGGTTGCGCACCCAAACCAATCTAAGAACCAATCATAAACCTTCGATATGGTAAAAACAATCCACAATGAATCAATTTAAAACTTGAAACAAACTTGCAAAATAATTGAGCTTCACATTAGAACTTTGAATTCATCCTTACAATATAAAAGAATAGAAAAGAGATAGTTCTCCCCCCTAAGGGGGAGAAAAACGGTGAAAAGAAGATATGTGTCAAGAAGATATGATATCCAAAATTGTATCTAGGGTTCCCTATATATAGAGTTTTGTAACCTCCTCTTGAAGAAACTAGAAAACCTAGCAAAAATAGGAAAGTGCACCTCCTCTTGAAGAAAACTAGAAAACCTAGCAAAAATAGGATAGTGCACCTCCTTAATGTCCCGTGCATAACGCCCGGTCAAAGTAGGTCACGAACTCTTGCCAAATATTGCCAAAACCCCTTGGCCACCAAAATTTAATTCTGGCCGTGTAGAATATCTTGGCTAAAAGCCTGCTGGGATTGCACTCTAGCTGATATATCTGTCCCACTTGTAGCTTAGCTGTTAATGGCTTCAGTCTTAGCCCATTAAATTTCATCTCAGCCCACGCCTGAGTCTATTGCAGCTTCCACGATATCTGCCAAAACTTAACAGCAAAAATCCCTGGTCCATTTCTGTTGTATCGTCCCTTGAACTCCAGCTCTTCATGTAAATCGATCATCACAACCATGCACGTCCCATGCATTCTACTAACTTCTCGAGTTGCAGCACTATATTCCTCCCTTTCCTCAGACAACAGCCACAGGAAACTCCATCGAGACACCATCATATTCCATTCGAGCTTCATTACCATTCTGAACTCAGCCATTCCTTTTCTTCCAGACTCGACCATTGCTGCTAATAATAGCAGCAGCTCCATTCAAACTCTGTTCCTCCATGTTCCCGAGCACAGCAGCATATCGTCTCATCACTACCATTGGCAGAGAGTTTTGTCACAGCTCCATTCCATCCAGCTCTATAACTTCCAGCTTCTCAACATAGCTCGTGCCACTGCCAAAATCCTTTTCTATCGACCATTTCGCTGCAAACTCTACCATCAATCTCAGGCAGCTTCTCTTTCTCTAACATCACCATCACGGCCTTACTCCTCCACCATGAAACATCGACGAGCATCGACCATTACAACCAATCAGTAACCCGTCTATGGCTGTCACTGCCAACAGTGCATGATCTCATCTCAGTGCCAATACATGCTTGCCATAATCTTCCCATCTCGTCACCACTCACCATTGAAATCTTCATACAACTCCGCCTTTTAGCTACTCACCATTGAAATCTTCATCCAACTCCGACAGCGACTGCCAATGGCAGCAGATCCATTTCTCGAGCTCTCGTTATCCTCCAACTACTAAGCACACTTCCATGCATCCCCAAACGCCATCGACACACCTCACACGTAACAGCAAGCAAGTTCCGGCAGTCTTCATTCCATCGTCACGGTTCACAACTCGAGCAGCAGCACCATCTCCCTGCCTTAACTCATCTTCCAACTGCTCAACCCATTTCGTCACTAGCACCATTAATCAATCTCGCCTTTCACTGAAGTCTCACCACGAGCTCTACACTGAAGCCAGCCATCAGTCGCTGGCAGCAACCTATTTAGCTTCAAATTCCTTCTCGAGCTCATACGCAGCGAGTTCTCTCCTTCTTGTTCTGACAGCTTCAGAACTCTTCTTAACCCATCGACTAGCCATACAAACCCAGATCTCCGTCATGAACTGAAACAAGAGCTAGGTCTTCCTTCCCACAACAAGTGGAACCTAATTTGTCGTATTGTTCCCACAGGCACACGTGCCGGATCTTGGATGTGAAATCCATTAACATATTGGACTCCTCTAGCAGGTGCATACGCATAGCTAATAGCAAGCCCATGATAAAATCAAACCCATCTGCTTGTAAATGCAGTCTGACAGCAAATGTTTAGAGAACAAAATTCTCTTCACATCTGGTAGCAACACTGACATCGACTCCGCCTTTTAGCTTTCTCTTTTGGACCAATGGGACGATTTTTCGTTCTTTTTGGGAATAAGCTCCAAAATTCCAATAAAATATAAAAGAAATATAATAATACAATTTTGCAAGAAAACTAGCTAAGAAAGCATAACCAATCGATACTTAGAAAGGTGTTTTTACACACCTATCAAATTCCCCCACACCCAAACTTTGCTAGTCCTCGAGCAAACAAAACGAAAGAAAAATAAAATACAACTCCATGTCGTGAGGATACGGTTACTCTTAGCATGAATAACATGCCTTTAAACCCCTAGGTGTCCCTAGTGGACGAGTTATAGTCTCGTGAGGGCTTACGAGAGATATACCCACAAAACCTTTACGCCATAAAAAAAATAACATACCAATTAACAATTACTCCCCGGAAACGGCGCCAATTTTGGTGAGCGTCGTTTACTCAACAAAATAAAAAGATATTTCCCACTAATTAAATATAATATAGCGGTAGTAAGAGATCGTTCCCACGAAGAGTAATGCAATTTTTATGTTATCTAAATCAGCGAAAATATAAACGAAGGATAAAAAGAAAAAGATATTGAAGAAATCTTTCGCCGTTACTAACCGTTAACTCAACATTGTACCCGTTTATCTCTTGTTAGAAGAAATTGTCACCAACCGTAGGAAAGAAGGTACGCTTAGCAATCCCCAAAAACTCCTTGCATCACCGGATACGGAAGCGCTCGACTACCAGATTCTATTCAAAAGAACCACCTTAACACGGAAGCGCTCGACTACAAGATGTAATTCCCAGAACGCATTAAGATTTGTGAATTTAGGTTTGATCCCAGCAGTTAAACTCGGTACGCTCGGTCCACTTACTGGTGTTGTCTTTACTCGCAATTGCTCCACAGAATCCCTCCGTAAGGTCTTGTGATTTCTACTTGTGCAGGAGATAAGAGACAATTACGGGTTGACTCACCTCTTTATTAGCATTAGAATGATTAATAAACTAATCTGGTTGCGCACCCAAACCAATCTAAGAACCAATCATAAACCTTCGATATGGTAAAAACAATCCACAATGAATCAATTTAAAACTTGAAACAAACTTGCAAAATAATTGAGCTTCACATTAGAACTTTGAATTCATCCTTACAATATAAAAGAATAGAAAAGAGATAGTTCTCCCCCGTAAGGGGGAGAAAAACGGTGAAAAGAAGATATGTGTCAAGAAGATATGATATCCAAAATTGTATCTAGGGTTCCCTATATATAGAGTTTTGTAACCTCCTCTTGAAGAAACTAGAAAACCTAGAAAAAATAGGAAAGTGCACCTCCTCTTGAAGAAAACTAGAAAACCTAGCAAAAATAGGATAGTGCACCTCCTTAATGTCCCATGCATAACGCCCGGTCAAAGTAGGTCACGAACTCTTGCCAAATATTGCCAAAACCACTTGGCCACCAAAATTTAATTCTGGCCGTGTAGAATATCTTGGCTAAAAGCCTGCTGGGCTTGCACTCTAGCCGATCTATCCGGCCCACTTGTAGCTTAGCTGTTAATGGCTTCAGTCTTAGCCCATTAAATTTCATCTCAGCCCACGCCTGAGTCTATTGCAGATTCCACGATATCAGCCAAAACTTAACAGCAAAAACCCCTGCTCCATTTCTGTTGTATCCTCCCTATGCATTCTACTAACTTCTCGAGTTGCAGCACTATATTCCTCCCTTTCCTCAGACAACAGCCACAGGAAACTCCATCGAGACACCATCATATTCCATTCGAGCTTCATTACCATTCTGAACTCAGCCATTCCCTTTCTTCCAGACTCGACCATTGCTGCTAATAATAGCAGCAGCTCCATTCAAACTCTGTTCCTCCATGTTCCCGAGCACAGCAGCATATCGTCTCATCACTACCATTGGCAGAGAGTTTTGTCACAGCTCCATTCCATCCAGCTCTATAACTTCCAGCTTCTCAACATAGCTCGTGCCACTGCCAAACTCCTTTTCTATCGACCATTTTCGCTGCAAACTCTACCATCAATCTCAGGAAGCTTTTCTTTCTCTAACATCACCATCACGTCCTTACTCCTCCACCATGCAACATCGACGAGCATCGACCATTACAACCAATCAGTAACCCGTCTATGGCTGTCACTGCCAACAGTGCATGAGCTCATCTCAGTGCCAATACATGTATGCCATAATCTTCCCATCTCGTCACCACTCACAATTGAAATCTTCATCCAACTCCGACAGCGACTGCCAATGACAGAAGCTCCATTTCTCGAGCTCTCGTTATCCTCCAACTACTAAGCACGCTTCCATGCATCCCCAAACGCCATCGACACACCTCACACATAACAGCAAGCAAGTTCCGGCAGTCTTCATTCCATCGTCACAGTTCACAACTCGAGCAGCAGCACCATCTCCCTGCCTTAACTCATCTTCCAAATGCTCAACCCATTTCGTCACCAGCACCATTAATCAATCTCGCCTTTCACTGAAGTCTCACCACGAGATCTACACTGAACCCAGCCATCAGTCGCTGGCAGCAACCTATTTAGCTTCCAACTCCTTCTCGAGCTCATACGCAGCGAGTTCTCTCCTTCTTGTTCTGACAGCTTCAGAACTCTTCTTAACCCATCGACTAGCCATACAAACCCAACTCTCCGTCATGAACTGAAATAAGAGCTAGGTCTTCCTGCTCGCAACAAGTGGAACCTAATTTGTCGTATTGTTCCCACAGGCACACGTGCCGGATCTTGGATGTGAAATCCATTAACATATTGGACTCCTCTAGCAGGTGCATACGCATAGCTAATAGCAAGCCCATGACAAAATCAAACCCATCTGATTGTAAATGCAGTTTGACAGCAAATGTTTAGAGAACAAAATTCTCTTCACATCTGGTAGCAACACTGACGTCGACTCCGCCTTTTAGCTTTCTCTTTTGGACCAATGGGATGATTTTTCGTTCTTTTCGGGAATAAGCTCCAAAATTCCCATAAAATATAAAAGAAAGATAATAATACAATTTTGCAAGAAAACTAGCTAAGAAAGCATAACCAAACGATACTTAGAAAGGTGTTTTTACACACCTATCAACGATCTTCACGAATAATACCCTTCAAATTGGTTAAGAACCAATGCCAACTCTCACAATTTTCACAAGGAACAATTCCAAATGCAACTGGATAGATCTCTACAAAAACCAAAAAATAAAATAAGTGACCAAAAACAAAAATAAGTGACCAGTAACTAGTGTCAACAAAAAAAGTTGATCAATTTCAGTTGGATCAACAATGGAAGTTGATCCATGCTGATGGATCAACAGTAGAAGTTGATTCAAAACAAAATATAGTTTTTGGATCAATAATCACAGTTGATCCAATAAATCTGTGTAAGCAATCATAGTTTTGGATCAACAATGACAGTTAATCCAATAAATATGTGTAAACAATCACAGTTGATCCAATAAATCTGTGTAAAATATCACCAATAAGAGGTAGTTAAAGCATTAATTTCAATGCAAACCAAAAAGAAAGCAATCTAAACTACCCTAAGCTACATATAGTATTACGTTAGAATGTGAGAAAACCTAAAATAAAAGATACATTTATCAACAAAATGAATGCATAATGATGGATCAACAGTAAAACGTTTAAACATACATGGATACAAAATGAAAAAGAGTAAAAGGTTAAAAGTCATACCTTGGTTACCAGTTTTGCCACAAGCAACCATAAGACCACCTTTGAACTTCCCCAGTGAGAAAGGTACAATCGATAAATAGCATCGGATGGCAGTAGTTGTTGAAACCAGTTATGGAAGCTTCAAAAGCAACGAAAAACCTTTTGAACTGACGCATCACGCTATCATACTCAAAATTGACAACACTTCCAGGATTGTACTGTTCAATGACATCTTTATACCAAACAAAGTCTAAATAGGACTTGATGTCATCACCCCAAAGAACTTTCTTGGTGAATTGTAAACCGTGGTATGCCTGATTATATGTGAGGTCAACTCCATATTCCATTCGCAGTAAATCTATAACATCAGAAGCAGTCTTCTTCTTCTTCGATGCTCGTAAATCATCTGACAATATATTCTTCATAAACGATTTTCTCATCCTAACTTTTGATGGATCCGAAGAAGCTAAACTATGTGAATGCTCTGTATTATATCTCTTGCATTTAAATACACCATTTTAATTGGAAAGGAGAGAGACGTGAAACCTCCAGCGATAATTTTCCGCCTTCTTGAACTTGCGCTCCACATTGTGTCGTTCAAGGTCACTCTTAACTAAGTTGTATTTGCGACCACTACATATTTCATACTTTGTAACAAAGTCCTTAACTTCAACAATACCACCTCAAACAACTACCCTAATCCAGTTAAGATGTTGACCCAAGCATCAGACTTCTTAAGGACATTTTTGTTCAAACACACATCATCAGTGACCTCTTCCACAAAAACTACCTCATCGCTTGAAATACAACTTGATGATGACGAAGAAGCAGGAGCAGGAGCAGAATAAGATGATGAAGAAATAGAATCAAAACACGTCCTTAAATGGATTTCAAACTTCACCAAGTCAATCCCTTGTGAGATGCAGTAGTGAATGAAAAACCTCAAATCCAAATCGTGATTAATGACATTTGAAATCCCTTCTACAGTGTAACCAAAGAGTATCAGGTCTTCAGGAACATAAGGCCACTTATGTTTCACCATACTTATCATCTCCTTGACAGTAGTTAATCCTGAAACAGGATGCGAGACGGTCTTATTGCAAAATTTGAACTCTGCAACAACCATAACATATACTGGTGTTCATAAATTTGGATCAACAGTCACAATTCATCCAATAAATTTGTGTAAACAGTCATAGTTGATCCAATGAATATATGTAAACAATCATAGTTTTTTGAGTCAACAACCATAACATATAGTGGTGTTTAGAAATTTGGATCAACAATCACAGTTGATCCAATAAGAGGCAGTTAAAGCATGAATTTTAATGCAAACCAAAAAGAAAACAGTCTAAACTACCCTAAGCTACATATAGTATTACGTCGCACCTCACTCGGGGGCAACACCCCCTCGTGAAAGTTAAATTCAATGTAGAATATGAAAAACCAAAAATAAAAGCTACATTATCAACAAAATGAATGCACAAAAATTGCCTGCAATCTACCAAACAAATAAAAACACAAAATAAGATTATTTTGTGCTCGGAAATTTGGATCAACAACAACAGTTGATCCAAAATAAACTAAAAATCATCACAGTTTTTTAAAAAGCGGGGGTCTAACAACCACACCCAATATTTCTAATTAGCAATCTGTATGGACAAACTCCAATATACTTTCTAGAGAATCAACTAGGCATTTAGACTCAATCAATAGAAAAGTATATCAAAGTGTTTATATCTCTATCTCTCGATTTAAATCTTACTCAAGCAAACTGCGAGTCTCAATTTAAATACAAGAGAGATAAACTTGGATGGTACCAAAGACCAATATCCAAGTGTCAATCAATTTTGAATCAACAACCAAAAGGTCGGATATTCTAATTGGTTGAACAACGCACAACCTGTATTATTTCAATTACATAACAAATATAATACGGAAAATAAATAACACAGACACACAATTTTGTTAACGAGGAAACCGCAAATGCAGAAAAACCCCGGGACCTATTCCATGTTAAACATACACTGTATTAAGCCGCTATAGACACTAGCCTACTCCAAGCTAACTTCGGTCTGGACTGTAGTTGAACCTCAATCAATCTCACATTGATCCAAGGTACAACTCTGATCCTAGCAGGATATTATGTACTTGATTCCCTTAGCTGATCTCACCCACAACTAAGAGTTGATACGACCCAAAGTCGAAGACTTTAATAAACAAATCTGTATCACACAGAAAAGTCTATAGTAATAGATAAATCCGTCTCCCACAAATATACCTATGAGTTTTGTTCCGTCTTTTGATAAATCAAGGTGAACAGGAACTAATTGATAAACTAGATTTATATTCCCGAAGAACAGCTCAGTATGATCAATCACCTCATAATAGTCTTAATCCACGCAGTGAAAAAATATATTGTGGAATCACAAACGATGAGACGAAGTGTTTGTGACTACTTTTATATCTTGCCTATCGGAGATAGAAATATCAAGCCAATTATTACAATTATACTTGTACGATAGAAACAACAAGATTAGATCACACAACTACAATAAAAGTATTATCGGTCTGGCTTCATAATCCCAATGAAGTCTTTAAGTCGTTAACCTGGATTAGAAGAAGAAACCAAAGGTTAAAGGAGAATCGACTCTATCTATGCAACTAGTATCACATGTAAGGTGTGGGGATTAGGTTTCCCAGTTGCTAGAGTTCTCCCTTATATAGTCTTTCAAATCAGGGTTTGGAATCAATGTTAGCTTAGTAACAAAGCATTCAATATTCATAGTTAGATGAAAACCTGATTAGATTCAAGCTAATATTTATCAACCGTTAGATCGAAAACATATCTTGTTATACACACATGTAATGCACGTTTGTAGGCTTGTGAAAACCGTACCCAAACTTGTACATTAGTTGGTTCAACAATAGTTAACCGAATGGTTATCCATATGATAACTTTCATATCAACCCATATTTTTCTTCACCATAACTAGTTCAAATGACTCAAATGAACTAGTCAGAGAGTTTTTCAATTGCTTAGATCTTTATGTACTACACAATACACAATTGAAGCAAAAATGATTTGATTCACTCGAATTGGTTCATGAACTATATAGCCACGGTTTGCAATTGCATTCCTTAGTTTATAAAGATAAGTTCACAAACATAATTTTTAGACATAACCTACTCAAGTTCGTGGACTTATGTTCCCGGATGGAGTTCACAAACTCCACCAGAAATTCTCGGGTTTGAGAACTTCTCAAGTTCGCGGACTGAAGCTCGCGTACTTCTCCGGTTCTCTTGATCAACAAAGTTCGCAAACTTTGGTTCAAGGAATAAGGACTTATACACATATGTGATTCCACAACAATGCTTATATCCTCCATTGGTTATATTGTCTAAACTCTCATTTCAATCATTGAAACATTCTCAGAGGACGTTATATAGTTGTTATTCACAAACCATTTTTCGTTAGAGAAATTTTCAAAGTGATTAAAACTTAATATGACTTTCGTCACTAGGTAAAGATGAACTTGGATAAAGCTAAAGCTTTACCAACACATATTTCGAGAAATAGATAGGCGAGGTATACTCGTCTCGAAATACCAAATGTGTATAATCTTAGTCTATGCAGCAAAACGACTTTTGTCTCAAGATATGAGATAAATAGACTTTTGAGTGATAGATAAGTTCAAGTCTCCACATACCTTTTAGTCGATGAAGATCCACCAGTTCCTTGAGTAGTCCTTCGTTTTGTATGATGATTTCCATGGAGTTCTTGAGCTCAACTACACTTTATATCCTAGTCCGAGACCTTAGCTATAGTAGACTAGAAATCAAGACTTGTAGTTTTGATCACTAACATTGACAAACATGCTTGAGATAGCAACGCATGTGAGTTCGGCCGAAAAATGCTCTAACAATCTCCCCCATTGTCAATTTTAGTGACAAAACTATCAATACATATGGAATACAAAAAATATATAAATAAACTTTGTAGCTCGTATTCCACATGTATAATCTTCAACATTACTCGAAATCTTCGTCACTTCCAAGTACTTCAATGATCCCAAAGGTTGTAAGTTTAGCATCATCGTTGTTGAAAATCCATAGCTATAACAATGAGAAAATAAGAGTTCTCAATCATTTTTATACAGTGTCATAGTATCATTACACAGCGTCAAAGTCCAGTTTCATCACAACTTCAACAATAATACTATGGTGATATGTCACTCCCCCTTAGTCAATACTCCATCTCACATGGAAACCACTCCCCCTTACATAATGATCCGAAAACCATATGTATTTGTAGTGTGAACTACATATTAATTCTCCCCCTTTTTGTCAATAAAATTGGCAAAGGTACAAGAGCGGAATCCTAATGAAATTTCCGTAAGAGATGCTTCATGACCAAAGGTAAGTATATATCGTCTTATTTAGATGCAATCATAAATCCGAAGCTAAATTCATTCATCAAGGAGTTTATAAATATACTAGATGACCCATATAATATTCCACAGTCACACTCCCCACAAAGATTTGGAAATTAAGCACAAGTTCAATTAAGAACTCTCCCCCATAATATGTCATTCCCGAAAGAACAACAAGAGCGACCTTAATTTCAAAAGAAAAGAATGATTTCTTTGGACACAACACGCTGAACAACTTGACGGAAAATCAACCTATGTAAACAAACGCAAACATGAAGTAAATACATACTGGAGTTCCAACTCAATTGCCAAAAGATCGAGATAAGCACAGGGGAAAGAGTCATGGAAACAACTAATGAACAAAAATAATACCAATACACTGCCGTAAGTGCTGAAACATAACAGTGTCTAATGGTTTGGTGATAATGTCAGCTAATTGTTGTTTTGAAGGCACAAATTCCATATTTATGATACCATTTTCATAAAGATCTCGAATAAAATGGTACCTTATATCAATGTGCTTTGTTCTTGTGTAGTTGCAGGATTTCCCACACCACACCCTTGTTAAGATATTGCCATAATAAACTCATAATTGAAGATTAAAAATGACACTTTATTATTTTGTTCTCAGAAATGTTTACAGAAATGGAAGAATTCAAGATTACAACTATTCTCTTAAAGTTTCTCTCTCCTCAAGACTTTCTTAACTCTCAAAAATACATCATCATCTTCTGGACATATTGGGTCTATAATTATAGGGTAGTTACATAATGGATGACAGCTAAGTTTTCCTCTTATTTCAGATTGGTTCTGCGATTGTACCGCGATATATACGATGTTCATTCTCGCAAGCTTTTTAACCATCGCAGGACAAACATTCTTTTCTCAAGTTTTCTTCAATTGTCAGTTATTACATCAATCTTTTGAAGGCTTTTGTGACACTCGTGAAGTGTAGTTGAAGATCTTGCGGTGATGCTCGCTGGGAAGTGTTGTTAATCTCGCAGAGAATAGATGTAGCGATATTTTGGTCCTACATCTTGCCTCTTCTCATGTCTTTTCTGCGAAGAAGAGAAGATCATGAGAACTTTAAAATGCCGCAACTACTTATCTTTTCATTAATCTTTCTTCTGACACGTTTATGTATCCTTCGCCAGCTGTTTTCACATATTCTCTCTTCTAATGAATTTACAACACGTCCTGTCTAACCGCTACGATCTGACCGTTCATGTCTTTTCTTAACATTTATTGCATTCACCTTCTTCGAGAAATTTCTTCTTCTATAAATACTTCTTTCATTCTTTTCTTTTCCTCTTTTACTTTCTTCTTCTTTCTCTCCGTAATTTCTCTGCAAGTTTACTGTTCTTCCGTAAATTACGCGTCTGTTATCACCTGTGATTCTTTTCTTATTTCCCAACCTTCTCTTTCATTCCCATACTTGAAAATGGTTGCCGCTGGTGCTAAAAATTTGATTTCTTTTAGTAAGATGCAAGAAAAACTCAAAAGCAAAGGTTTCACTTTGTCTACAATTCCAAATCAGAGCCCTAAATCTGAACTTTCTCTCATATTATTCACTGATTATCAATGCTCTCGCGAGAAAATTATAGTATCGCTAGGTCAACTTGAAGATGGTCTTCCCATTTCTCTCTATGATCCAGAACTTCCACTATTCTATGAAATAATTTCTGACGAGAGATTCTAGCGAGTGATATATCAATTGGGTGGAGATTGATTCGATTGCTTCTTGAATATGATTCTCGCGGTGCTGACAAAGGATCTCGCTACCCTGAAGCTGCGAAGAATCCTAAATTTAAAGATGTTCCCATTGTCTCTGCAGATTATACTGTGGACAACTTCTTTGAAAATTATAAAATAGTCCCTATGAAGAGGGATAGCACTTGCTGGGGTGTTCGCTTGAAGAAAGAAAAGATCGCTGATGATAAAGCTCTTATGATAGATATTGATTGGTATATATCTACTAATCAAGGCCCTCGCCATTCCAGCGATGACAAGTGGTTCATTTTTCCATTATGTCTTGAGGGTCCTTATATTTCTGGTTCTTGCGTATTACCCGCGAATCTTTCAGAATATCAACCTTGGGTTTTCAACTGGCCTGAAAGAACTAAAGAGGTTTGTTCTCTCCAATCTTTGGTATAATCATTATTCACTATCTTCCCTACGTTTGTATATTTTCGCTAATTACTTCAATATTTTCTAGATTGACAGAACGAAACTCAGCTATCAGGCTTTGAGGAAACCCAACACTTTCTTAGCTCTTAAATCCTTCACAGATGAAGTAAGAAATATTGTTTTCTTAGCTTAAACAATATATTGTAGCCCCTATTTCTTATCTTTATCTGTGTTCACAGGAGATTGAAGAACTAGAACCAATAAAAACCGCGAGAACTAAGGAGAAACATTTAAAGGATAAATCTACTGTTCCTCCCATAGGGAAGTCTTCTGCCCCTCGCGGTGAAGAATCTGGCGATCCTCCCTTGAAGAAAAGGAAAACCCGACCTTCTTCTTCTTCAACTCCTAAACCCATTCCAGAAAATCCAAGTGTTGATTTTGACAAGGACAATAATGATGAGGATTTTAACAATAATGATAACTGCTTCCCTTCTATTAAGGATTCTTCTTCTTCTGATTCTTCAATGGCTCATTTATCTAAATTTTTGGCAAGAATATATTTGGTATCCCAAATGAGTACGGAGATGAAGCTATTAATGAAATATCCCGGTCCCTCGCCAAAGTCTGCGATGCTCCCATATTAGCTAACAGTGATTCCCTTCGCGGGGTTTCAAGATCGCTGACTCTAAGTCTCTTAAATTCACTTGGCAGTCTGGTATGCTTTTATTTGTTCATCCTTTTTATGTATCTATTGATATTTTTGCCACATTTTGACTTATATAGTTCTATCGCAGGTTGGAAGAGCTTCTTTTGCTGTTGCTTCTGATTTATATAATAGGCGTGAATTTTCTCAACAGAAGAATGTTATTCTTTGCCAAAAGAATGAAGAACTGAAATCTGAATCTTCTACTCTTCGCGAGAAGAATGAACAAATGGAAGTTGAACTCGCTAGTCTTCGCGAGAGGAATAAAGAACTTGAGAACAATTTATCTCATCAATCAGCCAAAGTATCCAATCTTGATACTGTTAACAAACAACTCTTAGGTATGATAACCTTCTTCTTTTCCTTTGTAACTTTATGTTTAACTATTCTTTCTTACTTGATTTATCATTCTCGCAGACGTTTATGATCTCACTGATGAAGCTTTAACCATTCGCTCTTTCCCTGAACCAATAGACAACGATACCCTTCTAGAACTTCTTAATAATTCTTTAAATAACCCTTCCAACGTTAATTCCCTTTCTATAGATGAACTCAGATCTAAGTTTCGCCTCTTAGAAATTGACTACAGATCTTGCTTAGACATATCTCACAGACTCAAACAACTATATCATAATTCCAAAGTTGAGATTAAAACTTTAAAGGCCAAAAACAAAGATCTCTCAAAAGACAAAGACCGTATATCTAGGCAAGGAGCTGAAACCTTAGCGAGTTTCCATAAGACCATTCTTGAAGTTCAAATTGAAAGGGATGGGCTTATCCGCGAGAAGGAAGGTTTTATTGAAAGAGAAAACCAAATTTGTTCCCGTCTTATTATAAATAATGACGTGGAATTTGCTTGGGCTGCGAAAGTTCTTGACAACGCCAGAACTAATTTAGGTGTAGATGTTAGTCTTCATGCTGATCAAGCGGCTTTAATTAAAGACATGATTTTTGAAAGAGAAGGTTATCACTCTTATGATTTTACTGAATTATTTCCTAAATGAATCATCCTTATATCTATTAACTTTGTTATCATTTTCTCGTAGCATCCGAAAAGAACTATCGTAAAAGATTTGATGAGTTAGAAGAAGAGAAAAGCCAACTCACTGGAAATCTATCCTCTCTCAATGAAAAGTATTCTAGATTGAAGGAAAAATTGAAAATCTCATCTTCAAATTTTAGTAACGCCCTTATCCGTGTTCGTAATAACGTTGTTAAACTAGTCTGTGATGATCATGGTATTCCTCATTCTACATACCCCGATCTTGTAAAGGAGATTCCAGATGATTCCCTAAATTTAGTTATCTCTGATAGCGAAGCTGAGGAGTCTAGCGAAGATGATAATGTGAAGAACTATCTGGCGAGGAAGAGAAATCTGACGTAGATAGAGATAACAATGACAATGATGAAGAAGAGAAATCTGGTAATGAGGAGAAATATGAAAAAGAAAAGAGCTCTGATGAAGGTGGTGATGGATCTACTTAGTCTTATTTCTTCTCTTTTTCTTCGTTGTAAATTTTGTACATTTATTTTTTGCTTCTCGTAACATTGATGCGAGCTTCTCCAACTTGATGTGTAAGCTTCTTTTGCTTTTATCTGTACGAATTAGAAAACAATTATTTTTCTGCAACATAATCAATCAATCATAATTATTATCCTTTAATTATTTGTATAAATGTATCATCTATGCAATTTTATCATATGATGGATGAATAATAATTTCATCACTCTATGCATTCCCATACTTGCCTTTATTATTCATCTGCAATATGAAAAAATTGAGTAGAGATTAGATATTAGTTATGAATAAAATTAATTTTTCCTCAATATCGGCGATGTTGCGTAGAATCGCAAATCTCATAAATTCTGCGAGCATTATCGCAATAATCTTATGGTCTTATTATGCCTTCCTAATTAAAGGTCTTATTTTGCCACATTTTTTCTTTCTGCGACAAAATCGCAGGACGTCTTTACATTTGCATGTATTGACCCATAGATCTTGTCTTATCAATATTTTTTCAACATCTCTGCGATAATATGATAAGTATAAACTCTCTTGCAAGAATTAAACCTTATGACATTGCCGTCTTGCGATGAGAACGCAGGACGTCTTTACACTTTCATGTAAAAACCCATTGATCTCATATTTAACTTTTCTCTTTTGGCTTGTTGCCTTTGTATAGCTTTCGTCACGCGACAATATGACAGGCCTAAATGTTCTTGCGATCATAAAGCCCCATGACATGGTCGTCTTTAGACACTTATCAGCTCCCTAATGGAGGGTGCCGCCCTTATCTTCCCCATAGTTTCCCCTTCAAGGAGGGCACATCGGCCATACAAGACTAGCTCCTCCCATCCAGATTTTCCAACAACCAGCTGTTTTCGCAGCCTCTTGTCCTTTATGCCTATATGGCTTATAGTTACAAGACTGCACCCTAAATGGGGTTTTCTTCAGGCCAAGTGCATCATATCCAAGACTTACCAAGAATGGCCAGGGTAGTTTCGTACGCCCCGGGCACCCTTCGCTCAACCGTGTACCTCGACGCCTTGGTCATACTTTGTACTTCTTAGAATAGATTCTCAGTTGTCCAACCAGGGTATAACCTTATATAGTTGGAAATCCAAGATCTCTCTCCTGGATAGGTTTTCTTTAACCCCAACATCTTCATGACTCAGGCTCCAGCAGCGGTATAACCTTATCCCTGAGTCATGTAAAGAAATACCCCCTTATATGACACACTATTAGGTATTACATTTGCCTCTTGCGAAATTGTATCCGTGAACTAAGGTGCACGCCATAAAGGTTCGTCCCATTCTATTAATATCTGCGAAATTTTATTCGCGCTTCTCGCGAGTATTGTAACTCTGATAAAATTTCATTTCTTTGATCTTCTTGTAAAATTTTGCAATTCTTTCAAATAGAGTACTCTTTTCAATTTCATTTTCTTCAAACAAATTATGCGTAAGCTTCTTTAAATTTCATCATTTTACCTTTCTGCTTACTATTTTCTGGTTCTGCTTTTCTGTTATGTTTTGTTGTTTTCTCCTTATCTGTGAGCCGTTCGTCATCATCTTCCTCTCGCTGCTCTATTGAATCAATCATCAATCTTTCACATCTATGTTGTTGCTTGATGTTGTACTTCCAATTGCTCTTCTTCTCAGCTATTTCCTCGCAAGATTTTATATCAATCTCATAACATTTCTTACTTTCTCCCCAATCTCCCTTAATAACTCTAACACCATTAGGATGAGGAAATTTAACACACTGGTGGAAAGTAGATGCTACACCTAATATCCCATGTAGCCAAGGTCGACCAATCAGGGAATTGTAAGGTGATTCAATGTCAACAACACAAAACAAGATCTTGGAAGTTATCCCCTTTAATGGAATCAGCATTTCAATTTCCCCTTTGGGTTTATTGGCAGTACCATTAAAACCATAGATTTTATATGTTGATGGTATTAGATCTTCGTCTCTTCCACCCATGGTCTTGTAGGTATGATAAAATAATATGTCAACTGAACTGCCTGTGTCTACTAGAACTCTATTGATAGCCCAGGAATCTTCATTTTCATTATCATTTTCTTCATCTTCTTCTTTTACTTGCTTTGGATTTATCTCTAATCTCACCACCAATGGGTTATCATGTTGCTCGCCAAGCTCTGGTATTTCTTGTGCATTGAAAGATATAGTTTTCTTTTGCCATTCTTCTAACGGGGAGGCTCTCACGATATTCATTATCTTTCTTCCATCTATATCTCTCGCGAAGACTCTGCTTAGAACCTTATCATGGAAATCCTCAACAGTTCTGTGTGAATGTACAATGGAATTACAAAACAAATTATTTGCTTTAGCCCCAACTTCTATTACGAATGATTCTGCTCCTTTTACAGTATTTACCCTGCGAACTTCTGGTGCCAGAGGCAATCGCTGAGATTGTGGATATCCTACTAAAAAGTGGTTTAGCTTTCCTTGGTCAATCATCCTTAAAATTATTCTCTTTACATTTCTGCAATCATTTACTGTGTGACCATGAAAGTGATGGTAAGGACAAAATTCTTGACTACGATTATTAGGATGTGGTTCTTTTCCCATATTCCATGGTGATGGTATATTTTCCATCAAAATGATAGCTTCCCAGATTTTTTCTATACTAGCATTTAGAGGATGCATCTTAATTTCTTCCCATATTATCTTCTGATTTCCTTGGATTCTGAAATTGTTTTGCCTCTGTCCACCATAAGTTTCTTGCAGCTGATCAAGCCTTTGAATCTTATTATTCCCACCGCGATTGTAATAATTCTTCTCCCTTTCATATTCTTCTTGATCTCGACTTCCCATAGCTACCGACTTCCGCTGGTTATCAGTCTCCACTTTCTCTTATTGTGCTTGCGAGCTGCTCGCCACATTGTTAATCATTTTAGGAAGTAAACTCCCATTTGCTGCTACTGAATTGATATTCGCGATTGGATATGATTCCATCTCATTTTTTTTTTCCTCCAAAACAATGTAATCTTCTTGTAGTTCTCGTAGTTCAGTCATAGTGATTGTATTCTTGACTCTGAGAATTTGTATGTACAGCAGATTTGTCGCGAACATTGCATTGATAAAAGACAAGATAAGATATCTCTCATCTACTCTTCCTACCATATCACTGCACATTGTCTTCCATCTTATGGTTAAATGTTTCAGATTCTCGCCAACCCCTTATTTTAACCCAAACACATCTTCAATACCTGGCCGCGATGAATTGTTGCTTATATATGCTCCCAGAAATGTAGCTTGTAAATGATCAAAAGAAGTTATAGTATTTTTTGTCAATCCCTCAAACCATTTTAGCGCATCTCCAGTTAAGCTAGATGCAAAATATTTGCACAATACAGCATCATGATTCTCCCATTGCAGTATACATCTAACATAAGACTTAACATGTTGTACGGCACAGGTAGTTCCATCAAAAATGCTGGTTAATGCTGGTAAATTGCACTTTGGAGGTATTCCTCTTAACTGTACTTCTTGAGTGAATGGAGTTCTCGCAGCTTCTTCAATAGCTTCATCAAGTTGCCTTCTACCTCCTTCTCTTCTGTTATTTATTATTCCCCTTATCTCTGCTAACTCTCTTAAAATTTTCTCATTCGCAGCTGAATTTGGTTCCATTGGTATTTTCAATGCTGCTTCCTTTCTCATGCGTTCATGTACTTCTTGTCTTGCGAGATTTTGTGTATCTTCATCTACATCCATATTCCTTCTTCTGCGATCTTCTGTTTCACCTTCTTCTTGCAATCGTAGCTGTACTTCTCTGCGAATTTATTCATTTCTCATCATTTCTCTTCGATGTCTTTCTATTCTCCTTTGTATTCTATCATACTCTTCATGAATATCATTATTATAGCGATTTTGCGTCCGTCTCCTTTCTCGATTTTCATGGTTATTCTGTCGTACTGCCTCTTGGAATTCTTGTTCTTCTACTTCTGCCCTTAATCTTTCTCTCTCGTAAGCTAGTCGTGCTTGTTCAGCATAATGTCTCTCGATTTCTTCCTCAATTATTCTTCGATTTCTCTGGATCTCTCGTCCATGTAATATCCTCCTACCTTCTTCTGGATTATCTTCATCATTTTGGTTGTCTCTTCCCTCTTGATTTCTGTTGTTAAGTCTATTATCCAAATTTTCGCCACGCGGATCATGGAGATCTTCTATTACCTCTTCTTCTCTATGACGTTGTTCTTCATTTGGATTTTGCATTTCCTCTTGGATATTTCCTCTAGCATTTCTTATTGGAGAATTTTGCCTTAATTCTTCTCTTAATGATCTTGAATTTGATATAACATTACTTCTTGATCTTCTATTTTGTAACCTTAAATTCTCCATTCTCAACTCGTGATTTTGTCTTGTTAAATTTGCACGCTCTTCCGCCTCTAATCTTCTTTCCTCTTGTATTCTTTGTCTTGGATCATCCGCTGTTTCATTTTCTCCTTCTCCATGAATTAATTCTTCAACCACTCCTTGATTTATTTCTTCTCTTCTTCCGTTTCTTAATTGTTGATCTTCTACATCTTCCATCGAATCCGATCTCCAAGTATGCACACTCACTCTATCATAATCCACATTTCTATTTTGTATCGGTGTTTGTTGATTCGGTTGTGGAATTTGTTCTTCTCCTTCAATCCTTGTTTTATTTCTTCTTGTTCTTATCCTTGAAGATTCTCCAAATTCATTTGTTTCTTCTCCTGCAAGTCTTTTACTCCTCCTTACAGTTGTTGGTGGTTCTGATGTATTTCTTCTTCTTCTAGCCATTTCTTCAACTCTAACAATTTCTTCAAATCTTCATATTGTAATTAGAGATTTTTTAGCTTGATTCTCCCTGTTTCGGGCGCCAAAATGTAGTTGCAAGATTTCCCACACTACACCCATGTTAAGATCTTGCTATAATCAACTCATAATTGAAGATTAAAAATGACACTTTATTATTTTGTTCTCAGAAATGTTTACAGAAATGGAAGAATTCAAGATTACAACTATTCTCTTGAAGTTTCTCTCTCCTCAAGACTTTCTTAACTCTCAAAAATACATCATCATCTTCTGTACATATTGGGTCTATATTTATAGGGTAGTTACATAGTGGATGACAGCTAAGTTTTCCTCTTATTTCGGATTGGTTCTGCGATTGTACCGCGATAGCTACGATGTTCATTCTCGCAAGCTTTGTAACCATCACAGGACAAACATTCTTTTCTCAAGTTTTCTTCAATCGCCAGTTATTACGTCACTCTTTTGAAGGCTTTTGTGACACTCGTGAAGTGTAGTTGAAGATATTGCGGTGATGCTCGCTGGGTAGTGTTGTTAATCTTGCAGAGAATAGATGTAGCGATATTCTGGTCCTACATATTGAGTGCTCAACGGGATTCTCAGTGATTCGAATCACATTAGAGTTATCACAAAAGATCTTCATTATTCCAGTATCAACTCCATAGTCAGCCAGCATTTGTTTCATCCATAGAAGTTGAGTACAACATGATCCAACATCAATATACTCTGATTTGCATATAGACATGGATTGTGAATTTTGTTTTTTTACTGTGCCAAGCCACAAGATTCAGTCCTACATAGTAGATACCCCCTGATGTACTATTTATGTCTTCGACACATCCCGACAGTGTGATTGACGTATCATATGATCCTTTTTGCAGCTGTAAGATGTGATTCCTTATGATCATCCTGAAATCTAGCACTACAACCAACACTAAAAGAAATATAAGGTCTAGTAGATGTAATATATAAAAGGATGTCAATAATAGACCGATACAATTTTTGATCTACTTTTACTCCTTTCTTATCCCTATGTAGTTTACCAGTAGTGGGAATAGGTGTTAATTTTGGAGAAGACTTATCCAGGCCAAATCTTGTCACAAGATCTCTTGCATATTTCTCTTGGGATAGGTAAATTTCATCCTTATATTGTTGAATTTGTAATCCTAAGAAGAACTTTAATTCACCAGCATTGATCATTTAAAATTCTTTAGCAAGCGCAGCTTGGAAATTTTGCATGCTTCTTAGAAGTTGAAACATATATGATATCATCTACATATACTTGAGCAATCATAACATCTTTCCCACTCCATTTGGTAAATAGAGTTTTATCAGCCCCGCCTCTTGAAAAACCTTTTATAATAAGAGAAGTTGTAAGTTTTTCAAACTAGGCTCTAGGTGCTTGTTTTAACCCATATAATGCCATTTGTAGTTTAAGAACATGATCTGGGAAATCACGGTTTTCAAAAACTTTAGGTTGAGCAACATAGACTTCTTCCTTTAAAATTCCGTTTAGGAATGCGAATTTAATATCCATTTGGAAAGCTTAACCTTGATTAAACAAGAATGAGCTAATAAGAGTCTAATGGACTCAAGGCGTGCCACAGGTGCAAAGGTTTCTTCAAAGTCGATGCCTTAAATTTGTGAATATTCTTGAGTGACAACTCTGGCTTTATTTCTGACAATTGTGCCAAATTCATCGGACTTGTTCTTAAATATCCATTTCGTACCAACAATATTAACATTAGAGGGACAAGGCATAACTTCCCATACGTCTTGTCTTTGAAATTGATTTAAATCTTCATGTATTGCATTCACCCATACGGGATCGCTAAGAGCTTCATCAATATTTCTTGGTTCTACTTGTGACAGATAACAACCAAAATTGCAAATATTTTGAAGTTGTCCTCTTGTTTTAGCTGTAAAATTTCTTCCTCCAATAATACTGTTAGGATCATGATTCCTTTGAACCCAGAGATATCATGGAGGGACACGTTCTTGTTCGTCGGGAGTAGCATGATAAGTTCTCTTCTCCTCGTCACTAGAAATATCAGGATCAGTAACAGTCGGGACGACTTCAAATGATTCTGGTATTTCTTTGACTTTCTCAATTGTCTCATTTGGAGGCAATTCAGCGGGAGGATTATCATGATGAAAATTACTAATATCATCAATAATAACATTAGTAGATTCCATCATGACCTAGGTTCTGAGATTAAATACTCGGAAACCACGACTATCAGAAGAATAGCCAAGGAAGATACCTTCATCACTTTTGGTATCAAATTTCCCTCTCTGTTCCCAATCTTTTAGAATGTAGTACTTACTACCAAACACTCGAAGATAGTGTAGGTTGGGTTTTCTATCATACCACAATTCATAAGGAGTGTTGAGGGTTTTAGACCTTAAGTAGACACGGTTGATCAAATAACATGCTGTGAAGACATCTTCTTCCTAAAATCTTAAAGGTAAGTTTTTGTTTTGGAGCATTACCCTGGCCATCTCCTGAATGTTTCTGTTCTTTTCTTCTGCAAATCCATTAGCTTGAGGAGTAATAGGGGGAGAGTATTATTGAATAATTCCCAGTTCATCACAGAATTCAAACAACTTAGTTTCCTTGAATTCAGTTCCACGATCGCTTCTAATTTTCTTTTGTTTGCGACCTTGTTCGTTCTGGATTCTATTAACAATAATCTTGAATTCACCAAGGGTTTCATTCTTATGAGATAGAAATGCAACCAAAGTGAATCTGGTGTAACCATATACCATAACCAAAGCATACTTCTTAACAGCAACAATAAGTTGTTGAATTGGTCCGAAGAGATCCATATGAATTAAATCAAGTGGAGCTTTAGTGAGAATGTCTCGAGATGATTTATGGTGAACTTTCGTTTGTTTACCATTTTGACAGGAACCACATATACCTTCAATCATTGCATTAATTTTGGGAACGCCTCTAACAAGTTCTTTGTTAATGATCTTAGTTAGAAGACAATAGTTGATGTGACCAAAACATTCATGCCAAAGATGTGTAGATTCCACCTTAGTCAAATTGCAACAATTGCTGAACTGAGTATCCAGAAGATAAAAGCTATTTTTACCATGAATTCCCTGAAAAATTACTTTCCCAGTTTTGTCTACAATGTCACATCCATTTGCATTGAATACAACTCGATGGACTTTGTCACAAATTTGACTAACATAGAGAAGATTTGCAGTCATACCTTTTACGTAGACTACATCATGAATTTCAGGTACGCCAAGTAATTTGATCGTTCCCTTCTTGCTTATGTAGCAACAACTCCCATCTCTGAAAGTTATTGGTCCACCTTCATAGTCATCTGAAAAAATAAACCAAGTGAAATCCCCTGTCATATGTCTGCTACATCCACTGTGAAGAAACCATTGAAAGGGTGATGTTGATTTTAAAGCAAAAGCTCTCATACTATCAATACTTTTCTGTTTAGGATTTCCTGATAGTTTTGTATGTCTTTTTAGAGAAGCAATGAGTTGTTTAGTTTTCTTGTGAATATTACTTGCAACTTTTAGTCTCTTTTGAAAAGACACACAATCATGCTGAAAGAGATGAGAAGAATAACAAAACAAACATGAGCCAACACCTTTTAGTTTGGCAGAGCAGTTCTGAGTCACATCAGTTTTCTCAACATTTAATCGTTGCTTATCACCTGATGTATGACTGTTCTTCAAGGAGGAACGACTGGAGTTACTAACATCCATTAAAGGATTTATAATGGGTTTCAAATCCTTAAGTACTGCAATTTCTGCAATAAGATCAGAATTGATCTGAATTTGTTCATCCAACATTTTTTGGAGAATAACCAGTTTTTCAGAACTTCTTATACGATTGGTTTTTAAACCTGGTGAAGCGTTATAAGAGACTATATCTTCCATAGAGTCGGATCACCACAAACACATACTTTTTAGGTCTTGAACGTGTTTTCCTTCTCTGATACCAATTGAAAAATCGGGGGGTCTAACAACCACACCTAATATTTCGAATTAGCAATCTGTATGGACAAACTCCAATATACTTTCTAGAGAATCAACCAGACAGTTAGACTCAATCAATAGAAAAGTATATCAAAGAGTTTATATATCTAACTCTCGATTTAAATCTTACTCAAGCAAACTGAGAGTCTCAATTTAAATACAAGAGAGATAAACTTGGATGGTACCAAAGACCAATATACAAGTGTCAATCAATTAAAATCAACAACCAAAAGGTCGGATATTCTAATTGATGGAACAACGCACAACCTGTATTATTTCAATTATATAACAAATATAATACGAAAAAGAAATAACACAGACACGGAATTTTGTTAACGAGGAAACCGCAAATGCAGAAAAACGGGACCTAGTCCAGATTAAACATACAATGTATTAAGCCGCTACATACAATAGACTACTCCAAGCTAACTTCGGTCTGGACTGTAGTTGAACACCAATCAATCTCACACTGATCCAAGGTACAGTTATGCTCCAATGCCTCTGATCCCAGTAAGATACTACGTACTTGATTTCCTTAGATGATCTCACCTACAACTAAGAGTTGCTACGACCCAAAGTCGAAGACTTTAATAAACAAATTTATATCATGCAGAAAAGTCTACGGTAGTTGATAAATTCGTCTCCCACGAATATACCTATGAGTTTTGTTCCGTCTTTTGATAAATCAAGGTGAACATGAACCGATTGATAAACCAGACTTATATTCCCGAAGGACATCTTAGTATTATCAATCACCTCACAATAGTCTTAATCGACGCAGCGAAAAAAGATATTGTGGAATCACAAATGATGAGACGAAGTGTTTGTGACTACTTTTATATATTGCCTATCGGAGAGAGAAATCTCAAGCCAATTATTACAATTGTACTCGTACTATAGAAATAACAAGATCATATCACACAACTACAATAAAAGTAGTATTGGTCTGGCTTCACAATCTCAATGAAGTCTTTAAGTCGTTAACCTAGTTTAGAAGAAGAAACCAAAGTTTAAAGGAGAATCGACTCTAGCTATGTAACTAGTATCACATGGAAGGTGTGGAGATTAGGTTTCCCAGTTGCTAGGGTTCTCCCTTATATAGTTTTTTTAAAATCAGGGTTTGAAATCAAAGTTAGCTTAGTAACAAAGCATTCAATATTCACCGTTAGATGAAAACCTGATTAGATTCAAGATAATATTTATCAACCGATAGATCAAAAACATAGCTTGTTATACACACATGTAATGCACATTTGTATGCTGTTGAAAACCGTACCCAAACTTGTACATTAGTTGGTTCAACAATAGTTGACCAAATGGTTAGCCATATGATAACTTTCATATCAACCATATTATTCTTCACCATAACTAGTTCAAATGACTCAAATGAACTAGTTAGAGAGTTGTTCAATTGCTTAGATCTTTATGTGTACTACACAATACACAATTGAAGCAAAAATTATTTGATTCACTTGAATCGGTTCATGAACTATATAGCCACGGTTTGCAGTTGCATTCCTTGGTTTATAAAGATAAGTTCACAAATATCGTTTTTAGACATAACCTACTCAAGTTCGCGGACTTATGTTCCCGGATGGTGTTCAAAAACTCCAACAGAAATTCTCGGGTTTGAGAACTTCACCAGTTCGCGGACTGAAGCCCACGCACTTCTTCGGTTCTCTTGATCAACAAAGTTCGCAAACTTTGGGATTTTTGTTAGAGGGAGAGCAAAAATGGATTTGAGGAGTGCAAAAAACGTTATTAACTCGTTGATAAGGTCGATTCATGTGTTGACTATCGACTCGAACAACTGTAGGATCAGAATATCGCAAAAGGAGTACCCTCGTGAAATGTCCATCTAAAGTACATTGCAAAGCCGTCGCAGGTTGACTACAGAAATGACGTAATAGATGACAACAGCCTAAACACGAGAAAGATGTTGTAGATGGGGAAAACAATTTGCTGGTTTTTGCGGAATTGAGGACGACCGTGCGAAGGAGATTCTTTGAACCGAGCAAAATATTCAACATCACACAGATGCACTGCTATGAAGGGGGTACTTTAAGTTCGAGATACCAATCTGTAGTACTCTGTACTAAACCAAGAAAATGGTTATTCCAGAGTAAATTCGTCACAAGAGAGGATGGGTTGATCTGTAGGAGGGAAGATGATAAATGTGTGAGATCAATGGTGATCTGAGATTGTAGGTGTGTTATAACTTCAGCGTGAAAATGCTCTGAATGATTGAATTTTGCCTGATTGAGAGTGATTTCTATGAGTTCGTGTAGACGAAAGAGTGTTTGTATGAACTTTGATGAGAAATTGCTCGTTCAGGATATTGTTGTTCGAATGTTTGAGAACTCTTCGAATGCCCTTCTTTCAATCAGGATTCAGAGACATTATATAATGTCGGAGATGAAAACACCATGATCCCATGAAGTGTGACAGTTTGCTGGAATCAAAGAGTGGGGAAGTGGGAAATCGTGTTAAACCAATTACTCATCGTGCGGAGACTTGGTTAATTTTCCACCCACTACTTTGCTGATTCTTCCAAATGATTGCACGACTTGTTCATATTCTCATCATGGGTTAACACACGTGTCGTAGATTTCCAGACCAAAACCCTAGTTGATATCCCCCCAAGTGACACGATTGATGTCTCGTGGTTAATTTAGTCAGTTGTTGATTTCACGACTTCGTGGGACAATAAGTTCACGTATTTGCTGAGTTAAACATGATTTTGTGAAATATTCTGCAACTCATGAATCGAACGTGTCTGCTGAGACAGTGGTGGAATCCTCACATTGAGGTGAGCGAGTATTTCTCGATAATTTGTTGAATATTGATAGTTGAACCAATATTCCTTGATTTGAGTAAATATTGCTCATCTGAGCAAGTGTTGCTCGTTTGATGAATTATTGGCAGGGTGACCAAAATAAAATATTAATTAAAGCACTGGTATTTGAACCGAGCATAATTATTAAGACTACTAATCATGAGATCGTTGAAAAATTATTAATGTTTGAGTCTGGAATCATAATCCTTGGATTCAGAAACCCTAATTTGATCAATTGATGATCGATAGATGGTTTATTTGAAAATTAACCATGGAATGAAGGAGAACTGGCTTCATGGGACCATGGATCAACCATGAAATTCTCATATGCTCGCGTGAGCAAAACCCAAGACCTCTCTGAAGAGTTGGTGAGTTGATGAAAGAATGATTAAATGTTGGTTTAATCATTTATTGAATTACTGCTGGGTTCATTATTAGGTGATAAAACCTAATTAATCATGAAAAGGTGAGGTACCGACCAAGGGGTCATGAACCCGGCCCAGGGTGGTCACGGGATCAAATGATGATCGCTCCGTCAAATTCTGAAATTATTTGGAGAGTTTTGGACCTAATACGTGCAATTGTGCGGTCAAATTGTGAAAACACGTGGGATTGGATCATTGCGAGCCAAAAAGCCAACCCTGGTCGGTCAAGGTAACATGCTTTCATCGTTTAGACATCCGTGTCTCAGTCCTAAGAATTTTGATATTTTATGGTGCACATTTGAGCGACCATTTGAGAAAATATGACAAAATTAAGGTTTTTGATAAAACCGTCAAAACTTCATCGGATGAAAGAAAATAATGAATAAGTGAAGGAATTATGAAGAGGTGAGGGACCGACCAAGGGGTCATGAAACCGGCTCTGGGTGATCACGGGATCAAATATTGATCGTTTGAGCAATACCCAGATTGGTTGAAATCCTAGTTAGCGCCATTTAGTAGAATCGATGTAGGATTCTCATACAGACTCGGATTTTGATGGTCCGCCCCTCCATTATATACGGAAAAGAGTTTCCTATCTCCCTACGCGGGAATATTTAGGTTTTAAGCTCATTCGGGAAGTGAAAACAGCCCGAGAGTAAAACTCATGAAAAATTCAAGGGGCCGGTCCCATAGTATTTTTCATAATATGATAAAACGAAGGAGTTTTGCAAAATTAAAGAGTTTTGTTGAAATAAAGGAGTTTCCATGAGATGAGGGAAACATAAAAAATAATAATAAATAAAATAGGGATGTGTGGGACCGGCTTGGAGCATGGTTGGCCGGCCAGAGCCCGGTCCCGTGCGTTTTCCCTATTTTATGCATTATTTCATGATTTGAAGGAATTTTCATAATTTGAATGAAATATCATGAAATCAAGGAATTTTCATAGGATTATGAAAATATGAAAAATATGCTAATAAAAGCGGGACATGTGAGCCATCTAGGGTTTGGCCGACCGGCTATGGCTCGTGCACACGGGTTTCCCTAATTTTTATTATTTTTCATGGGACCAAGGAAATATCATGAGACTAAGGAGTTTTCATGAAATTAGGGAAATAATAATAAAATAATGAGGAACCATGAGGTGTGGGGCCGGCTGGGACCAAGGCATGGCCGGTTGGCCAATGGTCACGCCCCATCACGTTTTCTCTAATTTTATATTATTTCCTCCATGCGGAGGAAGCACCATGGAATTGAGGAGTTTCCTCAACACAAAGGATATTCGTTCAAATGAAAGGTTTTCGTAAACTCAAAGAAAACAACAAAAATATGATAAAAATATGAAACTGGCGTGGGATTGACCACGGCACGGTCGGCCGGTCAGTGGGTCCATGCTCCCAGCATCTTGGTAAATTTTTATTTATTTGTTATTTTTCATCCTATTTTGCATAGGTTCATCGTTTCATCGTATTTTGAAATACTCGTTCGTGCGGTGGTTGTTAATGTATCATTGTTGAATACACTTGCACCATTTGAAATGGGGCTTACTTAAAAGGTAACTCTGATGCCCGTGCGTTGAATATTTTTTACTAACTCGTGGATTTTTGCTGGGAAGAACCATGGTTTGCGTAATGAAATATCAGCGAAAATATTTGAATATTTTCTGAAATTCTGCGGATGAATCCAAGAATTTAGGTTTGAGACAGGGCTCGCTCAGAGGTAATTCTGATACCCGTGCGTCGAATATTTATTACTAACCCTTGGGTTTCTGCTGGGAAGAACCATGGTTTGCGTAATGAAATATCAAATAAAAATATTTGAATATTTTTAGAAATTCTGAGATGAATCCAAGAATTTAGGAATAATTAATTTATGACTTTATACTAGCGAAGCGGCTGTCTAGGAGCATTAATTATTCTGATATGAGCTTGCCGGAGCTTCATATCCTTTATATAGTCAGGGTAAACTCGTTGTTTGTATCATGAAGACGTTATCACTTTATACTAGCAGAGCAAGCTGTCTAGGAGCTGTCCATCCCGTGATACTATATAGAAATAATTACTGAAGTGTTCAGTATTCATGAGATATGTCGTTGTCCAGCTGTGAGACTACATATGTACTTGTACTCTGAGAGAAAGTATTCTCGATCAGAGAATTCTATGAGAGACCCGTGTCTCAATACAGATATTCCGTTGTCCATCCGTGAGACTACACATCTGTATGTATTCTAAGAGAAGTATTCTCAATCAGAGGATTCGATGGGAGACCCGTGTCTCAATTTTTGCATCTGATTGTTGGATCAGAAGTTCGTATAATTATGGGTTTATGATTTTAGCCTTTGTAGAAAATCCACCATCTACATCAAGTCCCTTGATTAGTGGGGAAAGCCGTGTTCCTCAGTCAGCATTGAATGGTGATTTTACGGTCATAACAATATAAGAAATTGAACTCAGTCATAAGTTAAGATGTTACTGGATTTCGATCGTACGAGCATACCATGACTTGAAAGCAGATTTTAGTGGCATGACAGAATGTCGTTTGATGAGCATGAGTTGGTGTTGAACCGCTGATTTGGATGACGGGACCTTGGTCGTTTAGGATTCGCGGGCCGGGCCCATGAAAATAAATCCTTGTTTTAGGAATAGACGCTCGTTTGTTCGTTAGTTTAAGGAACAAACAAAATAGACCTGAGTCTAATGGTATAAAATTTTGTCTATGAGCTTTCACGAAAAACAAAATTTTATCTTTGTGAGATTTCACAAAATGGAATAAACTCTCGTTCCAAAGGTGAATGCTCGTACGAGAGAAATGTTTTTTTAGAAGACGTGCGTCTATTAATAAATTTTTTATCTATGAGATTTCATGAAATTTTTTATTTTCGATATGTGAGCGTTCACAAAATTTTGAAAATATACCCTCGCTTCAAAGACAGATGCTCGTGCGAGGGAGCAAAATATATAGATATTTGTTTTTTAAAATTTACGTGAGTTTCACGTTGAATATATGTATTTTGTAAAATCAATGTTTTGATCTTGAACAACTGTTTGAAAGTAGACAATTATACATGGTGAAATAATGTCTATGAGTTTTCATAATTCCATGGTGAATGTTCACACAGTAGAAATGTTCATGATTTTATGAAAAATCTGAGTTTTTGAACGTCTTTTGTAGGTTCAAAGAGACGAACGATTTTGGAGTGTTAACTCTAGCATTACTATCACCACCGTTAGTGGAAGCGTAAAAAGGTAAGAGTTAAGAGTTACCATTTTTGTAGACGCTGATGTGAGCACCCTGATCATTTATGTTGTGCTTTAATTCCACTGCTTTGATGAAATATGTATCTACGGATGATATACTGAAGTAGGAATGTTGTATGGACGTCACATCAACTTTGTAAGAATGACCGGTTCCCATGATGATGCTTCCAAAGATGATATTTCCATAGATGATATCTCTACAGATGCAGCTTCAAGAAATGGTGCTTCTGGGACCTCTAAGTGATGGTGAGAAATCCTTCATACTGAGTTGTACTTATGCTTATTTCTTTAGATTTACCACAGGATGATCGTAGTGGAATCCTGAATAGATGTAGACTCCATAGAAATGGAAGAAAGTCTACGGGAGCAGAGAAACAGAAGTAAGGACTGCAGGATGTTAGCAAATGATGTGCAGTCACCAGCCGTTTCTTTGGTGAGTTTTTAGCGCTCCTTGTGTCATGACTTTTACCTGCCCGTGCAATTAGGATCACGATGCCAAGGTTTGTTACTTCTTTTAGACTTTTTCTCCATCGATTGACGGCCTTCAACTTATTCCTGACAAACAATCCAGATGAAGAAGTCAATGTAAGCATCAGGCAATCATGGCATCTTCTTGAATGAAATAATAATTATTGTTGATGAGTCCAGGAAGAAATCATTATAGATAAGCAGCATGTTGATGAAGCGTGCTCTTCTTTGGGATATGGGAATATGGAGAATTCCCGAAATCCCTAACCGAATGGAGATAGCGGCGTTGCCAATGGATATTCCGGTATTTCCGAGCCTTCAAATGATTTAGATACTCCCCCAGTAAGTATATCTCCTTTGAATCATTATAATCCCATGTAATCTTCACATTAGGTTCCAAACGACGAAGTTGGGAATCATGGATCCAATAATGATGATTTGGGCAATCCAGGAGTTGTTGGTGACAAGACTTTCAAAGATGCGCCTTAGGATGATGAAGTGCTGGTCGCTGATGCCGTGGAGGTGGTGGAAACTCCAATTGTGCCTCAGGCGGTGGAACTCGAACCCGAAATAGCAGAAGTTACTTCCCCTGAAGTTTTCTCTATGATCATTGACACTGCTCCAGTAACTGAGAACCAGATGATAGTGCATGAGTATCCTAATGGAGGGATTTCCTTTGATCCTCAATTTAGTGAGTTACTCCCATATCACCAGCTTGTTGGAGGTTTTAGCGTTCCCATCGGATATGTTGCTATATACAAGGAACTGTGGGAAATGTATGGACTCATTGTTGTTACTCGGGATCTAGAGCATAGTTATTTCTTGATGAAACAAGTAGAGGCCATCTTGCGTGTTATAGATGATATCAGGATTACAACCAGAAATGTTGTTTCCCAAGATGTATTCTTTGATTGGGAGTACAACTTTAAGAATGTTGAAGAACTTGGCTTCAATCTGAAGTGGCTCCGTGAAAGACTTGAAGTTATCGAGAAAGCAGAAAATGGTGATGCTCTTTTCCCTACTAGTGATGATGTGTTGAAGAAGATGAAGTAGCCGAGCTAACCAGGAAGCTGGAGGTACCTTGATGAAGGACTTAGCGAAAAGACCTCACACGACGTCGGAATTCAATGCTTGACCCCAACTTTTGAAGCTAAGAGACTGAGTTATTAAATGATAGAAGAATTACTCAATCTGGAGTTGTAGAAGTCTGCCAACGAAGCGTGCACATTTTCAATTTGTAATCCCGCACAAATTTTTTAGCCTTCGTAAACCTGAAGGTAAAGGCCATATCTTTCAGCTTGTATATCTGATTAATGCTCCCTTTTGGTATGTTGTTCACAGATGAACATCTTTTGTTGAGGAAGTAATATCCCATTCCTTACCCATTGGCACGTGTTTTGCAAACCCATGACCTGAAGTGTGTTGTATCTCACCTGTAGAGGTGATGAGAACATCTTGTAGAAGACTTTGAATTATGCCCACCAGTCGTGCCAGCTTTTGGAAGACTTCATGTGAGCATGTTATCAGGTCTACACATCTTGATATGAATCATTGGTTCTTATAGAAGTCCGCTTCATGTGTAACACTTCAGAGAATGGTTAGTTGATAAAGCCTTGAGGATGTTGCTCCTGAGACCATTGTTGGTGTTGAGACCATGAATGATCACGCTCCAGATATATTTTTCGATGTTGAGATCATGGATGGTGTTCCCTTAGAGATTATTTTTTATGCTGATACCACGGTTGAAGTTGCTCCAAAGACCGAAAAGGATAGAACCATGATTATAGACATAGTAGTTGCTCCTCCATCCAGTGAGCCTTTTGGTGTGTTGATCATCTCTAAGATGAAGGTGTTTTGGGAGTTAAACATGAATTATCCTGAACAATATGATTTTACTATGAACTGGATTCGTCAGTGAGTCGACGATGTTGTGGCAGATTGCATCAGCAGCCTTCATTCTGGGTGTGATCGGTGAAGATAAGAAGTTCTTCGGTCGTGCAGGAGATTATGATGTAGAGAGAATCCGTTGATGAAGTTTTATGGAATCACACCAGGTTGTAATAGCTTGTTATGTGGATAACATTTATTGAAATAAAACCGATTTCTCCAGCAAGATCAAGTTCCCAGCGTATGTTGAAGGAATTCGTGCCATCCATGGGTGAATGATATTGCATCTGCTTCAGAAGTCTTGTCATGGAGATAGTGAAGACTCAACGATTGTAGTTTAGTTGCATTTTGATTGCACTGGTGGTGAATCAGTATGTCATCATCAAGGTATTTATGTTGAAGCCAGAGGCGTCATTATCGAAGGTGTACTCTTTGATTGGGAGTACAATTTGAAGACTTCTTAGATGCTTTAGAGTTGAAGTGTCATATCCTTCGAGCTTTGAATGTTTTAGGCTTGATTGTTTCGGCCCCGAGTATCTTATGTTGATTCAGCATCCCTTTCGTTGCGATAGTGGGATTCAACACTTGTGCAGACATCAAAGCTTTCTGATTTTCTGGGACACATGGAAACTCCTGCAAGGCTCTGGAGAAATTCCCAAAGTGTTCTTTTCCATGCTTGGACATCATCTCAGTAATGGATGTTTCAATGCTCAATTCGGAGAAATGTCAGATTCAACCACTTAGTAAAATACTAATCCGGTGAAGCTACCATTCATAACATCTTGCAGAGTTTCTAGAAGAATTAAGTCCCCGTGCTAGGATAACATGTGAGGAAATAAATGACATAGACATGAAATGAATGAGACTTTCCTGAGGGTGGAACCTCTTGACGAATATTTATGCATCTTTTGCAGGTTTTTGTTTCAACCTCGTCGAAGTTTGAAATTCCTCAAAGTACTCTGATGATGGAATGTCCGTCAAACCTTCTGGATTAGAAATTTCTTCGTTGGAGAGATGTGTAACCAAATATGCTTCATAAGTATCCATGTTTTCAGTGTGGACCTACGCTCGTTTGAAGGAAATGTCATATCCTGGATCTTCCTGATTATGCGAAACTTTGTTTCTGTCCAGGTTGGTCTTATGTTCACTTTGAGAGTGATGCAGGCATGAGTATTCCGAGCGCTCCTTCGAGGTCTCTGATTGAGATGGAGAATGAGTATCTTCTTTCCGAGCGATGCATGTGGATCCGATGGTTTCACTGGAATGTTGTTGATGGTGGTGTCAGACCAACGTTCTTCCAAATTCGTTTCTTCTGAGATTGAGTGTGGTAAGCAGTCCCCAGTCGTACATCTCTTGATCTATGGCTGGAGGCTCAAGAAGTATTTTCGGGATGGACTTCTTGACACGATGTGGTTTAGTACTGTGAACATGTCTCTCCTTTGTGCCTTCGACCGATAACGCAATTCACTTTCGTCTTGAACTGCTTCTTTGATAGGTTATCCAAAGAGTGCAAAGGTTCTGACTGGGAGAGGATTCTTGTGTACTCTTGTGGAAGCGGCAGTAGCGAGGATTTTCCATGTATTTTTCAGTTGGTTCTTTCCAGACATATGGCAACTTGATTGCACCATCTTGGATCCAGACATCTAGGAGTTCGATCACCACTTCAATGGAAAAGGAAAGTCATGTGCTTCTTGATCAATAACTCTTATGCTTTGGTCAGAGGCTTGTGCATCTTGATTATTCTTGCTTTTTACTTTTGAAGGAGCTGAGGTATCCTTGCGTGGAAGTTTGGCTTCCCATTTTATCCTTTCTGCAACAGTGTTTGTGGAAGGCTGGAGGTTGTACTTCTTGTTGATCAGACGCATGCTTCCTCGAGTGTCTCGCGATTCTTCAGTCTTTGTAGATTTTGTTCTTTCCAATAGAGCAGGTGTAGTGGTTGCTGATATCTTCGCGACTTCGTGGAGTTCTGAGAAAGTTTGGAATCGAATATTCTCCAATAATGCTCTGTAGACCAGGAGTATACCGTTGATGCATAATTCCACCAGTTGTTGCTATGTGACGTTTGGATCATGACAATCCAAGGCTTGGACCCTGAATCTTTTTACAAAGTCATTAGGGTTTTCACCAACCCTTTGAAACATCCTTCCAAGGTCAGAGAGAGTGATTTTCTCTGACACGAAGAAGTATTTTCTGTAAAAAGAGTTAATCATTTCTCCACAATTATAGATGGTCCCTGGTGTGATGTTGTTATACCAGGTGTATGCTCTTCCTTTCAAGGACTTTGAGAATCCCTTGAGACAGACGACATGGTTATGTTCATGTTCTCCCAAAGATTCAAGAAATCGAGAGACGTGCTCTCTAGCATTTCCAGTTCCATCATACAGGGTAAAAGTTGGAAAGGTATAACCTTTAGGAAGTGGAGTCCTTTGTGTAGAAGCAGGATAGGGAGGTTGGTAACGATGGACATGTGATGTCTTGTCTTTTCCATGATTCTCCAGAAGGCACTCCAAGTTTTCCCGGGTGATGAAGCTTGATGACTCTTTTGCTGATGAACTGCATGTAGCTTTGTTGGTTTCATCATCGTTCACGGTGTGAATTGGAATTACCTCAGGGTCAGCAGCATCTAAGGATTTCTCCTTCTTTTTCCCTTTGTCTGGATTTTTTTCTGACATCTTTTCAGTAAGAGTCTTCAAGTGATCAAATAGCTTTTGTTGCACTGCAGCCACGTCTGATTCTTTGCAAGGGTTTCTTGTGCTTTGATGAGGTCAGCGAGGGCCGGTGACGTATTTTCTCTAACCACTTCGGGATGTCGTCCGAACAAAGGATGACCTTCCGCATTGGCGTGGGGAGGAGTGATGTTACCACCATCAGTGTTAGTGACTGTAATAGTTTCCGGGATGTCTTCGTTATTGTTAGTGCTAGCGATATTTTCGTTAGGATTTGTGACCGATCCTGACCTAAGACCAACCATTTTGTGAGAATGAGAGATTGTAACCGAGAGAATGATCTCCCACTGTGGTCTCCAATCTGTAGATGGGGAAAAATGATTTCCTGGTTTTTGCGGAATTGAGGACGACCGTGCGAAGGAGATTCCTTGAACCGAGCGAAATGTTCAACCTCACACAAATGAACCGCTATGAAGGGGGTGATTTAAGTTCGAGAGACCAATCTGTAGTACTCTGGCCTAAACCAAGGCAATGGTCGTTCCAGAGTAAATTCGGTCACAAGAGAGGATGGGTTGATCTGTAGGAGGGAAGCTGAAAAATGTGTGAGATCAATGGTGATTTGAGATTGTAGGTGTGTTATAACTTCAGCGTGAAAATTCTCTGAATGGTTGAATTTTGCCTGATTGAGAGTGATTTCTGTGAGTTCTTGTAGACGAAAGAGTGTCTGTATGAACTTTGATGAGAAATTTCTCGTTCAGGAGAATGTTTCCCTTCTTTCAATTAGGATTCAGAGACATTATATAATGTCGGAGATGAAAACACCATGATCCCATGAAGTGTGACAGTTTGCTGGAATCAAAGAGTGGGGAAGTGGGAAATCGTGTTAAACCAATTACTCATCGTGCTGAGACTTGGTTAATTTTCCACCCACTAATTTGCTGATTCTTCCAACTGATTGCACGACTTGTTCACATTCTCATCGTGGGTGAACACACGTGTCGTAGACTGCCAGACCAAAACCCTATTTGATATCCCCCCAAGTGACATGATTGATGTCTCGTGGTTAATTTAGTCAGTTGTTGATTTCATGACTTCGTGGGACAATGAGTCCACATATTTGCTGAGTTAAACATGATTTTGTGAAATGTTCTGCAACTCATGAATCGAACGTGTTTGCTGATACAGTGGTGGAATCCTCACATTGAGGTGAGCGAGTGTTTCTCGATAATTTGTTGAATATCGATAGTTGAACCAATATTCCTTGATTTGAGTAAATATTGCTCATCTGAGCAAGTGTTGCTCGTTTGATGAATTATTGGCAGCGTGACCAAAATAAAATATTAATTAAAGCACTGGTAGTTCAACCGAGCATAATTAATAAGACTACTGATCATGAGATCGTTGCAAAATTATTAGTGTTTGAATCTGGAATCATAATCCTTGGATTCAGAAACCCTAATTTGATCAATTGATGACCGATTGATGGTTTATTTGAAAATTAACCATGGAATGAAGGAGAACTGGCTTCTTGGGACCGTGGATCAACCATGAAATTATCATATGCTCGCGTGAGCAAAAACCAAGACCTCTCTGAAGAGTTGGTGAGTTGATGAAAGAATGATTAAATGCTGATTTAATCATTTATTGAATTACTGCTGGGTTCAGTATTAGGTGATAAAACCTAATTAATCATGAAAAGGTGAGGGACCGACCAAGGGTTCATGAAACCGGCCCTGGGTGGTCACGGGATCAAATGATGATCACTCCGTCAAATTCTGAAATTATTTGGAGAGTTTTGGACCTAATACGTGCAATTGTGCAAATTAGGTCAAATTGTGAAAACACGTGGGATTGGCTCATTGCGAGCCAAAAAGCCAACCCTGGTCGGTCAAGGTAACATTCTTTCGTCGTTGAGACGTCCGTGTCTCAGTCCTGAGAATTTTGATATTTTCTGGTGCACATTTGAGCGACCATTTGAGAAAATATGACAAAATTAGGGTTTTTTGATAAAACCGTCAAAACTTCATCGGATGAAGGAAAATAATGAAAAAGTGAAGGAATTATGAATAGGTGAGGGACCGACCAAGGGGTCATGAAACCGGCTCTGGGTGGTCATGGGATCAAATATTGATCGTTTGAGCAATACCCAGATTGGTTGAAATCCTTGTTAGCCCCCTTTAGTAGAATCGATGGAGGATTCTCATACAGACTCGTATTTTGATGATCCGCCCCTCCATTATGTACGGAAAAGAGTTTCCTATCTCCCAACGCGGGAATATTTAGGTTTTAATCTCGTTCGGGAAGTGAAAACATCCCGAGAGTAAAACTCATGAAAAAATCAAGGGGCCAGTCCCATAGTATTTTTCCTAATATGATAAAACGAAGGAGTTTTGCCAAAATTAAAGAGTTTTGTTGAAATAAAGGAGTTTCCATGAGATGAGGGAAACATGAAAAATAATAATAAATAAAATAGGGACGTGTGGGCGTGTGGGACCGGCTTGGTTGGCCGGCCAGAGCCCGGTCCCGTGTGTTTTCCCTATTTTATGCATTATTTCATGATTTGAAGGAATTTTCATAATTTGAAGGAAATATCATGAAATCAAGGAATTTTCATAGGATTATGAAAATATGAAAAATATGCTAATAAAAGCGGGACATGTGAGCCATCTAGGGTTTGGACGACCGGCCATGGCTCGTGCACACGGGTTTCCCTAATTTTTATTATTTTTCATGGGACCAAGGAAATATCATGAGATTAAGGAGTTTTCATGAAATTAGGGAAATAATAATAAAATAATGAGGAACCATGAGGTATGGGGCCGGTTGGCCAATGCTCACGCCCCATCACATTTTCCCTAATTTTATATTATTTCCTCCGTGCGGAGGAAGCACCATGGAAGTGAGGAGTTTCCTCAACACAAAGGATATTCGTTCAAATGAAAGGTTTTCATAAACTCAGAGAAAATAACAAAAATATGATAAAAATATGAAACTGGCGTGGGATTGACCACGGCACGGCACGGTCGGCCAGTCAGTGGGTCCATGCTCCCAGCGTCTTGGTCAATTTTTATTTATTTGTTATTTTTCATCCTATTTTGCATAGGTTCATCGTTTCATCGTATTTTGAAATACTCGTTCGTATGGTGGTTGTTAATGTATCATTGTTGAATACACTTGTACCATTTGAAATGGGGCTTACTCAGAAGGTAACTCTGATGCCCGTGCGTTGAATATTTATTACTAACTCATGGATTTTTGTTGAGAAGAACCATGGTTTGCGTAATGAAATATCAGCGAAAATATTTGAATATTTTCTGAAATTCTGCGGATGAATCCAAGAATTTAGGTTTGAGACAAGGCTCGCTCAGAGGTAGTTCTGATACCCGTGCGTCGAATATTTATTACTAACCTATGGGTTTCTGCTGGGAAGAACCATGGTTTGCGTAATAAAATATCAGCGAAAATATTTGAATATTTTCAGAAATTCTGCGGATGAATCTAAGAATTTAGGAATAATTAATTTATGACTTTGTACTAGCAGAGCAGGCTGTCTAGGAGCATTAATTATTCTAATATGAGCTTGCCGGAGCTTCATATCCTTTATATAGTCAGGGTAAACTCGTTGGTTGTATCCTGAAGACGTTATCGCTTTATACTAGCCGAGCAAGCTGTCTAGGAGCCGTCCATCCCGTGATACTATATAGAAATAATTACTGAAGTGTTCAGTATTCATGAGATATGCCGTTGTCCAGCTGTGAGACTACATATCTACATGTACTTTGAGAGAAAGTATTCGATGAGAGACCCGTGTCTCAATACAGATATTTTGTTATCCAGCCATGAGACTACACATATGTATGTATTCTAAGAGAAGTATTCTCAATCAGAGGATTCGATGGGAGACCCGTGTCTCAATTTTCGCATCTAATTGATGGATCAGAAGTTCGTATAATTATGGGTTTATGATTTTAGCCTTTGTCGAAAATCCACCATCTACAGATGTGAAGACTTTGCGATATTAAAGAATGTTGCGAACTTAACACTTGAATGCTTGCAACAAATCCGAAAATAAAGGACATCTTAGCTGTCATCCACTATGTAATATCCTATATTAATAGATGAATAGGCTTAAGGAAGGGAGAGATCTTTTTAGAGTGGTGAGAAAGTCTTGAGGATAGAGAAAGTTTAGAACAATAAATGTATTCTTGATTTCATTTCTTGTAAAATTTCATAAATCAATTAATAAAGTGTCATTGTTGATCTTAAAGATGTGTTGATTATCATGAATTCTTGTGAGGGATGTGTTGTGGGAATTCTTGCAACTACATAATGGCGCTAGAAACAGGGACTGAAGGTTGAAAATTGTGGAAAAACAAAATTAAAGATTGTTATTAAGACCACTTAAATCAAGGAAATGATGGAACCAATCAGTAAACCAGTTAAGGAAAAAAATAATCAAAATAAATGAAGGTAACAGAAAGTTGGAGTGTAGTTTAATTACAAAAACAATGATTAATGAATTTCATGAAAACATCAGAGGAAGAATACATAAATGAGATTTTGAAGGAAAGAAAATTATGACGGTAGAGAAGGTATCACCCTTGAAGGATTTGGAAAAGATGAAAATTACATTCACCGCAGCAGAAATATCGGAAGAAAATTTGAGCCACACATCTCCTTAGGTAATCACAGTAACCACACGGAAAGAAAATGGGAAATCAGTAAAAACTATGGAAGAATGGGCGATAAACAGAACTTTGGTGGATATAGAGAGTTTGGTGGATATAATGTTTTACCATGCATACAAAGGAATGGGATACAAAGATGAATAAATGACTCATTCAACATATCATATTCATGGTTTTGGCAAATCTACAACAAAGCCGAAAGGGGAAACAATGGTGCGAATTTCGCTAGGAGATTTTGAAACACAAGTGACGCTATGTGTGGTGGATATGAAATCGCCATATAACATGTTGTTGGGAAGGCCATGGATACACGTAATTAAAGCCGTAGCGTTGACATTGCATCAATGCATCAAATTTCCTATGCCAAGTGGGATTGGTGAAATTAGAGGAGATGTTGATAAAACGAAATTATGCCATCAAATTGAAGTGAAGGATTATGAAGGACGTGCAAAGAAGCGAAAAAATCGCAGAAAAATGACGAAAGAGGCAAAGAAAGAAGAAGAATATAGAATTTACATGATAAGAGCAGAAGAAGGAAAAGGAATACCCAACGAAATTTCGGAAGAAGGAAATGAACTTGCGAAAGTGATAAAAGAACCAACACCCATCGGAGAACCTAAGGCCAGTTACACCGCAGCGGAACCAACAAAGGAAGTGAATGTTGGAACTAAAGAAGAACCCAAAATGCTAAAGATTGGGACCAAGATGGAGGCAGATGAAGAAGAAAGAACTATTAATCTTTTGCGAGAATATACGGATATTTTCGTATGGAACATGGATGAGATGCTTGGAATAGATCCGTCTGTGGTGTGTCATAGGTTAGAGATTGGAAAAAATGTAAGGCCATTCAAACAAAGAATAAGAAAAATCGCAACAACGTATCATCCACAAATAGAAGAAGAGTTACAGAAGATGCTTGATGCAGGAATTATAAGACAAGCAAAATATCCGGAGTAGATAGAAAACATGGTTGTGGTCCCAAAGAAAAATAAGAGGATAAGAATTTGTATAGACTTTACTGACCTAAACAAATCTTGTCCGGAAGACAGCTTTCTATTACCAGATATTCCACAAATGGTTGAATCAGCAGCGGGAAATGATAGAATATCTTCTCTAGATGGGTACAAAGGTTACAATCAAATCCCTCTCGATGAAGAAGATCAAGAGCATACTGCTTTTTTCGCTTTTAAGGATTATACTGTTATACAAAAATGCCATTTGGTTTGCGAAATGCTGGAGCGACATACAAAGAATGGTGGAGAAGGTGTTCACGTAGTGGATACACAAAACGTTAGAGGTGTATGTAGATGACATGTTAATAAAAAGTACAGAAGCTAAAGACCATGTGCAAGATCTGAAGGAAAATTTTGAACAGATATGGCACTTTAACATCAAAATAAATCCAGAGAAGTGTATCTTTGGGGTTGCGTCAGGAAAAAATTTAGACTACATTGTGTCGAAAGAAGGAATACAAGTTAATCCAGAGAAAGTGCAAGCAATTCGTGACATGCCCACACCAGCGACGGTAAAGGACGTACAGAAATTAAAGGGACTCTTAGCTTCGCTAGGAAGGTTAATTTAGCAATCACCAGACAAATGTAAACATTTTTTCAACATACTCAAAAAGGGGACAAAATTTAGATGGACAGATGAAAGAGAGAAAGCTCTTCAAGGAGTAAAAGAATATCTGATGAATATATCTATTTTGAAAAAGGCAGAACCAGGAGAAGAATTATTAATCTATCTTGCGACAACTTCGCACGCATTAAGTGATGTGTTATTATGAATAGATGTAGGAGTTGAAAAACCAATCTACTACATCAGAAAAACCTTCAATGTCGTAGAGAAAAATTATTCAAAAATCGAAAAGCTAATCTGGAATTAGTTTATGCAACGTTTAAACTTCGCATATATTTTCAGGCACATAAAATAAGGGTGTTGACAAAGATACCAATTGAATTAGTGATGAAGAATTCAAAAGGTCAGGCAGGGTTGAGAGATGGAATGCACAAGTAGGACATTTCGAAATCAAGTATGAAATATTATCTTCACCCAAGTCACAAGTTGTCGCAGACTTCTTAGCAGAATTTCCTCTAGAAAATGATGAAGCTGTGGAAGAAATGATGGATGTGGAAGAAGAACATGGAAATCCAAGAGATCTATTAACAACGTCTAATAGATGGGAAATATTGGTGTATGGATCGTCAAATGGGTAAGGTAATGGAGTTGGAATTGTTTTGATTTTTACAGAAGGAACCAAAATGGCTTTTTCTTTCAGATTGGAATTCACATCCACCAATAATGAAACAGAATATGAAGCTGTGATACATGCCATAAATTCGCAATAGAAATAAAATTGGAAAATGTGAGAATCACCAGTGATTCGCAGCTAGTCATTCGTCAAATAAAAGGAGAATACACTACAAATGAACCATCCTTGAAGAAATACAAGAAACTTGTTGAAGAATTATCAGCAAAAATCCCAAAAATAAAATGGAGACATATATCAAGGAAAGATAATAGACTTGCAGATGCCTTTGCTTTCATCTCAAGTATGATGACAGACCCAACTGCGAGATGCATAAAGATACAAACACTTCTAGCACCATCGATCAATAAAGAAGAAGAGGAAGAGGTATACGTAATGATAATAGAAGGTGGAGAAGAAGAACAAGTACCCAATATCGAAGATTGGAGAGCAGAACTTCATGCATATTTGGAGAAAGGAGAAATACCAAGAAATAGATTGGAGGCACACAAATTAAAGAGTCGTGCGACAAATTATGAATTAAGAGATGGGATATTGTATCGAAGATCCTTTAATGGACCATCACTTAGATGTTTGACACGAAAATAGGGAGAGGAAATATTAAAGGTGTTATATTGTGAGGACGCTGGCAACCATAGTGGAGGAATATCTTTGGCATACAGAGCGAAAATGCAAGTTTATTACTGGCCATATATGCATGAGGATGCGAAACAAGTATCAAGGCGTTGCGAAGATTATCAGCGACACGGAAAGAAAATACATACACCTGGAGCATCATTAACATCTTCAACAAGTGTATGGCCTTTTTGAAAGTGGGGGTTAGATATTGTGGGACCATTTTTGCAGGGATCTGGACAAAGAAGATATTTAATTATCGCTACATATTATTTCACAAAATGGGCAGAAGTAAAGGCAGTACAGCATATTAGCGACAAATTTTTTTTTACATTCATATTTGAAAATATCATTTGTAGATTTGGGATCCCCGCACAATTGGTATCTGATAATGGGAAACAGTTTGAAGGGAAGAACATAGAAATGTTACTTAATGCATTTAAGATAAAATGTGGGAAGTCAACACCTCTATATCCGTAGGCTAATGGACAGGCAGAAGCAACAAATAAGACAATTGCAAATATACCGAAGAATAAATTAGAAGGACGTAATAGGGCATGGTGCGAACAGGTGCATAATGCATTATGGGCTTATAACACAACTAGGCGAGAAGCTATCGGAATATCGCCTTTCTATTTAACATATGGAGTTGAGACTGTGCTACCAACAGAAGTTATTATTCCCACAACAAAGAGAGAGGATTGGGAGAAAAACCTTAGTGCGGGTATGATTTTAACCAAGCTTGATGAATTACAGGAAAAGAGAGAAAGGGCTCTGCATCATATGGAAAATTATCAGCGAAGGTTAGCCCGAGAGTATAATAAACGTGTCAAAACACGTGAGTTTCAACCAGGAGATTTGGTGCTGCGAGAAACACCAATATATCAGCGAGAACATGGTGGAAAACTAGCGAAAAAATGGGATGGGCCATACATTATTAAAGAGATAGTCGAACAGGGGCATGTATATTGATGGATCCTGAGCGTAAAGATGAGGGTCATAGACTTGATAGGCCATGGAATAGATTATACTTAAAGAGATACTACCCATAAGAGGTTCTGGAAAAGAGTAGATTGTGAAATGATATTTGATTGAAACAAAATGGATGTATGAGAAAATCTTATGAAAGAGTAATTGCGAAATTATACATATCCAAAAGAAATGAAAATAGGCGAAAATTTCGCAGAAATAATGATATTACCAAGAGATAATCAAAGATAAATGATATACTAGAAAGGGGAGAACCTACTATGGTGTAAACCCTAGTTCGCGGGATCAAAATTTCGCAAGAGGCAAATGTAATACCTAAAGTACGTCATAGATGGTGGTACATGTTGCATGACTCGGGGTAAAGGTTACACCGCCCCTGGAACCTTAGTCATGGAAATTTGGGGTCAATAAATCCCATCCAGGAGAGGTACCTTGGATTTTCAACCTAAACTTATGACTTAGGTTGGATGACTGAGGGTCTCTTATAAGGAGTGCAGAATATGATCAAAGCGCCGAGGTACACGGTTGAGCCAAGAGTTCCTGGGGAGTCTGTAACGTACCTGGCCATTCTTGGCAAGTCTTGACTATGATGCACTCGGCCTGAAGAAAACCCCACTTAGGGTGCAGTCTCGTAACCATAATCCATATAGGCAAAATGGATAAGAGGCTGCGAAAACAACTGGTTATTGTTAATACCGGATGGTATGACCCAACCTTGTATGGTAGAGTTACGTCTCCTTGAAGGGGCAACTAGGGGGAAGATAAGGGCGGCACCCTCCATTAGGGAACTGATAAGTATCTTAAGATGCAAATGTCATGAGGCTTTATTTTCGCAAGAATATTTAGGCTTGTCATATTTGTGCAACAATCCTGAAGAGGAAATAATACAAAAGAGAAAGATAAGACGAGATCAATGGGTTAGTACATGAAAGTGTAAGGACGTCCAGCGATTTCGTCGCAAGACGGCAATGTCATGGGGATTTATTTTCGCAAGAGTATTTAGACCTATTATATTATCGCAACAAAAATGACAAAAGAAAGAAGTTAAGGAAAGATCAATGGGTTTCTGCATGAAAATACAAATACATCTTGCGATTTTGTCGCAATGACAAGAGGTGGAAAAATAAGACCTTTAACTAGGAAGGAAAAATAATACCACATGATAGAACAAGAATTTTTTTAACATTTACTATTATTTATGCAGATCATTCATCGCAAGAAAGATAATGAGAGGCAAGTATGGGAATTAATAAACAAGAGACATTATCTTTCTCGCCAACAAGAACAATACTAAACGAGTAAATAAATCTCAAAGTTGACTGAAGTACATCATTCGCAAAATGTAGGAAAGATGAAACAACCCAAGAAAATAAAATTACACAAGAGGTTCAAACTTTAACATTAATCTCTTCGTCAACTTTTTCGCCAGCTTCTCCACTTTCGCTAGCTTTTTCATTTTTGCCAGTCTTTTCTTTGTTATGATCTACTGAAACATCAGTTTTCTCTTTATCTTGGTTTACTCTAGCTTCTTCTTCATTTGTGTTATCACCAACAATTGTTTCCTTAAGAGGGATTTCTTCCTCATTTGCAAAATCTTCTTGAGAGATAGTCTCTTCACCACTTTCATAATCATAGTCACTATCAGCAGCACGAGGAACTTCATCATCATCTACTTACAAAGGATTTATTGATATAGGAGGAACATATTTGGATAGTAAGATATCATTCACAAGAACTTCAGCCTGGAGATGAGCTTGGCGAAGGAATGCTTTCTCATGGTTTCTAATTTCCATATCTTTGAAATAAGCAAGATAATCATATCTTATTTCTGCTCGATCGCGAGAACAAGCAAGGGTAGAGGCAAGTAATGCATTCTCTTTGCGAATCTTGACAAGTTTAAAATCCAAAACATAAATGGAGGAATGAAGTTTCTTCTCAGATTCTTCAAAAAAGAAGAACACATAAAATCATTCAGGCGAAGGACTCGCAAAGAAAATATCACAAAAAGATTTAACAAAGAAAGGATGATTGAGGCAGTCAAATCTTTGTGACTACCTTCCTTTTGCGAAATAATATATCGCGTCAAAGCTAAACAACTATTCTCCAAGTGATCCATTGCATCATCAAACTTATATCCAACTAAACCTTTCAGGCGATATTGAAGATTCTTTTCTTTAGAAATGAGTAAGGTGTTTTCCTTCGCAATAGAAGTATAAGATTCTTCTAATTTGGAGTATTGATCTTTGAGTTGACATGCCTTTACACTTAAAGTTATTCTACCCTGGATAAGTTTTTCTCTCTCATCGGTAGATGATTCTGTTATTTCCTTAAGTTTATCCCTCAATGAGTGAAGAGAATGTTCCTGATCAGCACATACTTTTTGGAAAATGCTAAGTTACTGCGAAGAGGTCGCCACCTTGTTTAAGAGAATTCACTTCTCCTGAGATAGGGTTTTATTCTCATCTGATAAAGTTTCCAACTCCAAGTTATATTTTGTCGAAGAATAATAGAGGCGAGATATTTCACTACTTAATGAGTTTTGCTTCTGAATTAATTGAGTATTCTCCTTGGTAAGATTATTTATTTGATCGACAGAGTATGTATCTAATTGGTTATATTGATCCATCCAAATATCTCTATCCATACGGGCTTCTTCAGCGGCAGATTCGAACTAATATCTCTCCATTATTCATTTCTGGTTTAAAACTTAAAGGGCGAAAAAAGGATCTTAAGAAAATTTAATATGGAAAGGGCAAAACTATTAAAAAGGATAAATCAAAGGCGGAAATAAGGAAGTTATACCTTTTAATTCTTTGTTCGTCTTGCGAAGACCATCACAATCCAGCGAAATGTTCTGAAGCTTTTGGTTCTCAAGACGAAGAGTGCCACATTCTAAGGTCATGGCTTGGAGATGCTTCTTTAAAGATTCAACTTCATTTTCTAAAGATGTTTGCAAAACCATTCTATCAGAACCAAAGTACTTACTCAAAATTTCGCAGACACCAAATTTGATAGGATCAATAGAAGATTTATTTACATCATCCAGAACATCAGATAAAACCTTGAAAGAAATATCTATTCCATCCAAAGTTTCTTTAGAAAAAGGGAGAGATTCAGATGAAGAAATTGTGATGCTAAGAAGATGGGGAATTGAGTCATTATTTGCTATAGATGTGTCATTTGAAGGAGAAGTTTGAGGAAGATTAATGATTGAGGTTGAGTTAGAATCAAGTTGAGAGGCATTGGTAATAGGAGAAGATAAAGTTTCATTTACCACAGGATTAACAAAAAGGAATTTCATCCCTAGGAAGATCAGTTGAAGGGGTGGAATCTGTGGCGATACCTTTGTGGACAGGAAGTAAGGATTCAACCTGCGAAGGTATTACAGGAGATATTGAAGGATTAAATATAGGAAATGGGATAGAAGTTTCAATAGCTTTAAGGTGACGAGATCTCTTGAGGGGTTTATTGGCATCTCCCTCACCCTGAGAATCACAATCCAGATAAGAAATAGAGGCAACAATATTGTTATTTAAAAGAATAGTATTTCTTACTACCTTGGTATTCGCAGGATTTCTTTTACTAGAAGCAACTTTGGGCTGCGAACTCTTGGGAACATTATGGTTTTGAACTGTAAATTTGGTGTTGGAGGTGCTTTTGCTGAAACAGAAAAAGTATGGGAATTATATAAAGTTGAACAAAATTAAATAAGGATATTAGTTCCAGCAAAATCAGAAGAATAAAAAATGAAACTAACCTTAATGACTCCATGAAAACAGTAGCAGAAAGATGAATCCGTAAAAAATAGATAAGAAAGTTGCAGACGATGAAGACTTACAGAGAGCGTGGAGGTGAGGAAGACGAAGTAAAAGAATAAAACTATCTCTCTACTAAATATCTTCTTAAATAGACAAAAAATGGTGACCGGATAACATAGAACATGCTGGTGAGCAAAGGAATATTTGACATGTATAGGCGGTTATGCTTAATTCATGGAGTATTGTCGGTAGAAAATTCTGCAGAATATGAACAACTGCGGCATTTTGAAGCATAATTTCTCATGACATTCTCTCCTTCACAGAGAAGACATGAGAAGAGGCAAGATGTAGGATCAGAATATCGCAACCGGAGTACCCCCGTGAAATCTCCATCTAAATTACATTGCGAAGCCGTCACAGGTTAACTGCAGAAATGACGTAACAGGTGACAACATCCTAAACACGCCAAATCCGAAAATAAAGGACAGCTTAGCTGTCATCCACTATGTAATATCCTATATAAAGAGCTAAATAGGATTAAGGAAGGGAGAGATCTTTTTAGAGTGGTGAGAAAGTCTTGAGGAGAGAGAAATTTTAGAACAGTGGTTGTATTCTTGATTTCATTTCTTGTAAAATTTCATAAATCAATTAATAAAGTGTCGTTGTTGATCTTAAAGATGTGTTGATTATCATGAATTCTTGTGAGGGATGTGTTGTGGGAATTCCTGTAACTACAACAACAATACCCTTACATACACATGTGTTCACAACATAAACTCAAACTCAAACCTAACCTAACTTGGGATCGAAAATTTTAAAATTGGTTAAGAAATCAGATATCCTTCCCTCCTTCTTCTACCTTCAAACACGCTATCTCCTTCATGTTTCTTCATGACCTTTCTATCCTCTCCATATTTTTGTATTCCTCTGCCTTTTTTCTTCCCTAAAAAACTGTTTTAGAAGATCTCAGATAACAATTTTCTCGGCATCATAATCCTTTCTGTATAGAATGTAAGCATTCCACGATCAAAAAGATTGATGATAAAACATACCAGAATACCGGAATGATTGGAATGAGTATAAAGAGAAAATATTATTGATCCAAAAGAATAAAATAATGTAATGAGAGAATATTGGATCGAATTAAGGTTTCTATATATTTGAATGTTTATGATGTGACACAATAAGTACATAACTATGGTGAATTGCAAGAATTACAATGACAATATATCAGAAGGAATTAAGCCATCTAATTAATACATATCTAAGCATGCTTAAAGGACAAAACATAGAACGTATAGATAAGTATACGTACAGTCAGTATTCGGCAATGAAAAGATAAATAAATAGGTATTTTCTTTAGTTTGACTAAAATGTTCTATGATAAATACGAAGGTGCAATGATCATTCATGGACAGTTTGACACAAAATACCTGCAACTAATTAACTGGAATCATTAAATGCCATAATGTATTACATGAAACTAATGTAAGATCACTACAGCTCTTGGGATGAATTTCAGGGGAAAACTCTCGAAGTCTAGATAATATTACAATAGATGAATCAGAACGGCAGTTGAGTTTTAGGGTTTAATGGTGTTTTCCAGTCGATCATTATAAACCTGCGGAATAGTATAACTGTCATGGTTTTATTGTTTTGGTTGTGTTTCAATTACCTAAAACGTGGATTAAATTCGATAGGTTGGGTTAATAGGCAGTTAGGATAGAGGATATTATAGTCTTGGAAAAAACAAAACGTGACCCATCTTACGAACCGACCTTATCAACGAGTCAATACACTTTATGTCCTAGTTTGAGACCTTAGCTATAGTAGACTAGAAATCAAGACTTATAGTTTTGATCACTAACATCGACAAATATGCTTGAGATAGCAACGCATGCGAGTTTGACCGATCAATGCTCTAACAGTTTTTGCATCAACAATCAAGGTTGGTCCATAATAATATATACATTTCATCAACTGTTAGAATCAGTAGTGTCTAAATTTCATCACAAACATGATTCTTCAACATTTCAGCATAAACATAAAACCAAAGTTTATAAACAGATTTAAGAGAAAAAAAAAGTAAAAAACAAATCAGAAAATTTAAACGTACCTGTTTAAGAGATGAATAAGGATCTCGAGATCAAACTATATCAATATCAACCAATCAATCTAACGGAATAATCACGAAATCAATCTTCCAACATAAATCATGATCTCTGCATCAACAACAAAAAACAAAAATTGTACAAAAAAAAATCAATGAAACGAACATGCAATCATCAAAAACAACTATATGATCTTCAAATAAACATCAACATTACCAATTTTTTTCAAGAAAACTGATCTGGTGGTTTCTGTTGTTAATGGAAATTTCAATTAAACGGAGCTAAAAACTCCGATTTTATTAATTAGTTGATGAATATTGCTGCACAGATGATGAAGAAGAAGTAGGAGGAGAAGAATTTCAATCTCCGAATCGTAGATTGAAACAAAAACCTTCCACGAGCTGATCTTCTGCAGCTGGATCTCTCTATCTCTCTCTTTCGGTTTTCAAATTCCGTTTATAACTGAAATTCAATTTTGTTATCCAAATATATACATGGGGTATATTTGGAAGTCCATAATTTGTTATTGGGCCCCAGATGAGATTGTACAAGGAAATTGATAGTATTATTGTGTGATAAGGATATTTGTAAAACCCATCAAAAGTAAGGACAATAATTCAATTTCCACATGTAAATGGCATATGCCAGCATTACGTTTGGATCATAAACTATGATGAACTTTTGCACTTCATAGGGTTCCTATGAAAAATAAAAATAGATTCCATTCCTGGGAGAAATGATCCAAAGTCCAAACAGGTGGACTACGAGCGCAAAGGTTGATGTGGATAAAACAGAATCTGCATTCAATTGTAACAAGATTGTGCCCGTACTACGCATCGGGCATTTTATTTCCTTTAATTTGGTATGTTAGGGGCTTTGTCCCATTGCGTGGGGATTCATTTTTTAGTTGGTGTGCGCGGGGCTTCTCCCCGCTCCGTGGCGATGTATTTTTGATATGGTGTAGCGGGACAAATACATTAAATAGGTGGAGAATATATGCATGTTTTATTTATTTTTTTCATTTTATTTTCGAAGAAAATATGTGTGAAATTTTAATTATAAAGAAATAATATAAGGACGGTAATCATACAGAACTTTTGGTTGGTAGCCTAGCAACAAGCTGGGAAAGAGTCCTTATATGATAGGTGCTCGGTTTCCAAATTGAATTTAAACTTCCATAAAATTCCAAACACGGTAAGTTAGATTTTCCTTTTGAGTTTGTAATTTTTAAACCAATCATGCGTCGCCAAGTATACTCACGAATTCCAAATTGAATTTGATGTTTATTTTTTTAACATATTTTTCCTATCGGGTCGCGAGTTATAACCCCAAAGGTGTCACTATCTATCCACAAAAAACCCATCAAAACAAAAGTAACACAACAACCCCAAATAACAAAAGTAACACAAAACCCCCAAATAAACTATGATGATCTTTTTGCACTTCATAGGGTTCCTATGAATTAAAAAAAGGTTTTTGCATTCCTGGGAGCAATGATCCAAAGTCCAAACGGAATTTGCATTCAGTTGTAACTAGATTTGTGCCCGTACTACACATCGGGCATTTTATTTCCTTTAATTTGGTATGTGCGGGGCTTTGTCCCGTTGCATGGGGATACATTTTTTTATTTGGTGTGCGCGGGCCTTCGCCCCGTTCCGTGGCGATGCGTTTTTAATCCGTGTCAATGTATTTTTGATATGGTGTAGTGGGGCAAATACATTAAATAGGTGGAGAATATATGCATGTTTTATTTATTTTTTTCATTTTATTTTCTGTGAAAATATGTGTGAAATTTTTATTATAAAAAAATAATATAAGGACGGTAATCATACAGAACTTTTGGTTGGTAACCTAACAACAAGCTGAGAAAGAGTCCTTATATGATAGGTACTCGGTTTCCAAATTGAATTTAAACTTCCATAAAATTCCAAACACGGTAAGTTAGATTTTCCTTTTGAATTTGTAATTTTTGAACCAATCATACGTCGCCAAGTGTACTCATGAATTCCAAATTGAATTTGATTTGTTTTTTTATTATATTTTTCCTATCAGGTCGCAAGCTATAACCCCAAAGGTGTCACTATCTGTCCACAAAAAACCCATCAAAACGAAAGTAACACAAAAACCCCAAATAACAAAAGTAACACAAAACCCCAAATAAACTATGATGAACTTTTTGCACTTCATAGGGTTCCTATGAAAAAAAAATGTTTTTCCTTTCCTAGGAGAAATGATCCAAAGTTCAAAGAGGTGGACTACGAGCGCAAAGGTTGATGTGGATAAAACGGAATCTGCATTCAATTGTAACTAGATTTGTGCACGTACTACGCATCTAGAATTTTATTTCCATTAGTTTGGTGTGTGTGGGGCTTTGTCCCGTTGCGCGGGGATGCATTTTTTATTTTTTTGTGCACGGGGGGTTCGCCCTACTCCGTGGAAATGTATTTTTGATATGATGTAGCGGGACAAATACATTAAATAGGCGGAGAAAATATGCATGTTTTATTTATTTTTTCATTTTATTTTCGCAGAAAATATGTGTGAAATTTTAATTATAAACAAATAATATAAGGACGGTAATCATACATAACTTTTGGTTGGTAGCCTAGCAACAAGCTGAGAAATAGTCCTTATATGATAGGTACTCAGTTTCCAAATTGAATTTTAACTTCCAAAAGATTCCAAAAACGGTAAGTTAGATTTTCCTTTTGAGTTTGTAATTTTTAAACCAATCATGCGTCGCCAAGTGTACTCACGAATTCCAAATTAAATTTGATTTTTTTTTAATATATTTTTCCTATCGGGTCACGAGTTATAACCCCAAAGGTGTCACTATCTATCCACAAAAAACACATCAAAACGAAAGTAACACAAAACCCCCAAATAACAAAAGTAACACAAAAACCCCAAATAAACTATGATGAACTTTTTGCACTTCATGATAAAGCGGGGGTCTAAGAACCACACCCAATATTTTGATTAGCAATTTGTATAGACAACTCAGAGTTACTTTCTAGAGAATCAACTAGACTCGATCAATTGAAAATATCTCAAGGAGTTATTATCTCAATCTCTCAAGCTAATACAATATGCGACTCTTAATCAAAGAGAGATAACTTAGATGGTACCAAAGACCAATATCCAAGTGTCAATCAATTTAAATCAACCACCAATAAGGTCAGATATTCTAATTGATTGAACAACGCACAACCTGTATTATTTCAATTATATAAAAATATAATGCGGAAAATAAATAACACAGACAACAGAATTTTGTTAACAAAGAAACCGCAAATGCAGAAAAATCCCGGGACCTAGTTCAGATTAAACATATATTGTATTAAGCCGTTACAGACACTAGCCTATTCCAAATTAACTTCGGTATGGACTGTAGTTGAACCCCAACCAATCTCACACTGATCCAAGGTACATTTATATTCCTACGCCTCTGATCCCAGCAGGATACTGCGCACTTGATTTCCTTAGCTGATCTCACCAACAACCAAGAGTTGCTACGACCCAATGTTGATGCGTGTCGTATGAGTCAAAAATAATTTCACTTCCTCACTCAACTAATATAAATATAGTATTCGATAAGAAAGAGTTCGTATCCACAGAGAGGCGATTGTTGTTATGCAATTTTCATATTCTTAAGTAACCAATTTAACCCAAGAGTGTGTTTTGTTTTTATCAAAGTAATAAAATTAAATAAAGCAAAGTAAATAGTTGGAATAATCAATAAGGAGAAGATATTGGTTAAGGGATAGTATCATTCATAAACATGTATTTTTCTTCTATGATTAGAATTGGTATTTAATCTCTCAATTATCAAAAGTCCTAGGATATCTTTATCGCAAGAGTATCCCGTTTATTTCCTGATTTTATCACAAACAACTTTAAAAGATGCTAATGTGAAATCTTCTTAAAAAGCAACCTAAAGTGTAAAAGCACAATTAGATTTAACTCCCTAAGAGCAATAAGTTCTATGAAATAAGACTAATCGATGCAAACATACGTGTAAAAGCACTAATTCGTTTTAACAAAGGTTATGATTCATATGCGATTAAAAAGATGTATCACTACAAGTATTAACCACAAGATGCTACTAAAAATCAGAGATAACAACTTTTACGTATTGAAAACCCTAATATAGCTTTAGAGATGAAAACAAATCCAATTGATTTCGGACTCAACCAAACTAGCATTCAAATCATATGATAATAAAACAATGAATCATAAACGATAAAATTGAGACAAAACTAATTCATAGAATCGAATAACATGCTTGAAGAAATCAACTTTTTATCCCATAACCAATTATTGTATTTAGATACTCATATTCATGGAGTTCATCATCATAATATTCAAAGAAATAAGATGAAACATAAAAGAAAGCAAACCCTAGAAGTAGTTCTCTGCAAAAGCTCCAAGAATAGAATAAAACGTTATATCTTTGTTGTAGAAACTCTCTTTTTATAGCTTTTTCTCCTTCCAAAATTAGGTCCAAGTCTTCAAAATCTTCAAGTCCACGTCCATCTACCAGTCCACCAATCCCATGTGTGAAAAATATATCTCTGGAATTTTCGGGTCCAAAACTGGTCGCCGGAGTGCTGACGTCATCACCGGAATCCGGTCGCCAGAAAACTTTCTACGATCACTTGAACCATTGGAAACTGTCACCAGGCAATTCTACACTTCCAGTAGCTCATCTTTTCTTTCCTGCATTTCAAACATTTGCATAACCCATCTAAATCCAATTTTCTATTCTTGCGAAAACGTACCCAAAAGTGTGACCCGTATCTCATATGTCCGGACATCAATTCTTGCATCCGACTCCTACCCCCCTCGCGATTCACTGAAATATTGCGATTCATGCTTCAAGTTCTGAAATCTGGCTACCGGAACTATGCACACCGGCGCGCCATTTTCACTAGCTTTTCGCACAATTTCTGCAGTTTTGATTTCAGGCCAATGTCACTGCCATACTACCAGTCCTTTGTTCACAACCAATTCCAGCCATCTTCCCTTCTTAGATTCCATGTCAGTAGCACATTCAATCCCAAGCTGTACACAAAATCAGCCAATGCTCCAGCAACATCACCTCATAGTTTACGCCATACTAGCTGCAATGCCAATATCCAGAACTGCAGCTCCACATTCCCATGCTCATTGCAACACCAGCTGCCTGGCCATTTGCACACAAAGTCTCCACTGCCATTCCTTCATAAGCCTTCATATCTCACTGACTCAGCTGCGACTCATTCTGCAATTTCAGTTCTTAGCATACATTACCTTCTAACTGCGAAACCAAATCACCAATATCTTCCATTTCAAACTGCAGATTCAACCCTGCAATCTCATTCAATATCCCATCACACCTCAGCCATCAGAACTAAGCCAACTCCATTCCCATCTGTATCGTATCAAGCTTGCCAATACAGTCACCAAAGCTCATGGCAAACCTCACATGAACAATGGCAGCAACAACCCTTGCCTGCTTTACCTGAAATGCTCAACTGCCACCAACGAATACACCTGCAACTCACTTACCCTGCCATTTCGGAAACAATTCATGATCTTTAACTTCTCCCTGGTAAACCACCAGAACCACCTCATAATCCCATTAGCTCAGCCAACAACAGAACCAACACCAACTGAACCTTAGTTCTATCACCAGCTGCCAATCATCAACTTCATTTCTCCACCAGTGCCAATTCCTGCGAGTAGCTGCTTGCAATAACTGAGAGCACCAGCTCCAACCCTTGTAACCAGCCCTGTACAATTCAAACATTCCAATGCTCCAGTTCAATGCATCATCTTCTCAAACCCCTTCAAAATCTCTTGTAAGTATCCAAGGCCATTTCAGCTACAATTCTGAGCTCCTATGGCTTATTCTGACCAGCAAAACCACCAGATCCACCTGCCATCTCAATCTATCAATGGCACAGAACCCATTTGATTACCACCTCAAACCATTTTCCCAGACTCCATTGCAGTGAGAATCCCATTTCAAATTCTTCTCTGTGACTTCAATTTCACCAAATTCCAATCTTCATCTAACTTTGACCCAAAACAACAATCCCTAATCAATCCACTGAAACCCATAAACTCATCCATACAATCCCCAGATTTCAAATTCCATCTCTGAGATTAACAGAAAATATCATCTCAAACCCTAAATCACTCTCAACAGCTCCACCACCCCATAATTTCTCAACCCTAAGTCTTCAATTATAATCCCAGAAATCCATAATCTCGGCTCTTCTTCGCAATCACAAATTCAACCAGAGACCAGTTTAATCATGGCAGCAACTAGCTGTTCTTCCTTCTCGTTCTCGATTTCTAATCATTCCAGCAGAAATAGAAGCCACTATTTTGATTTTGTTTCAGGTTAAAGAAGTGGTGAATTAGAGAAAACATCTCTTGATTTCAGGGCTTTAGTAATGGAATAGCTATTTGCACCCATTGTGCTTGGATACGACCACCCAATGGTAGCCCCTTAACATCAGCTGGGCTTGTCTCTAGTGTTTCTGTAGAACTGGTAGCCCCTTAACCTTGACTTGGCTCCGGATAATGTTCTCCCCTCAAATGACAGATTCGCCCTTTTTGCTCAAAATACACGGATTCTTCTTATTTTGCTCCATATGACTCCAAAGTACCTAATACTCTCAAAAACAATCATAAGATACATAATTCACACGAAAAGTAGCAAAGAAAGCGTAAACTCTACATAGAAAACACGGTGTATTCTACACCTATCAAATTCCCCCACATTTAGACTTTGCTTGTCCTCGAGCAAATCAAACAAAAATAAAACAAATACATACAACTCCGTATCGTCGAGGCTACGGTCACTTTAAGCATAAATAACAATCCTTTAAACCCCTAGGTGTCCCTAGTGGACGAGTTTTAGTCTCGTGAAGGTTTACAAGAGGTCTGCCTACAAAACCTATATTTCAAACTCCGTCTATTTGTGACAAATCAATGAATGAATCCAAAATGACTACAAGAGGAGGGACCTTGCACAAATTCAAAATATAATTCATATATTAGTAAATAAACTCTAATTAGATAGTCGAACAAGCCACAATACTCGGAAACTAACAAACCACGATCACAATGAAAACATTAAGAAGATGGATAAAGATGTAGATGTTGGCGAATGTTCACAAATGTTCGATGTTTCCCATATCTGTCTGAAGGTCACTGCCAAGATGAACCTATCCCTATTGAATTGAGCTACTTGGTATGAATGCTACATCAACTCACTGGCATATACAAGGGAACCAGAAGTGACTTTATTCAACCAATGTAATACTTTCTTTTCTTTTTCACTTTTTTTTTTTTAAATTTTTTTTTTTTTTAAAAAGAAACTATGCAAACATATAAATGCTCCCCCACACTTAAACTTTACATTGTCCTCAATGTAAAATTGAATCATCCAAAGAGAGTTCAAGGTGGGAAATTCCGCAAATGATATGCAAAAACAAGAAAATAAAGATACAAGCAAATGCATAAAAATAAAAAGATAAGGGTAAAGATACAAAACCGGTGGGTTGCCTCCCACTTAGCGCTTGGTTTAAAGTCTTCAGCCCGACTTGCTCCTCGTTTGTTATGCCTTAGCCGGCTTCCAACACATTATGGAAATCTGCTTGAATGTTACTTGGGTGTTTCCTCGCCTCAAAGATGTTGAAGTGAATGACTTCTTCATCAAACTCCATAGTCAAGGTGCCATTATAGACATCAATCTTCGTTCTAGCGGTACTCAAAAATGGTCTACCCAACAGTAACGGTGTAGACGAAGATGAATTCACATTATCCATGTCTATAACATAGAAATACAATGGAAATATTAGTCCTTTTACCTGCACCAAAACATCTTCAACAATCCCTTTTGGGTAAACATTAGATCTATCGGCAAGTTGAATAACTATGCCGGTTTTCTTTAGAGGACCAAGATTTAAAGCAACATAAATGGAAGTAGGCATAACATTAATGGAAGCTCCTAAATCTAGCATATCTTTTGTAAACCGCGTTTTACCAATTGTGCATGGAATAGTGAAACTACCGGGATCTTTCAATTTAGGTGGGAGTTTCTTTTTAAGATACGCCGAAGCATTCTCCCCCACACTCATTACCTCATTACCGGTTAGCTTGTGCTTGTTAGTGCACAGTTCCTTTACACACTTTGCATAGCGAGGAGATTGCCTAATTACTTCAATGAGCGGAATATTCACTTGGACCTTCTTAAAAACATCCCAAATATCCCTATCTTGTTCCACCTTCTCATTAGCTTTAGCGAACCTTCCAGGAAAAGGTAGAGGAGGAACATAAGTAGAAACAAGAGGTTTAGAGTTTGATTTAGTTACCTCGGGAGTTTGGGGAAAATATGCGTTCTTTTCCTCCAAAATTGGTTCCTTTGGGGCTTCTTCTTCACCCGAATTAGTAACTTTGGGTTGCACAAATTGTGTACCACTTCCCAACTTAATAGCATTGACACCCTCACTTGAGTTAAGAGGTTGGGAAGGGAGTTTCTCACCATTTTTTGCATGCAACTGATTAATCTCCTCGGCCATTGAACCTACTTGTGTTTGCAAGTCCTGGACCACACCCTCCGTTCTTTGCATAAAAGATTTCAGCAACTCTTCCATATTGGACCCTTGATTTTCAGGTGGTTGTTGTTGTTGGAATTTTTGTTGTTGCGGTAGACCAACTTGTGATTGTAACTCCTTAATTGCATTATCCGTTTTCTGCTGATTTAAGATTGCTAGTTGTTGATTTTGCTGTACCACGGACATTAGAGCCTCCACCAAAGTAACCATCTTCTCCAATTCTGGATTATGCCCTTGTTGTGGTTGTTTCACTTGTTGTTGGAACTCACTCGGATGGCTGGAAACAGAACTTGCACTTGCAACTTGCTCGTAAGTGTTGGAGTAAATACCATTCGGCTGGGTTGAGAATATAGCATTGACATGCTCTACGTTCTCATAAAATGGGCGTGATGGTTTTACAACCACTGCTGCAATTTGTTGCATCATTGCCATCATATTGTTCATTTGTTGACGTAATTCAATAATCTCGCCAACTTGATTAACTTCCTTGATAGATGGTTCCGACCCGCGAATTGAAAATTGTTGAGAATTTGCTGCCATACTCTCAATCAACTCTCGAGCTTGTGTCACCGTCTTGTTCATAAGTGCACCACCACTTGCAGCGTCAATAAGATTCCTATCACTCGATTGTAGTCCTTCATAGAAGTATTGGATAATCAGCGCGTCACTGAATTGGTGATGAGACAGCTTGCCACCAATCTCTTGTATCGTTCCCAACAGTCATATAAAGATTCTCCCATATGTTGCTTCATTCCGAAAATCTCTTTGCGAATTTGAGTAGCCTTTGATGCTGGAAAATATCTCTCTAGAAAGAGTTTCTTCATCCCATTCTATGTTGTGACAATTTCGGGAGGCAAATAATATAACCAATCCTTAGCGCTATCCACCAAAGAGAATCGAAAAACTTTCAACATTGCACCATCCGAATTAGTACCCGCTGGAAGCACGGCCATGACAATGGTGTGGAAATCCATAAGATGCTTGTTTGGATCTTCATTCACCATGCCATGGAACTTTGGTAATTCTCTAAGCAATCCCAGCTTTATCTCAAAAGTGGAGTTGGTTTGAATGCAACCCTGCTGTGTATCCAGCTTGTGAGAAGCCAAGTCCTTGAGTGTACGATTTGCAATGTCACCCATTGCTTCTTCTTGTTTGGATTTCGGTAAGGTACCTGAAACACACTTCTCACAAACAAGTAAGAAACAATAAAAGAAACAAAAAAAAGTATGCAAACAGAAAAATAATAAAAAGAAACTAAAAACTAGATAACAAGCCGAATGCCTCCCCGGCAACGGCGCCAAAATTTGATGCGTGTCGTATGCGTCAAAAATAATTTCACTTCATCACTCAACTAATATAAATATAGTATTCGATAAGAAAGAGTTCGTATCCACAGAGAGGCGATTGTTGTTATGCAATTTTCAGATTCTTAAGTAACCAATTTAACCCAAGAGTGTGTTTTGTTTTTATCAAAGTAATAAAATTAAATAAAACAAAGTAAATAGTTGGAATAATCAATAAGGAGAAGATATTGGTTAAGGGATAGTATCATTCATAAACATGTATTTTTCATCTATGATTAGAATTGGTATTTAATCTCTCAATTATCAAAAGTCCTAGGATATCTTGATCGCAAGAGTATCCCGTTTATTTCCTGATTTTATCACAAACAACATTAAAAGATGCTAATGTGAAATCTTCTTAAAAAGCAACCTAAAGTGTAAAAGCACAATTAGATTTAACTCCCTAAGAGCAATAAGTTCTATGAAATAAGACTAATCGATGCAAACAAACGTGTAAAAGCACTAATTCGTTTTAACAAAGGTTATGATTCATATGCGATTAAAAAGATGTATCACTACAAGTATTAACCACAAGATGCTACTAAAAATCAGAGATAACAACTTTTACGTATTGAAAACCCTAATATAGCTTTAGAGATGAAAACAAATCCAATTGATTCCGGACTCAACCAAACTAGCATTCAAATCATATGATAATAAAACAATGAATCATAAACGATAAAATTGAGACAAAACTAATTCATAGAATCGAATAACATGCTTGAAGAAATCAACTTTTTATCCCATAACCAATTATTGTATTTAGATACTCATATTCATGGAGTTCATCATCATAATATTCAAAGAAATAAGATGAAACATAAAAGAAAGCAAACCCTAGAAGTAGTTCTCTGCAAAAGCTCCAAGAATAGAATAAAACGTTATATCTTTGTTGTAGAAACTCTCTTTTTATAGCTTTTTCTCCTTCCAAAATTAGGTCCAAGTCTTCAAAATCTTCAAGTCCACGTCCATCTACCAGTCCACCAAGCCCATGTGTGAAAAATATATCTCTGGAATTTTCGGGTCCAAAACTGGTCGCCGGAGTGCTAACGTCATCACCGGAATCCGGTCGCCAGAAAACTTTCTACGATCACTTGAACCATTGGAAACTGTCACCAGGAAATTCTACACTTCCAGTAGCTCATCTTTGCTTTCCTGCATTTCAAACATTTGCATAACCCATCTAAATCCAATTTTCTATTCTTACTTAAAACGCATTACCCAAAAGTGTGACCCGTATCTCATATGTCCGACCATCAATTCTTGCATCCGACTCATACCCCCCTCGCGATTCACTGAAATATTGCGATTCATGCTTCAAGTTCTGAAATCCGGCTACCGGAACTATGCACACCGGCGCGCCATTTTCACTCACTTTTCGCACAATTTCTGCAGTTTTGATTTCAGGCCAATGTCACTGCCATACTACCAGTCCTTTGTTCACAACCAATTCCAGCCATCTTCCCTTCTTAGCTTCCATGGCAGTAGCACATTCAATCCCAAGTTATACACAAACTCATCCAATGCTCTAGCAACAACACCTCATAGTTTACGCCATACTAGATGCAATGCCAATATCCAGAACTGCAGCTCCACATTCCCATGCTCATTGCAACACCAGCTGCCTGGCCATTTGCACACAAAGTCGCCACTGCCATTCCTTCATAAGCCTTCATATCTCACTGACTCAGCTGCGACTCATTCTGCAATTTCAGTTCTTAGCATACATTACCTTCTAACTGCGAAACCAAATCACCAATATCTTCCATTTCAAACTGCAGCTTCAACCCTGCAATCTCATTCAATATCCCCTCACACCTCAGCCATCAGAACTAAGCCAACTCCATGCCCATCTGTATCGTATCAAGCTTGCCAATACAGTCACCAAAGCTCATGGCAAACCCCACATGAACAATGGAAGCAACAACACTTGCCTACTTTACCTGCAATGCTCAACTTCCACCAACGACTACACCTGCAACTCACTTACCCTGCCATTTCGGAAATAATTCATGATCTTTAACTTCTCCCTGGTAAACCACCAGAACCACCTCATAAGCCCATTAGCTCATCTAACAACAGAACCAACACCAACTGAACCTTAGTTCCATCACCAGCTGCCAATCATCAACTTCATTTCTCCACCAGTGCCAATTCCTGCGAGTAGCTACTTGCAATAACTGAGAGCACCAGCTCTAACCCTTGTAACCAGCCCTGTACAATTCAAATATTCCAATGCTCCAGTTCAATGCATCATCTTCTCAAACCCCTTCAAAATCTCTTGTAAGCATCCAAGGCCATTTCAGCTATAATTCTGAGATCCTATGGCTTATTCTGACCAGCACAACCACCAGATCCACCTGCCATCTCAATCTATCAATGGCACAGAACCCATTTGATTACCACCTCAAACCATTTTTCCCAGACTCCATTGCAGTGAGAATCCCATTTCAAATTCTTCTCTGTGACTTCAATTTCACCAAATTCCAATCTTCATCTAACTTTGACCCAAAACAGCAATCCCTAATCAATCCACTGAAACCCATAAACTCATCCATACAATCCCCAGATTTCAAATTCCATCTATGAGATCAACAACAAATATCATCTCAAACCCTAAATCACTCTCAACAGCTCCACCACCCTATAATTTCTCAACCCTAAGTCTTCAATTAGAATCCCAGAAATCCATAATCTCGGCTCTTCTTCGCAATCACAAATTCAACCAGAGACCAGTTTAATCATGGCAGCAACTAGCTGTTCTTCCTTCTCGTTCTCGATTTCTAATCATTCCAGCAGAAATAGCAGCCACTATTTTGATTTTGTTTCAGGTTAAAGAAGTGGTGAATAAGAGAAAACATCTCTTGATTTCAGGGCTTTAGTAATGGAATAGCTATTTGCACCCATTGTGCTTGGATACGACCACCCAATGGTAGACCCTTAACATCAGCTGGGCTTGTCTCTAGTGTTTCTGTAGAACTGGTCTCCCCTTAACCTTGAATTGGCTCCGGATAATGTTCTCCCCTCAAATGACAGATTCGCCCTTTTTGCTCAAAATACACGGATTCTTCTTCTTTTGCTCCATATGACTCCAAAGTACCTAATACTCTCAAAAACAATCATAAGATACATAATTCACACGAAAAGTAGCAAAGAAAGCGTAAACTCTACATAGAAAACACGGTGTATTCTACACCTATCAAATGTCGAACACTTTAATAAACAAATCTGTCTCACACAGAAAAGTCTACAAGTTAGATAAATCCGTCTCCCACGAATAAACCTATGAGTTTGGTTTCGTCTTTGATAAATCAAGGTGAACATGAACCAATCAATAAAACCAGACTTATATTCCCAAAGAACAGCTCAGTTTTATCAATCACCTCACAATAGTCTTAATCGATGCAGCGAAAAAAGATATTGTGGAATCACAAACGATGAGATGAAGATGTTTGTGATTACTTTTATATCTTTCCTATCGAAGATACAAATCTCAAGCCAATTATTAAAATTTTACTCGTACAATAGAAACAGCAAGATCAGATCACACAACTACAAGAAAAGTAGTATCGGTCTGGCTTCACAATCCCAATGAAGTCTTTAAGTCGTTAACCTAGTTTTAGAAGAAGAAAACCAAAGGTTAAAGGAGAATCGACTCTAGCTTAGCATAACTAGTATCACACAGAATGTGTGGGGATTATGTTTCCCAGTTGCTAGAGTTCTCCCTTATATATTCTTTCAAATCATGGTTTGCAATCAATGTTAGCTTAGTAACAAAGCTTTTAATATTCACCATTAGATGAAAACCTAATTAGATACAAGCTAATATTTATCAACCGTTAGATCGAAAACATAGATTGTTTTACACACATGTACTTGACAATTTTTGGTTTTTATAACCGTACCCAAACTTGTACATTAGTTGGTTCAACACTAGTTAGCCAAATGATAACTTTCATATCAACCATATTCTTCTTCACCATAACTAGTCAAAATGACTCAAATGAACTAGTTAGAGAGTTGTTCAATTTCTATGAGATCTCATGTACAACATAAGACACAATTAAATAAAAAATGATATGATTCACTCGAATTTATTCATGAACTATAAAGCCACGGTTTGCAATAGCATTCCTTAGTTTATTAAGATAAGTTCACAAATATCATTTTTAGACATAACCTACTCAAGTTCGCGGACTGGGTTCGCGGACTTAAGTTTCTGGACGGAGTTCACAAACTCCAGCAGAAATTCTCGGACAAGAACTTCCGTTAGTTCGCGGACTGAGTTTGCATACTAAGTTCGCAGACTGAGTTTTCATACTACTCCGGTTTCACTTGATCAACAAAGTTCGCAAACTTCGGTTCAAGCAATAAGGACTTATACATATATGTGTCACCACAACAATGTTTATATCCTCCAATGGTTATATTGTTTAAACTCTCATTTCAATCCTTGAAACATTCTCAGAGGGCGTTATATAGTTGTTATTCACAAACTATTTTTCATCAGAGCGATTTCCAAAATGATTGAAACATAACATGACTTTCGTCACTAGGTAAAGATGAACTTGGCTAGAGGCTAGAGCGAAAGCTTGACCAACACATATTTCGAGAAATAGATAAGCGAGATATACTCAGCTCGAAATATTATATGTGTATAATCTTAGTCTATATAGTAATATGACTTTTGTCTTAAGATAGGAGATAGAGTAGATATACTTTTGAGTGATAGTTAAGTTCAAGTCTCCACATACCTTTTAGTCGATGAAGATCCACTAGTTCCTTGAGTAGTCCTTCGTCTTGTATGATGATCGTCATGGAGTTCTTGAGCTCAACTACACTTTCTATCCTAGTCCGAGACCTTAGCTATAGTAGACTAGAAATCAATACTTTATAGTTTTGATCACTAACATTGCCAAACATGCTTGAGATAGCAATGCATGCGAGTTCGACCGAGCAATGCTCTAACACTTCATAGGGTTCCTATAAAGAAAAAAATATTTTTCCATTCCTGGGAGCAATGATCCAAAGTCCAAACAGGTGGACTACGAAGCGCAGAGGTTGATGTGGATAAAACGGAATTTGCATTCAATTGTAACTAAATTTATGCCCATACTAAGCATCAAACGTTTTATTTCCTTTAATTTGTTGTGTACGGGGCTTTGTCCCGTTGCATGGGGATGCATTTTTTATTTGGTGTGCGCGGGGCTTCGCCCCGCTCCGTGGCGATGCGTTTTTAATCCGTGGCGATGTATTTTTGATATGGTGTAGAGGGACAAATACATTAAATAAGTGGGGAATATATGCATGTTTTATTTATTTTTTCATTTTATTTTCGCATAAAATATGTGTGAAATTTTAATTATAAAGAAATAATATAAGGACGATCATCATACATAACTTTTGGTTGGTAGCCTAGCAACAAGCTGAGAAATAGTCCTTATATGATAGGTACTCGGTTTCCAAATTGAATTTAAACTTCCATAAAATTCCAAACACGGTAAGTTAGATTTTCCTTTTGAGTTTGTAATTTTTAAACCAATCATGCGTCGCCAAGTGTACTCACGAATTCCAAATTGAATTTGATTTTTTTTAATATATTTTTCCTATCGGGTCGCGAGTTATAACCCCAAAGGTGTCACTATCTATCCACAAAAAACCCATCAAAACAAAAGTAACATAAAAACCCCAAATAACAAAAGTAACACAAAAACCCCAAATAAACTTTGATGAACTTTTTGCACTTCATAGGGTTCCTTTGGGAAAAAAATGTTTTTCCATTCCTGGGAGCAATGATCCAAACTCCAAATAGGTGGACTACGAGCGCAAAGGTTGTTGTGGGTAAAACGGAATCTGCATTCAATTGTAACTAGATTTGTGCCCGTATTACGCATCGGGCATTTTATTTCCTTTAATTTGGTGTGTGCGAGGCTTTGTCCCATTGCGTGGGGATGCATTTTTTATTTGGTGTGCTTGGGGCTTCTCCCCGCTCCGTGGCGATGTATTTTTGATATGGTGTAGCGGGGAAAATACATTAAATATGTGGAGAATATATGCATGTTTTATTTATTTTTTTCATTTTATTTTCGCAGAAAATATGTGTGAAATTTTAATTATAAAGAAATAATATGAGGACGGTAATCATACAGAACTTTTGGTTGGTAGCCTAACAACAAGTTGAGAAAGAGTCCTTATATGATAGGTACTCGGTTTCCAAATTAAATTTAAACTTCCATAAAATTCAAACACGGTAAGTTAGATTTTCCTTTTGAGTTTGTAATTTTTAAAGATTTCTGTTAAAGGGAAAGCCAAAACATTTAGGGGGAAAGCTAACTTTTAGTAAAATACATTTGACCTTGACTTAGTAGGGTGCAAATATAAATTACTCGTCCCTGACCTTGGAAATCAGTTCCGAAAAGAGATGGCTAAGCTTGTTTCTCCATCTGCTGTGTGTTGCTGTTTTTTCTTAAGTGGTAATTGAACTTTTGTCCCTCCTTTTGATGGGTCTTCACAAATATCACTGACAGACTTTACAAATGTCCCTGATGGCATATTTGAAATTTTATTAAAAAAATTTATTTAGATGATTTCCATTTTTAACCCGTATGTGTTAATATTTCATCATCTTCTTCAATTCTGAGAACAGAACCATCAAAATCATTTTCGACACCATTACCATATCCATCGTCACCACACCAACACCACCAGTACTATCACCATAACCACCACCACCACCACCACCTCCTTAATCACCATCTAAATCTCCAACTTTCCAGATCGAAAATTCCTTCTCCTTCTCATCTTTTCTCCGTCACCATTAACCCATATGTGTTCTGTGATCTATTTTAGTAGATGCTGATGTTCCAGACCAACACCACCAGTAATATTTTAGATTGAGAGAGAGATGAAGTAACCATGATTATGACGACGGTGTCTCTGGCGGCGACGACGATTTTAGGTTTCAGATTTTTTTCAAAATTGATTTTGTGTTGATTTCAATTGGGAAGAACACAGGTAATGGTGGATCTAAGATGAGTCATGAAGATGATGTCGATGTTGTGTGTCGATTCAACTTGATTTCATGACCTTGTGTTGAAGTTGAGAATGAAGAAGAAATGGGAATTTGGTGAAATTAGGATATGATTCTGTGAGTTTGAAGAAATTGAAGCTAGAAAATAGGATTTGATCGTCACTACAACTAGCACGACCACTAGTATCAACAGATCTGTCACAATTTTCTTTTTTGATTTCAACTGATTCCATACAGATTTAACGATCGATTTTCTTTTGATTTCATACAGATTTAGAGATCGATTTGAGTTTTTGGTTTTCAATTTTTGGTAATTTCGATTTTGGATTCAATTAAAAGTGGATTTTGAGTTAGAGATTTGAACTCATTGATTAGAGCTCCAGATTTGTTGATTCTGAAACTGGTAAGGTTCGACTTTATTTTTAGGTTTTAGGTTCTGCAACTCCTCTTTCTATCTATATCCTCAATTACTTATCTTCTCTAAATTGTGTGGTGAATGGTATTGTAAATCTATGTGTTGTTGTGGTGTTTGTTTGGATGAAATATAACAAGCGAAGATGATGTTGGTGGTTACTACAATGAAGGAGATGAAGTGTTGTTGTTTATGAAGCTGTTGTTGTTGGTTATCTGGGGTTGAAGCAGGCAGTGATATTGGATCAACTATGGTTGTTGATCCATATATGTTGGATCAACTATGGTTGTTGATCCATATATTTTGGATCAACTACTGTTGTTGACCCATTTTTTTATTGGATCAACTATGGTGTTTTTGGTTGGAATGATGAAATTGGTGTAAGATTTTGGTTTTGGTTGTTTTGGTGGTTGTGGTTGTGCTGGAGATGTGTGATTTGTTGGTGGCGATAATGGTGGAGAGGTACGAATGAGAAATTAGTCATGGAAATAGTAGTAGAATGGTGGTTCTGGTTGTTTGTAGTTGTCGAGGTTGGTTTTGAAGCTGGTCTTGGAGCTATTGGTGTTTATGAAGCTACAGGTAATGAAATATGGTGGTTATCTGGGTTGAAGCAGGCAGTCATATTGGATCAACTATGGTTGTTGATCCATCTATATGGGATCAACTACTATTGTTGATCCTTTGAACTCATGCTTTTGTAGTTTAAATCATGTAAATTTGTCCCAATGTTGAACTTGTGGTGCAATGGTAGCATGACTGACTCCATGTCAGATGATGCGTGTTCGACTCACGCCAAGTTCACACCATTTTACATGGATCAACTATCATTATTGATCCAATTTTACATGGATCAACTTCCATTGTTGATCCACTAAAATTGGATAAACTTCTACTTTGATCCTTTTTCTTGGATAAACTAGATAAAATTCTACTGTTGATCCTTTTTTCTTGGATAAACTAGATAAAATTCTACTGTTGGTTCTATTTTTATTTGGATCAACTATTGTTGTTGATACAAAAATATTTGAACCAGTGGCGGCGGCGAACTTGTGGTGGCGGCGGACTAGTGGTGGTGTAATGGTGGCGGTGAAGGAGTGGTGGTGGAATATTGGTGGTGGTGGCGGTTGGTAGGTGGTGGTTGTTGAACGGTGGTGGTGGTGGAATGGTAGTTGAATGTAGGTGGTGGTGGTGCTAGTGGTGGTGGTGAAGTGGTAGAGGAAGAAATTTGTTGTATTTTGAAATAAAGAAAAATATTATATGAGTGAGGGTATTAAGGTAATCTAATATTAAATGGATAATGTTATAAAAAAGGAGGGACATATTTATTGTTGCATAAGGATATATTTATTGGGAGTTAAAAGTAGGGACATATAAATAATGTACCCTTTTCTTAATGATCATCTTTTTCATCGCTGGTAAATAATAGCTTCCTATTGAATTTTTATTCTACGTTGCTATAGATATATAATTTCATTTAATTTTTACTAACCAAATTTGAATTTTTATTCTACGTTGCTATAGATATATAATTTCATTTAATTTTTACTAACCAAATTTGATTAAGCATAATTGCAGGTGCAATGGCAGGAAATATTTGTAATGAGATGTTTGAATGCGCCAGTCGAGTTATTGACATATGCGGCGTTGGGGAAAGAACCTGTTGTGAAATCCCTTTTGAGACTAAACATGGAGACAACTATGTCTATGCAGGATGCATAGAAAACGAAGACCGGACATGCGTCTGTACATATTATTGTTAAGACTGATTGTGGACTGTTAATGTTGCTTTTGTTTCTACTCAACCTATTATCATGGATTCATGGCTATTTAATTTGGGACCATTTTTCTTCCGTTCTTAAAAATAGACTATGAGATTAAGTTGTATATTGTGTAACTAGCTACTCTAATCTACTTTAGTTGTATATTTTATTTTAAAGTGGATTTTGGCTAGATTGAACCTCCTAGTGTTTCACCACTATCATCGCAAGACAGCAGTATTATGGATCAATGACTAAAAATAGTTGCAAGTTACGATTTGGCCTCTTTATCCGAATATATTAGTCCTGCCAATTGCTTAAGAGGGAAGCTTCCAAATCACTTTGTTTAAAAGACCGAATTGTTGATCAACCCGACCTGACTGTTAAATCAATTGAACCTGATTGAGCCCATTGCTATTGTGAAGTAGCTTGTAGTCCAGTTCAAAACATCGGCAGCACTACCACTCGCGCACTATCTAGATAAACCGTTGTTTATAAAAACACAAAAGCAGTGTAATTTGTAAGCGATGAAACTAGTATGTTACAGTAGCTAGACGTCAATATACTAACGGTTAACATTTTTCAACTTAACAATCGTTTTCATCTCACTTTATTGGAGTACTACATGGGTTATCTTTACGTATTAATCATCATGTATATGATTATTTTCTTATCATCAATGATCAACCTTAATGATGAATTGATAATGCATGAGAATAGAAAGTAGCTAACATTGCCATCAAACAATAGTGCTAATATTCCGATGACATAAGTGATCATCAAGATCTTGTTTCATGCGTACTATATATATGAATCGCACACCTTATTTCGACCAAATAATTGGATTTGAGATAGAGCGGTCCAATTTGTACATCCGACATGCATCACTTAATCTCTATCAACGCTGCTAGTTCATTGATCATAATACCTTATCCCTATGGATTTCGCTGCTATAACAAGTTAAAATTTCCTTTTAGGCTGTGTTTGATAACAGAGAAAGGAAACAATTCTATGGAAAGTGATTCCATGGAATCAGTTTTCTGGGATAAGCAAGGAAAGACTTTCCATGGAATTAAGTTTAAAAGTAACACAAAAACCCCAAATAACAAAAGTAACCCCCCCCCACCCCCACCCACATCCCCCCTACCACCCACCACCCACCCCACACACACACAACAACCAACACCACATCCACCAACAAATACTAGCACTACCATCACCATAAAAAGCACCACCACTACAGTACTACCAAAATTTGGTTTCATCATTAAAGTTTTTGGTTTCATGATAAAAAAAAATAGGCAAAAATATGTTGAAACCAGTTTTGTTTGGGGTTTTTGTATCAATTTTGTTTAATATGGAGTTTTAATGGATCCCAACATTTGAACGGAGTTTTATTGTGTTTTACTACTAGTTCTGTTTTCTTATTTAATTTAAACCAATCATACGTTGCCAAGTGTCCTCACCAAAACGCTCGTTTCACAAAACTCAAAAAAGGCCTATTTCGGCCAATAAGAAGTGAGGATTTCCTCACTATTCAATGTGGGAGCTTTATTTGTCTAGGCCTTTAAGTTTTTAGATTCCTGACATAGGTTCATATGCTCACGAGTCATGACTACTGACAATGACAACCTCAGCGTCTCAATTCTTTTGAAAGCTTCAAGAGAATCAATCGAATTTTCAGAGGTGATATGCTTCAAAAAGAAAAGAAAAGAAAAAAACTTTCAGAAACTTACAACTGAAGCTCACCAATTATGATGAAAATAATAGCTCATTTTTTCACTAAAATATATATCGTCATCAAAACAGAAGTTGTGGGCGTTGGATCTGTCTGAGACCTTCAAGGCTTCAACAGCTTCTAGCAATATAAAAGCGCTGTAAATGTAAAGTTTAATAGAGTATACATTATATATACATGGACTTATTTTTAAGGGGGCTTAAATGCTGAATTCACTTAGCACCTGATTCAAAGTTACGCAAAAAAAAAAAAAAAAAAAAAAGTTACAAAAGTAAAATGAGAGAAGAAGATTGGAAATCCTACTATCAATAACAGATAATTTCAGTTGCAGAAGTCATACAACTTACATTCGACGAACCCTTCCAGAACACTCTGTAAATTTCTAAAACTTTAGAAGTAGACCTTACATCTCAGCAAATACAATTACATCATTTTGGTGTACAAAAATATATATGAGCCACTGGCGAGTATGTTAATAATTTACTTTAGATCTTTCTACTCACTGCAAGCACCAGATGGGTCTGCATTCTTAATTATCCAGGGATGTACTAAAATCTTTGACAGCGGAAGTCTCTTCGAGGGATCCTTCACCAAAAGCTGCAAATGTGAGTGAGTTTCAAAAATGTCAAACTAATATCCCCTTAAAATAAGCGTATTCTATGCAAAACTGTAGCGCTGACAGACAAACTTACCAAGCGCACGAGATTTTTAGCTTCCACTGACACATGAGGGGTTGGAGGGAAGCTGTATTCAAGCTTCATTATCCTGTAGACAAAAACTGTTATGTACATTTAAATTTTTGAATTATTGAGAAGCCAAAGAAACCATGTAGGAGTTACAGAAGCTGAATCCCGAAGATCCGTATTCACTACCTTCTGAATGTTTCGTTCTGCGTCTCGGCTTCAAATGGCGGAACCCCAAATAGGAATTCGTAACAGAGAATACCCATAGTCCAGGTATCAACTGAATAGTCATGACCTTTGTTCTCAACCATTTCTGGTGCTAAGTAATCTAGTGTCCCACACATTGTATGTCTCTTCTTATTTGACTGTACAGACCATCCAAAGTCCGCAACTTTCAGACGTCCCTGAAATAAAAGGAAAGATGCAACCAAAGATCAACTCCCCTATAGCATGCACAGTTTCAACTAACAACTGACATGTTAACTGCTTAATCTGACTTTTATGGTCTTAAACATACTATGTGTTAATTCCTATATCTTAATAATCTATTGTAACCCATATGCAGACACTATGAACTATCAGGATTCGAAACCTCAAACGATCAGACCATTACAAAATTGACCCAACCACAACATTATAAACGATAAGAACCAAAATAACAACAAAGACAAACAAAATGTTGTTTCTTTTCCTCACATCTGGAACTAGCTTTGGATTATAATGTGGGAGTGTTTGCAGCAACAACTCTCGAGGTAGCATTTAAGAGGGGAATGCTTAAAAATTCAAAGCTTGTCTAAAGCCCTAAATTCTTGCAAGATGTGGGGACTGGGGAGACAAAACATTGAAAAAGCTAAGCACGAGGCTGGGAGCATAGGACATCAATATTACCCAAAACATCACGGAGACTTTTGTTTGGAGGCGTTTGAGATTACAGATCATGCAAGAGGTAAATGTCTACAATCACCCTATTGTAAACTAAGAGGATTTATCGAGATTTGATCATCAATATAGTTGAGAACGACGAAAGACGTCTACCGAATAACTTAACCTAGTCACACATGCGGCAGCTGGGAAATACACCAACAGAATGGCGAACAAAACCACAAGGAAACACAGTTAAAAAACAATGCAGACACAAAATGGAGATAATTTTCCTGTCGACGTCACTAATGCAACACCTCATTCATAGCCGCTAACTGACGGTTATTTATGCTCTCAGACACACATCAGAAACTCCATTAGGCCAATAAGAAAGCTAATTGATCAAAACCTATAGATCGAACTACAATGCGGAAGGCTTTCATATCAAACCAGCAGTGACTGCTTGGTGTCTGTTCACCATTCTACAGTTGAGTCCCTGTAACACTTAAGGTATTATATGTTTACTAAGGTTAAGCTGACAAACCCAACCTACTCTCTCATCAGATTTAGAAGCAACGTAATAATTATATGCTTTTACTCATAGAAAAGGATCTGCAGTAAGTGCTTTAAACATAAAAAAGGTCCACGGGAAAGCCAGTGAGCCAAGTGTAACACTACATATGTAACAAAACCAGCACACGCAGTGACACTTCTGTATTTCTTTCTTGCTCTGTGTGAAATCCCGTGAGACTTGAGGGACGCCTATTCACATATAGCTGGGAAACTCCAAATCTTTGTATAGCCAAAAGACTTGCACATAGAGAGGAATGACTAAGTGCAACAAGGGTTTGTACTGTTCCAAGCGCTTAGACACATAACAAAGTATTCAGCAGCACTATCAACTCCTTAATCTCAGCAATACCTTACTCTATCCAACACGGCAAAACCATCAACAAAAGCCAAAAAATTTAAGCTTGAAAAGAACAGTCAATCCCTGTACCAATCCAACTAGCTAGGAGGCACTCTTACACCTGAACAACACCATAGATTAGATACTTTACACCTAAACAAAAACTATCAAGCCTGATTGCTCGTAAAGAAAATGCTTATGCATATATATACTTCATGTGAAAAATATGTCGTAAATCAATGCATAATCACTTCAAACAGCAGCATTTCCTCATAAACTTTTGGTGTTTACTAGTTTAAATCGTGGCATGCAGTAATTCCACTGAAAGTTATAACGATTAGTATTACCAGCCAATGCTTGATCTACATTTGAAACCTCAATCCCTCATGGTCAATAATAAAAATTCCTACTAATAGGAGAGAGATATCGAAAATTCTCCGGCTTATTATCTCTATGAATGATATGCTTCTCATGGCAGTAAACAAAACATTCTTTTCACAATAATAACAAAGCAAACAACATGTATCTTCTTCTCTTCACAGCCTAAAAAACAATGATCATCTCATTTTCGTTAAATTCAATTGAATTCCTAAATGTACAACACCTATAACTCTAGTTCGATACCAACCATGGTTGATCCACATTTGAAACCCTCATAACCCCAACAAAGATTTCTAATAATAACAGTTTCGGTTATAAGAGTTGAGAGATATCAGAATTTACCTCATGATCAAGCAACAAATTCTCCGGCTTAATATCTCTATGAATGATATTCTTCTCGTGGCAGTAAGCTAGTGCTTTCGCAAGACTTGCAATGTACTAAATTTCAACCAAAAGAAAGAACCCAAAGAGCATAATCAGTAAATTAACATAAACAAACCCAAGAAAAATAAAATAAATCAAAAATCAAAAGTTTAGGGATTTTTGCTTACAGTAGCAGCTTGTCTCTCAGTCAGATGACCAGTTTTACTAAGTAAACCATAAAGTTCGCCTTTAGCAGCGTATTCAAGAATCAAGAAAATCCTTTCATCATCACCAAACCAACCATAGAGACTAAGAATGTTTGGATGATCTAATGTACTCTGAATTTCCATTTCTCTTTTGAGTTGAGGGAGTAGATTGTATTTCTCTACTTGACATCTATATAATACTTTCAATGCACAAACGTACTGATGCTGCAATACGCACACACACAAAAAAAAAAAACACCCAAAAATTACTTGAAAATCCAAATCAAATTTACAGAATTTCTCAAATAGTAGGTTTAAGTTAGGGTTTGTTTACCTTTTTTTCTCTGGCCATATAAACTCTCCCAAATTTTCCTTTACCAAGAGGTTTGCCAATATCGAAATCTTTTAAACCCCAGTCATACAAATCTGGGTTTGGATTTTCTTCTTCTTTCTTCTGATTTTCATCAATAATTTCAGGCGTACACATTTTTTTCGAATGTTGAGTTTTCTTTTCTTCTTCAAATTGGACTGAATTGATAAAGTGAGATCCAAAATTCGAAGTTTGAATGTTTGCCCACGAAATGAACTTTTTAAGGGGCGACATAAATTTCATACGGTTGAGACTTGAGAGCGTTGATAGAGAAAAAGAGAAAGAGGGTAGTTTGGGGAATTCGATGGTGGTAATTTCCTAACTGTTGGTTCCACAGGCTTGACATTAGAAGTTCTGCTAGACAAAGCTAATTTTACTAAATCATGGGCAGATTTATTTGTGTCTCGGCTGCTATAAATGACGTTAACATTTTCAAAATTAGAACTAACTATGTGATCATACCAGTACAAACACAATTACTTAATTGTAAGTAGCGAGAAAAACTGTCTGACAGAATAACTCCGGGACCTAATCCAGTTTTGAGTACTCTCAGAATTAAGCCGCTATATAAATAGACTATCGCAATTTCGTATAGTTGAGAACAAGTAAATACTCCTTAGTTACCTAGTTCCTTCAGAATCCATGTGGCTACAAGTAATATGCCTTACGCATGTGAAATCCCAAGAAAAAGTCTATTATCTTGAGTTGCTTCACCGTTATGAAGACTTATGATCTCAACTCCTTCGGATCGTAACCCGAAACAACAAATGACTAAATCTGTTTCAGTAACCAACTTACTTATCAATCTCCCAAAAACATATTTCGGTCAAAGATAAAGTAGATTAAATGATCTTCCGTTTGATCAATATAAATACTTTTGGTTAAAGATCAAACCGAGATAGTGATTATCGAAATAACCAAACTCGGTGAACAAGATCCATCTGTTATAATATCTCTCGGTCGAACTCACAAGTTTTTCTATCTCAAGCTTGTTGTCAATGTTAGATGTACAAAGCTATATCCTAATTTCCAGTCTATGAAAGTCAAGTCTCGGACTAGGATTAGAGCATGGTAGTTGAGTATCAGATATCACCGAATACCCTCCAAGATTGAAGACTGGAGAACAAACGAAGACATTTGCGAGATCTTCATCAACAAAGAGGTATGTGAAGACTAACTTATCCTACAAAGATATTTGCGAGAACTTCATCAATAAAGAGTATGTGAAGACTGACATATCCTATTTACTCACTTCATTTACCATTCTTTCTTGTGAGACTATGTCGTATGATATTTTTTTTGATCAGTTATGTCGTATAATTTTAGTAGATTTAATATTGCAAAGAATAAATTTTGAGTTCAAGCTTGTCTTGTTTAAACTCTTGAAATATGATTCAAGCAATGGTTGTTCGTAGATCTTTAACAATCTTAGTCTAGAACATTTTTTTCACAAACAATTTTTATTTAAATTGATCTTTAGAAAATTTCCCAAGAAAACATTACACGAATTGTTTAATGTGTGCATACCTAGTATGTGTGCTATGGTTATTGGGAATGTTTCTAAATTGAATGTGAGAAAATACACGAACTACTTGGATATACGCATGCCTAGTATGCATACCAAGTTGACATGACTCCGCGAACTGCCAAGAGTATGCATACCTTGTTGATTTGATTTTGCAACTGTCAAGGGTACGCATTTTCCGTATGTATACCTGGTCGATCTAACCTAGTTATGGAGCTTAAGTACAAAGGCAAAATCGCACGAACTATCTAAGGATTAGCATACTCATTGTGATTATTCATCGACCCCTCTCTCTCATAACCGTTTTCTCTCATCTTTCTCTTCCTGGTAAACAAACTTCCTGATTTCTTTCGATTGTGATCCAAATCTATCGGATTTGATCTGATTTTTTCAGATCTATCTGATTGATTTGGGTACAACCATTAGTTACTAGTATTATTAAATAAATCATCGTTTTCTCAAACGATTTTAGGGTGTAAATATGATTATGGTATTTGTATTTTTTTATCAATTGATTGCATATATAATGGCTCCTATATGCCGATTAGAATATTATATCGGTCGTAATGGCATTTCCATTGAATGCTTTTATCACAGATATGTCATCGGGAACGATTTTTCAAAAGCGGCCATGATTCTACGATTTTTTGAAGATACATGGCTACAAGAAGTGATCGTGATAGTGATGATTTGGGCATACTATTCCCTTCTGGGACAATTTACTCTTAAAGGAGAAGAAAAGTTAAATTGGGCAGATTATTCCCCTCTGGGAAATTTTACTCTTAATGGAGAAGACAAATTCATATGGCAGGAATTTACTTCACATGCCATGTTTCAAATATCAATTTCATCTATGAAACAAGATATATGTAATCTTTTATTGTTCCCATCTTTGATGTATTTGGAATTGATGTATTCAATTTTACCATATTAATGAAATCAAGATGTTTCCTTCAAAAAAAAAAACATACTCATTGTGCATTCCTTGACCATGGCTATAGTTCACTTTTGCTATATCTCTCATATACACTTCTAAGACAGCTCTATTCACAAAATCTCTTTAGGATTGTAGCTTATTGTTTAGTCTTGAGTATTTTTTAACACCATTATTTCTTAGAAGTTCACGGCCTTACTTGGCCTATGTGGAATATCATTGTGCGCGGTTCTAGCTGTCCGGATCGTAGTACACACTATTTTGTGAATTCTCAAGGGATCCTTTTCGCGCATTTACATGAATTCCTAACTAGGAATTTCATATAAAATGGGATAGTGTTAGCTTGGATTCCGAGTAACCTTAGCTTGAATTCGAATCTACATGTTGCCTTGAAAATCTATAAATAGAGAACCCTTGCAGCTGGATTTCTTAATCCCTAGCACTCTTAGGTAACGACTTAGAAGACTTCGCTTAGGGATTCGTGAATCCCGGTCAAACTATCTTTTTACCTGATAGTTCTTGTATCTGGATCTTTTTCTACTGGTTATTTAAGTTCACGAACTTTAGATCAGAAATAATATAGGTAGAAATCACAAAGTTCTCTTTGTCTCACACTTTGTGATTCCACAAGATAGAGAACTAAACTCTTCTTTGATTTGTTTGGATTGTTCTTGTGAGATGGTAGTGATCTAGGCTTCTCTTTGATAAAAAATATAAGTGTTTTGGGTCCATGAGGTTTGCTAAACTATCGGATTACAGTTTCCTCATAAATTAAGGATTCTTCCTCGTGAAAAGAGAAAAGAACCTCACGTCTATTTATACCAAAGTAATTGAGGACTACAAACATATAAAGGAATCTTTCTCGAGTTAAAACTCTTATCGAGCAAGAATTTCTAGCTATAATTCAAACACGAATTCCCCAAACTAACCCAAAGTAATTAATCGGTACCATTTTGAACTAACCCAACAAAATAATTTTGTTGGAACCCTTATAATAGGCTTATTATTCATTCACATAATCAAGAAAAGTCTGAATTTGGAAGAAAAATAATCATATTCCTTTGTCTGACGTTTTCCTTTTATCCTTCGTATATCTATGCCGTCTTTTCGAGGATGTCCAAAAATACCCGGGATTTAATGGAAGTTAGGTACCAATTTTTTTATACAATATCCTTAGTCGGCACCAATGTTTGTACCCAAAATTACTTTTAAGCACTAAACACGATTGATTGATTATGAAGAAGAATTAAAGCTAGAAAACGTATAAAAACGATAAATAGAGGGGACACGAATTTAATGTGGTTCGGAAAGTGGTGCCTACATCCACAGGGGAAATGAGAGATATTTCATTGATTGAATGATACAATAGTTTTCTCCGGGTTATCTAACCTAAAATTCCATGTCCTCTTAGGGTTTTGGATACATGTATTTATATAGTTTATGTAACCCTAATTCTAATAAAATTCTCATTCAAGCAACTTGGGAAACAAGACATGTGGAAACTTCTGGAATATTCCTTCACGGGATAAACATACTTGTTAACGGGATTTATGTCAATATGTTGATGGTCATACTATATAAATGCAGATTAGAATTAAGGAATTTTTAAGTACAATAAACAAATTAAGTTGATTGTGTTTTAACTTTACAATGATCAATCTTTGATGTAAGGTATTGAAAGCCTGAAGCAGAGCGTGAGTCATTCTTTATTTTTGAGAAGCCACACGTAAGTTAAATCGTGAAGCGGGCGATTCAGGGTAGGATGTTGAAGTGTAGACTTGAAAATGTGGGGGGTCTAACAACCACACCCAACAATTCGTTTGGAAATCTGAGAGGACTTACTCCAATATACTTTCTAGAGAATCAACTAGATAGTCAGACTCAATCTTAAGAAATGTATATCAAAAAGTTATATCTTTATTTCTCAATTCAATCCGCAATCAAGCAAAAAGAATTTGCGAGCCCGATTGAATATAAGAAATAACTTGGACGGTATCAAAAACCAATATCCAAGTGTCAATCAATTTAATCAACAACCAAAGGTTGGATTCCCAATTGATTGAACTTACGCACAACCTGTGATATTTTAATTATAAAGATAAACAATATAATGCGAAAAAGAAATAACACAGACACCAGAAATTTTGTTAACGAGGAAACCGCAAATGCAGAAAAACCCCGGGACCTAATCCAGAATAAACACACACTGATTATAAGCTGTTACACCAATTTCCTACTACCTATTCAGACTTGATGTAATACCTGCTTTAGCTGTATTCAAGCACTTATAAAACTCCTAGAAAAATGCCGATTGTATTTAGGAATTCTTCTCGAAAATATTCTAGCAGAACCTAAGGCTCTCTTTATAAGATACAACAACACGGTTGATATTTTTCGATCTTTTGTTTTCAAAAAACACCGAATCGATTCCCCTTTAAATGTAAATCAAGGTTTCGGAAATCTTGTGTTTGTTTTGATAAAAACAATTACTAGGTAAAAGTAATATCAAAACAAACTTGTAGCTAGATTAGGGTTTATTATACTCTTCAAAAATAGGAAAAGAAACCTAATGATTCTACAACAAGAACAACTAGAATAAATATAGAGTTATCTTGTTTAAAACTTCTTAAGGATTTTTACGAGATACCTTAATCGAATTTTTCTTTCTAGCTTCTGATTTCGACTAACAAGTGTTGGTATACGATCGAAAACTGAAATCTATCAAAACCTAGGGTTTATGATCAACAACTCTTGAATGGTTTTATATCAGAAGAGAAAACCTTAGAATAGACAAGAGGTGAAAAACCTAGATTACAAGTTGTATGATCAATCACGAAGATTAAACCCAACTTGGTTTTGTGATCCCCTAAAACAAGGAATTTTATCTCACTCTTGTTCATGAAGAACATAAGACATGGAAAACAACCTTATGAGCTTACACCAATTTTCCAAAGGGGATAAAAAACGTGTAGCACTCACGAACCCTTTTTATTTATAGTGAAAGGTAGCTTGAAAACTAAGCACAGCTATTTTCCTTTTTCAAGACTATCCTAATTTTGGGAGTCTTTCCTAAGTTACAACTCTTGCCAAAATAATTAATTAGCAAATATCGTATTCATGTGAGTAAATCACATTTTAACTTAGGAAGGAATTAAAAGTTAGTGGGAAGGGCCGGGATCAGTTAACAAATGGCTTTGACATAGCTATTTGACAAAACTAATCAATCGTAGGATCCTTCATATCTGACAGCCTAAATGTCTTATAACTTGGAGCAAAATATCTTCCCGGTATGTGTTTGGTTGTGAGAAAATAATATTCAGGAATGAAACTAAACCCTAATGCAAGCCCTAGTTATCTCCTACCGAAAAACTTGAGTATCGATCATCCTAGAAAAATACACGACCCTGATTTACTTATGTTTAATTAATCATGATTTATAATTTAATTGATTTTATCAATTGTGTATAAAACCCTTAACTAGAAGAGATTGAGTCTGATCATTATTAGGTATCAGAGCTTGAGATTAATGGGAAGTTAATAAAAATTTGATGTGATTTTTTGTTTTTGTTTTTTTGTTATGAACGTGATGATCGAAATATGAATCTTGAGTTTTGGACAACATGATTGCTCAACCAAAATTATCATCAAGCACTATCACCCAAAGCTTCTTCTGATCAAATATATAACGTTTTAATCATGTCAACCTTACTTTAAACATACGAAAATATTCAGGGGATGTTGCATATTCTTCTTCTTTTCGTTTAGGGTTAGAGTTTTCAACGATTAATGGAGATTATGGAGAGCATAGATTTGGAGGAAGGTGACGGTCTGACGAGATATATTGAATTTCTCTCCCTTTTCTCTATTCCAAACACAACCCAAAACATAAAATCGTGTTCTGTTATCAAAGATAGCAGCCGTCAGATACATAAGATCATGCGGTTAGAATTTTTTGTTAAAAGTGTTTGTCAAATACTTTTGTTAGTCGATCTCGTCCCATTATATAATTTCCACCCCTTTTGATGGACTTGATAAATACCCTTATCCTACAATAAAAATACCCCACTCCATCCAAAGCCCATCAGGGGTCCATGAAGGATTATGCAACATTACAAATTTACCTTTATGTCTATCTATCGAGTATCATCTTCCTCTTTCATTTCATTTCATTACAGATCTAAAATATGTTCTCTCTCTTTCCAGTTTTATCACTATCATCAACGTCTTCATCATCGCAACCACCACCACTACCACCTTTTCCTCCGTCGCTACATATAGGTTTAGGAACATCACCTTCGTCATCACATCATATACTTCCACCAAATCACCACCACCACCACACGACATCATAAACAACCTGTTTATATCCATGAACCAATGAGAAACTAACTTCTCCAATCAAATAACCTTAAGTCGATAACATCATATTTGGATTGAATAACCTAAAGTTGATAATAATAGTTAGTTCTAAAGATCTGTTTACATCAATTTAGGAAGAGACGATGAAAATAGTCATTTAGAAGATGATGGTGGTGGTGATGGTGGTGGTAGTGGTGGAGGAGGAAGATACCAGATCTATAATGATGATGATGGCAGCGACAATAAAGGAGGTATGTATTTCAATCTATCACTATTTTATTAGAAGATGATGGCGGTGGTGGAGAAAGATACCAGATCTATAATAATGGTGGTGGCGGTGGCGGTGATGAAGGAGGTATGTTTTCAATCTATCACTGTTCATCACTACTAAAGATACAACATCTATTATTCAATATATGATATGTATTGAGAAATGAGTTTTTTGATTGTCGGGAAAATATATTGAAAAATATTTGGACTTCAGTTTTTATGGATCAACTATTGTTGTTGATACCATTGTTATGGGTTCAACTATTGTTGTTGATCTTATTTTGTGGGATCAACTCATGTTGTTGACAGCATGAGGCATCAACTCCCATTTTGTGGTGGTTGTTGTGTTTACAGTAGTGGTGGTGGATGTTGCATCATTGTTTTTTGAGCCATTGGTTGCAGGGAGTTGATGGTGGTGGATTTTTATGTAGTATTGAAGGTGATAGTCGTGGTGATAATAGTATTGGTATTGGTGTTGGTGTTTTGGAGGTGGTGATGGTAGACTTTGAGAGTGATTTTTGTTACTTTTATTACTGATGTAGGAGCAGCAGTAAAGTGGCGAATGTAGACGGTGGCATCATCAGTGCTATGATCGTAGCAACTTTTCATTTTCAAGCTTGTTTAAGGTTATATTGCAGTAGGAACCAGATTATATACTAAGAAATTCATTGAAGGCATATGCTTAAAAGATTATGGGTATTTAAAGATTATTGCTGCAGTATGTGATTTAATGTTGATTGCTTATAAATGCCGAAACAACGGATTCTTCATTTCCCAAAAATAGATACAACTAGATTTTAGTAATGCTCAACTTTAGAAATGATATATCTTGTTTTATCTGTCACCTTCGTACCTAATACAACTTAGTTAACTTTTATAAGTTAACAAACAGTCATTATGTGTGCCTTCATTTTCCGTAGCTATAGTGATAATCATGGGCAAGCACTAGCGGAGTTTAATTAGCTCAAATTTTATACCGATCACTTTTTTGCTATTTTAATCTATAGTGGTGTACAAACAAACTCTTTAACTTGATCTGCCACTAACCTGTGTTTAAACACACATCGTTAGGTGGGTTATAACCCTTGAATGCTAAACAAGCTTGTTTGGTGCTTTTTCATCTTGCAGGTGCATGAAAGCATGCTTCTTTCAGTTATGCCATCACTTTGTGCTTTTTGAATGAATTTGTGGTACAATGGTAGCATGACTGACTCCACGTCAGATGATGCGTGTTCAACTCACGCCAAGTTCACTCATTCCAATATATCATTTTGTTTTTTTGTATCATAGATGGTTGTTGTAGAAATTTTTGTTACTCTTGTGTTTCTTAAGGATATGTCAGTTTGCAGGTTTTAGGTTTATTGGTTTTTACAGTAGATAGACTCGTATAACTGCTATCAACTCTAACTGTTGATCCCACTTAATGGGATCAACTTCAATTTTTGATCCCACTTAAAGGGATCAACTTTGGTTGTTGACACTATAATCTGGAAACATTGTTCCTGAGTTCTACTTTTTGTATCAACTTTGGTTGTTTATTCCATTCACTGGGATCAACTTCGATTGTTGACGCAAAAAACAACAACTGAATATTAGTTAGTAAAGTTATTTTTGAACTTTTAATTTTTTTTGGATCAACTTAAGTTGTTGACACATAATTTTGATGGCGGCAGTGGCGGCGGCAGCAATAGCAGCGGCATCATCAACATTGGTGGTGGTGGTGGCAGCGGTGGAATATTAATGGCGGTGGTGGAATATTAGTGGTGGTTGTAGTTAGTAAGTGGTGGTGGTGGTGGCGGCGGTGCTGCTGGTGGTGGTGAAATGGTGGTGGTGGTAGTGGATGTGAAGTATTTGAAAAGAAATTTGTTAAGGGATAATGGTTTTTTTTTCCCCTTAAACTAGTAATCTATTATTTATCTACAATAAATAATTACTAAATAAAAACAGATCAAACACAACTTTTGGTTGGTAGCCGAGCAACAAGCTGAGCTCCAACCCCTCTCTGAATAGTAATTCTTAATCTATGAAAAATAAAACTGTCAAAACCACTACTAGCATCATTATTAACTAGGGAATTCTTCAGACGCTTAAAGAAACGCAAAATATCATCGCCAAGCTCACCTAAAGTAGAGAAGGCCAAAACGCCCAAACCAAAGCCCAAAGCAGAACACTTGTCCAAATATTTAGTGCGCTTCCTTGAAACTGCATTAAAGATAGCCTTCCCTGGAATAAAAGATCGAACACCATCACCAGTAAAGGGAGAAACAACAGTGACATCCATATAAACATCTTGACCATTTTCCCAATTGAGAAAAAGAATATCTGCACTCCTCAAATCCTTATCATCATATGACTGGATGCCAAGAGATACTTCCTTACGCGCCGGTACATTAGCCTTGTAGCAAATGTCAAGTGCAACATCATGAACAAGGTCATGGCGAAACTTGTTCCCAATATCTTTAGCACAGTGAAGCGCATGGTCTCCATAAATGTCCATAGATCGGTTGCAACTTGAGCATAAGCTATTCTCAACAAATAAATGAATACCAAGTCTATAACAGAGCACAACCCGAAACTTCCTAGGTTCAATACACTGATTAAGCCCACTAATAGGCACCGCTAATAAATAATCCTGAGCATGCTTGACACGGTTACACTGCCATAAAATGGAGTCTCTTGCAGACATGTGAAATTGGTCTGGGATTCGCTTCTTGACTTCATCAAAATAAGTGACTTCCATGGAGTGCATGGAAGGGGGGGGGGGGAGTATCATCGACACAATAAGAAGGGGACAATCCACATACCTGGATAAAGTTCTGATGAGCCCACTGAAAGGTAGAACCTTTGTTTGCTGAGAATAAATCACCAAGAATAATCTTCTTTACTGAAGCAGTCTGACTTTGAGAAGCAAGGTAGAAACAAGCACGAGTGTCATCCATGGTGTAGATGTCAAGGCCACCTTCCTTTATAGGTAAGGTAGCTAATATTTGCTGCAGAGGACCAAATCCAGCACCATCTCCAGTGATGAGTAATCGTAAATAATTAAGTAAATGGTCATCAAATAGATTTGTGGCTGGTTGCAAGGCAGTTGGTTGGTAGTTTGCATTGCAAAATATAAACGAGAAATACCAGTACAGTTACTAAGTAAAAGCACCTCTCTTTGTGGGTCTTGATTTTTTTGATTGCTGTCATTAGTTGAATAGTTTTATTCACTCTAGTCAACATCATGTCACTAATAAAGTTCAAGTCTAAACTCACCGGACCACCCAAAAGTTTAACCCAATTCGAGGGTCTACCAATATCAGGAGGATAAACACCATCATCCGTACTCCTGGTATCAATAGAAGGCCAAAAAACTTCTGTCTTATTCACATTAAGATGCAACCCCCTACTTGGCCCTTCAGTCTCTATTATGTTCAAAGCCTTAGCCACCTCCAAAGTGTCACCAATAATGGTGCCATAATCAAGGAACCAAGCGTGTAAATCGAGTGTGCATCAAGAATCAATAGACTTCACTAGGGGGTGAAGTGTCAATGCAAACAATAAGGGACCAAGGGGGTCCCCTTGTTGAACTCCAACTGCAGACGATAGAATATACTGATCATAATATAACTTAGCCGCACGCAAGTAACAAAATTCAACCCAGCGAGAAATACCTGGGCAATGTAGGCGAACCTCCTTGATAAGCTGAGTTCTACTAACCATGTCAAAGGCATTAGAAAAGTCAATAAGCAGCATTGACATTTTATCAGATTATCTTTTCATCTCCAATAAGTAGTTAACAACATGAAGAATCCCTTCCCCACCAGCAGGCACACCAACACCAAATTGATAGTCGCCTAAGTAAGAAGCAAAGTCTTTTCCGACAGAGAAGGCAGAAACTTCAGAGACCAGCCTACACCAAACCGTACCCACCAAAATAGGTCAAATGCCACCCCCAGGTTTAAGCAAGGGATTTAAGGGCGCGCTGGCTATGTACTCGCCTAAGATTCCAGGGCATCTTCCGGCCAACCAAAGGTTGACAACCCTTGTAATTGAAGCGAGCAAATTATCCGCAACCGAAGCAGTAGAGCCACTCATAACATCAACCAAGTGCTGATCATGGAGACCATCTCGACCACAAGATGTACCCTTTGGGAATCTTTTTATGGCTCTCAAAACATCACGTGAATCCACCACAATCGGGTCAGCCAGGGAAGCGTCAGAGGGAATGACCGGTGTAGGAGCCGGTGGGTGTTTATCTAGCAAGTCTAGATAGTTTTGCTCATTGCGAGGAGCCACTCCATAGGAGGAGAGCACTCAAATACCAGCAGTAAAATTCCCACACTCCATCTTCCTCCGGCAAGCCAACAAGTTAGCAGCACCTTGTTTTTTCAATTCACTCTTCGAGTCTGCCTTCGCAGAACCAAAATGTAACAGTTGTTGAAACAGCTTGTTAGCCAAAGCATAATAACCACCAGGCTCCTTCCAGACTGTCAAAGCATGGTTGATGGCAGCAACCTGCAGTTTCTTATGATTGCCAGATTTTGCCTCGACAGAGCTTCGTGGACGGAAAAGAGACAAGGTTCAAATTAGAAGGAGTAAAAGCTGCAACAAAAAATGTAAGTTACCTGGGCTGGCTATGATTCTGTCGAGACAGGATTTGAGTTCTCTTGAAAACGCAAGTCTGCACTTGTGAGGAATACAAGTAACGGTTGTAAATTGCCTCTGCAAAACTGCATTGAGTAAGTCAGTGGAAACATCAGCGATATCACTATCCCCTTGTTGAGTGCAAGCTGCAATAGGCCTGAGTTCTAATATCTTCACAACCTCAGTAGATGAATCACAATAAACTGCACCACCCTCAGCTGGTTTATCCAAGCCATGGAGGAGAAAATCAGCGTCACCAACTTTATTAAGAGGGCCTGCGATCACCTCCCCATGCACAACCCCTTCTCTGCCTTTGCACGACATCTTCCAAGCGTGCAATAGTTCTCTGCAAAAGGATTTTCCATCTGTGGAAGAACAGTGCCTATCAAGAACGTGCTTCGCAAAAGATTATTTAGCATAACCTTTGCCATTCACACCATATCCACAGTCATGGAAGGACTTGAATGGGCAGTGATAAAAACCATCCCCAGATGTGCTCGTGGAAGGGGAAGAAGCGACGGACTTAGCAGATGCAGGTTTTCGTGGGGGTTTCGAAGCTCTAGACATGGCAACAACAAGGAATGGGAGAAAACCCTAATAGAAAAGAGCTAAAAACCATTAAAAAAAAAAACAGTCGTCAAACCTCAAAAGAAAAAAGAAAAGGAAAACTGAAACAAGACATGGAAGCCCTGAATAACAAATAAAAAAAAAAGGACTAAAAACAACTAAGAAGAAAAAGGAATTGAACATGGTGATTCTGATGAACAGACCCGGTTTTCAGTCGCCGGGAAAAAGTCGCCAGAGAAACCATGAGAGAGAAAAAGTCTTTTTTTGAATTTTTGTTTTTATTTTTTAAAAGGTTTTTTAAATGTAAAATAATATTATAAATGAGGGTATTAAGGTAATCTATATTTTAATGGATAAGGTTTTTTAAATGATAGGAGTATTTATATTGTAGTATAAGGGTATATTTATTGGGTGTCAAAACTGAGGGTATTTAATTAATATACCCTAAAAGTTATCACAAACACTTTAATATGGTAATCAAATATGTTTGGATTAATATCCATCTTGCTTAGATAAGGAAACATCACCAATTTGACTAAAAAAGACTTCTAGTCACGTAATTGGCGCAAAGTCCGTGAAACGTTACAAGCAGTCCATGGATTGTTCCCTACTAATGAACTGTAGCAGTTACATCAACACTTATAACTGTTATTTTAATAAACCACTCATAACTTCATCGTTATAACTCGGAATTGAGTGATTCTTGGCTCGTTGAATTCATAAGCTCATTCACTATAACATGAGAACCTTTCCAGGGATAAAGGTTATTGTTACAAAAATCAGTGGCTCAAATAACCTCTAGTATATATAAATATATGTACATTTACTGTCATAGGAATTGTTTCATAGAGTGAGCATTTGTTTCCATAGATTAGAAAGGTAGAATTGGACAAGAATCCAAATGAAATCAATTATCACATACCTTTGTTGATGAAGTCCTTGTTGATGTCTTCTTGTAGTCTTCAAACTTCATCCGTAAAGGATAACTTCGATTCTACTTCTTAGACTTAATCTAGTCCGAAACTATCTATAATATGCTAAATCAAGAATGGATGGCAACTAAAATTGACAACTAACTTGACATACCAACGCTAGTGGGTTCAACCGAGCAATGCTCTAACAAGACTCATGCATTAATAAATACAAATACACCATAAAATTATATATATTTACCAAGTTTCTATCTTTAATGTAATAATAAGCTATAAATTTAGCAATTTATACTAAGTATTAACACTGGAAATAAAAGAAAACGTCGCTAAGTGGAAGAGTGGTTCCTAGTTGCCCGTGTGAAACTTGAAGTCACAAGGTCAAACCTTGATATTTTCATTTTTGAATAGGGGGAAATGAGTTTCAATCTTATATATTGAATGTTGCATAGGAAATGTCACAATCTTTTCATGTATGATCTACATGTCCTAATCAAGATGATCTACATAATGACATACCACGAGGACCCTGGAGAGATTAATGATGCGATTCATTTTCAGTGTAACCTGAGACATTTTCAGTTTACAGTCTGCGTGGTTCCCATAATCAGGATGTCACATAGGGTAGGAAGAGTGCCTGAGTGTAGTGGTGGGAGAGGGGAAAAAGTGACGCTCGTTTTCTTTTATTAATTTTAGCGAGGATTAAATCCTCGCATGTGTCAATCTTTCCTACAACATTCCCTACTTTCGAGCAGAGAGAAATAAAACTTCCTTTTATACCACGGTTTTAAGTCTAAATCATCCCACTTGTTTATTCCATAAGAGACATCCTTCGGGGTACAAATTTCTATTCTTAAAAGAAGAAATGAAATTTAGCAAAAATAAGCAAGAAATCTACTCATTCCTCAAAGATCATAGGAATGGGATCAACTAGTCCAAACCCCGTATGAATAAAAAATTAATCTCTAAAAATGAAACTATCTTACACTTCTCCCCAGCACTGCTCCTTAAATCTATCAAGCCATCAAATTGCCATAGCTCCTTATTTAATTCTAAAGAACAACTGATCAAGATGTCCACACTCACTATAATTATCCCTAGGATTAAACCATTGGTGTTGTGATAGCAGAACAATGTTAAAACTACTACTAAGATTATTACTCAAAGGATAAACATCATTGATTAGAGAATATGTGGCTAATTTGAACACACATCCTAGTTTTCATTCATTTGTTATTTTATTCTTCCTTCATTTAGTACAAGGAGTTTTTGTTCTCTCTAGTTATGCAAAAAGTGCAATATCAGTAACATTGTAGACTCAACCACCTAACATTATTAGCAGTGTATATTTATGATGTAATTTGGACAAAGTAAGAGGATGAAAACACTGGCAAAGATCATTGTACTCGAGGATCTTAATAATTCTTTTAGACATTAATTAAATCTTTCCAAATAATTCAACGGTATCGAATTCAAGGTTTGTACTCCCTTGATTCTACCATGAACATACTTAAAGAAACTAGAACACTGATGATGCCAAAGAGGAAAAAAAATCATAAGTCAGAAACTTGTTGTGATTGATGGGTAACACATGACATATTCTTCACTTTTCAGAAGTGTTGCTACTTATGGTGTTTGTGCTGATGGTGATGTTGGTGCTCCAAATGATGCAGCTCCCTGATGCTTTGTGATGCTAGCTAATTATTATTATTTGCTCGGTTGATGCTAGCTAATTATAATTTTAGGTTTTTAAGACTTTTAATGGTTTGTAATTATCGTAAAATTTGTTTGGATGATGTTTTTATTGAATTATGGCACAACAATGTAATGCTATAATGAACTTATGGGTTTTAATTATAATTATCGTATGTAATGGGTTTATGGTACAATGAGTTTATGTATGCTTCAAATTTTGTTTTGTAAATACAAGCACACAATCGGTCTATATGACTATACCTATGAACCAATTCTTTAGGTTTCATGCCTGAATCACTTTATGTAGGTATTCCTATGATCCGATTCTTCAAGCCTTAGAAATGTCAGTTTTTTGTGTCCTTTTCTGGTTAGAATTTGATTACGTGTGCAAAAATATGAACCGATTATCGTGGAAAGTGCAATTTATTTTTGTTGATTTTCCAAAGCCACAATCGATCAATTATGTTTTGCATTAATTCACAATAGATTTTTATGGGCATTCACGAGGACGATTGTGCTCAATTATTTTACTTTTTTTTTTCTTCAAAAAACTAGTTGTCGGGGGTCTTTCTCTATATAAAAAGACCTCATTCTCAGACCCAATTTTCTCAAACTTTCATATTCAATTTATTTCTACTCCATATACTCTACGAACACACATTTCATACCTCTACATAAAATCATAGCATCATTTGACTCCGCCGGAGATTTGGCCATAATAAAAACATGGTACGCCGAAAGTCGAGTTATAGATCTCTTTCCCGTAAGGGTAGAACCCGAAACCTTTTGGGAGATGATATATAACAAATATATGCGAGCTTATATGGGAATTTAAAGAGTAGAAGTCTTAAACAAATTCATGATAGGTACCAAGTCATCCAAAATGTGATAGTTGCTTTTGTAGCTATCCAACAACGAATCTTCAACTGTAGCCATCTAAGCTTGTCCCTTCAAAAATTTGTGAGGTTTTTTTTTTTTTTTTTTTTTTTTACATAAGCTACGTTGCTTGATCTTCTAACTAAACAACACTAACAAATTAATTTTTTGTTGGGTTTTTGTAGGAGGAAGTAGCGCACTACTTGGAGGAAAAGGGAGAAGCATTCACATTTGATGAAAGCTAGCACTTGATGGTATCCAAAATTACGGAGTATGCTCCGGAATTTATGGCGGGTTTTGTTGAACCATACTCTAATTTTCCCGATGAAGATTGACAGTTTTAGAAAAAAATTGTGTAGATTTGATGAGTTAATCTCTATATAAACCCTCACGAGACTATAACTAGTTCACTAGGGTTACCTAGGGGTTAAAAGGCTTGATGCATGTGCTAAGTGCATCCGTGATTCCTAGGAAAAAAAGTAGATTTGAAATGAATGAATGTGTCCTAATAGTATGAATGAATTTTTTTTTCTTATGAAAATGAATTAATCGGTTTATGTAAGACTAGTTAGAAACTGATTGTGAAAATAGGATTTTATGTATTCATATGTTAACCGTTTCTAGATGTTATGCTGAATGATGAACACCAACCCAAAATCGATCCACGCGTTCATGAACATAAACTGATTCTGGTTGGTGTTTTGGAAAAAAAACCCAAAACTTATCACTTATTCGATGTTTTGAAGTCCAATTAACATTAGCTGATTTCACATCTAACACGTTTAATGTACACCTAGAACGATTAATTAACACTAATTAATCAGGGATGAAGTAGGCATTAAAGAGAATAGTTGGCTGAGGAGATTTTGAAATTACTTCCTAATGACCGCTTTTTGTCTTTTAGTATAGACCGCAAATAAAAGCCGTAGACCTCAAAACTAAGGAGGTTAATAAATTTTTAGAGCAATTCCAACACCACCAACAAAAAAGAAAACATACAAATTACCAAACTTACCGCACTATCCTAATATAATGGAGAATCCACCAGCCAAAGTTCACAAATTGACCATGAAGTTTGGATTCATGATTTAACATAAAATTCGATTTTAAAAATGAAAAATCATGTTATAATTAACGATTTAAATACTAGATATGGACCATATTTTACAAGAGGCACTGGATTAATGATTGCTGCATCTTTTGAGTTTTCTTACATATTACAAAGGCCTCAATGATCAAGTTCACACACGACCTTTCCAGACTCGGGTGCCGGAAATACCATTTCGTTTATATATTTTGCAAATAATAATAGAAAAGAAAATTTGAAGTCATCTAACGAGGATTTCAAAAAGTGTTTTTAGATACCTTTTTAAGATAATTATTAGGGGAAAAGCCACTTTTACTAAAGGGAAAGCTTATTTTCGGGTGGATTTAAACAAAACAAAAAAGAAAGAAAACCTTTCTCCCAAACTGTAATTGTGATTTTAATTTTCCATATCACCCCTAGTCTACCTAAAATAAGTGTTCATCCGAGTTACCATTTTATTGTGTCGGTATCATTTGGTGATATTTCGTTTTCCACTGAGATCTCTATGTACCATTTGGTGAGATGAACAATTACGGTATTCGGGGCGTGGAAAAAAATGATGTCTGGCTTCATACATAAGAGTTCAAGATGACCATTATCACTGTGAATATAAAGAACATAATGTGGGAGAACAGAATGGATACCCCAACCAGAATGTGAATAAGAGTTCATACATAAGAGTTCATATATAATTACGAGCTATTGGCTCAGCACTAGTAGTAATGTACATGATATGCCTCAGGCATGATGCATAGAACCTTAAAAAAATGATTATCGATAGAAAAAGAGTTGTTTTTTTAATTCCACACGAAAATCAGCTTTCCCCCTAACAATTATCCTTTTTTAAAGAATACTACTTCGGGGAACGAAGTTCTTTTTTATAAAAAAGATGGTCCAACACAAAAGAGTACTACCTAAACAAAACTTCCTTCTTACTTCGGGAAAAAAAGAACAAAAATACAATTTTTAATGAAATCTAAATACCAAGGGTTAGGTGGCTCTAAAGCTCGCAGAAACGAAGGCCTAATGCTATGCAAATGAACTTCACCTTTCAGGTCTATTTCCAATTTGATTCCCAGGAAACTATGTTTTATATTCAAGGGAAAATTAGGCTAAGGCCTCACCCATGGATAACCCATAATATGAGGCCCCTAATTAAAAAAAGTTTAAATCTAGGCCCCGAATTAAATTAGAATTTGAAATGACTAGATTGACCTTCGGTATATAACTATCTAATCTAGCTTTTTCTCACACAGACCACATTATTTTTAGTTTCAGAGAGAGAAAGTAGATCTCGTCACCTGAGACCAAAATCAAAAAACGAAAAAGATACTAAAACCGATCGAATCAATTCATCTTCAAGATGAAAAAATATAAGATCAATACGCTTTCATTCAGATGTTGATGGATTTGTTGATGATTTTGCATGTTCGGTTTGTTGAACAGATTAAACTCGGATTAAACTTTTTTCTTCTTCTCCCTGTTTAAATCTTGTAGAAGAAAAGATATAAGAACAAATCATTCATATTCACAGTTATTTCAGGTATATTTTGATGTGTAAACATAAGAATTCTGTTGTATTTGATTTTTAGGTTTTGATTTGAGTTTATGTTTGGATTGATATTTTTGAGAAGATGAAAATTAAAAGGAGACTAGTTTCAGATATTTGGGGTTCATCAAGGTTCGTGGAAGTCACTCTCAAATCTCTCCTCCTTGTAAGTATTTCCCAAACCTTAATCTCGATTGTTTGTTTAAAAGGTGTTTTCATGATTTCCAGATCAAGATACGATTATGGAACGAATCGAGCAAAATTCCCTAGCTTTTAGTAAAAGTTTTGATGAAATTTATGTTGTATTAAGTAGTGATTTCAACTGAGAATTAAGCTCGATATAGATTTATTGAATCAATTATTGCTTCTGGAGATAAACAACTAGCTTGTGTATTTTTCTTGTGTAGCTACAAGTTACACATGCAAATGATCCTGTGTAACTACCAGTTACACATCTAAAATCTCACCACTGACTTCTATCTGCATGTGTAACCTGCGTCTACACATCCAAATTGCATGTGTAACTTGTGTCTACACATACAATTAGCATGTGTAACTTTCGTATACACTTCAACTTAGCATGTGTAGCTCCAAGTTACACATCAAAAGAGCTTCAAGTTACACTAGGTATGTTTCCTTCGATTTTAACGATATTTTATACTTATTAATTGTTGATGTTGATTATAACGATTCATGTTGGTATATGGTTTGATATTTGTTTATTTGAATTTTACAATATTCTTATGGTGTCGAATTTAAAGATATTCTTCTTAATGTTAAAATTTGGCTTGTAATCTGATTTTGCTTTCTTTATCTTCTTCATCTAGGAAATCAACTCGAAGTTGTTATATGAGAAGTTCTATGTTGATCATCTTGTATTTCTGGTTATGACACTCTTCTTACAGTGGTGGTGGTGGTGGTTGCAAGAGTACTGATGGTGCCGGTGGTAGTGGTGGATCTAGTGAGAGTGAGATTGGACTTTAATCAGTTGTTTGAAAGTGAAGAACGAATATCAACATCGAGTGACCCGTCTATGAAATTTGTATTAATTATTAATGTTCTTGTTCAATCAAATGCAAAATCATTCTAGATATTGGTTGTCTTTTTCTGCAACTGTAATTTGTTGTTGTAAGATAACTTTTGTTATGTGATTGAGTTATAACATGTGTAACTTTCGTCTACACATCCAATTTGCATGTGTAACTTTTGTCTACACATCCAATTAGCTTGTTTAACGTCCGTCTACACATCAAATTAGCATGTGTAACGTTCCAGCTCTGAGTCTGTTTTTTTCTTCCAATGAACATGTGTGACTTGCTTCTACATATCCAATTTGCATGTGTAACTCGAAGTTACACACCAAAAACAAAATGAAATCATTAGATTTGTAACCAATACATTCTTATTCATTCCAACTCTCATTTTTAACTCTTTCAGAGAAATAACAATAAATATTCTCAAGTACAATTTGTATGAACAAAAATTTGAATTTGCATCACAAATATAATTACTCGTTCGTCTTCTTAATGCAAATAAATGAGCCAAAAAGACTTGTGAAGTTTGTATAACAAAACAAAGATCAGCTGCATATTTAAAATCTGGTAGATTTGTTGGAAGTTTTCATGTTCCTATATATTCTTAAAACACCAGACTTGGAAACCTTAAGACTCAAGCGCATAACAGTTAACCTTGCAAGGGATGCACTCTTCAAGTCCATTCTTTAAAAGTTATCGACAACCTGAAAAACAACAACACGCAATCAACTTTAATGAGGTTAAAATAACAGTACACTCAGCTTAATACTTCAAAATCTAGTAGTCCATACCAACGCTTATCCTCTATACAAGAGAACTCTTTTACGAGCTCCTAAACTTTGAAGGCATCATACTTAATGCATACAGTAAGAAAAACAAACAAATACACACCAACACCAAAATTCCAAATGTATAGACATATACACATGATTGATAGTTCAACGAATCAGTAGTACTAGTACCAACACAACTTACGATTATTCTGATGAATCTGTCGCCTTATTGTATAACTTATAGTGTCTTCCAATCTGCAACATATTCCTTTCCATAAGATCTTGAAAAATATAAAACATAGGCTTTATACCCCATCCAATTAGCATTTGTAACTATAAGTTACACATCTAATTAGCATTTGTACCTAGAAGTTACATATCTAGTCAACATGTGTAACTAGTAGTTACACATCCATGGCCTACCAACGCTAGTTTCACATTAGACTAACAAATTCCTAAGCACATATTTTCAACTGTAAAGAGAAAGGGATCTTTATTACTCACCTTAACAGTATAGCCAACATCCTTATCCATCCAGGCTTAAACTGCTAGAATATACCGAAGCTTTGATAAATGTTCATGCTTCTCATTGTATGCTAGTGTCCCGTCAGTGCGCGCAAACCACATCGAGACCTGCGTAGACATCAATTCATTCAGATTTAAAAAATACTTTCATGGATGTTCATGCTTATCTGAGCACCATTCAAAATCACCTATAATCCAAGGACAGGCAAACCATTACAAATCTTAATATTAATTTTCGCAAGAAAACGGCAAAGGGAGAATACAAGTAACATATTTATTTATCTTGTGTATCTATAAGTTACACATCTATTTAACTTGTGTAACTAGTAGCTACACAGTACAGTAGTACACATTCTGATGAACATACAATAGAGTACATACAATAGCTTGTGTAAATGGAAGTTGCACATGCATATGGCTTGTGTAACCTACAATTACACATCCATATGGCTTGTGTAACCTACAGTTACACATCCACATGGCTTGTGTAGTAAGAAGTTACATATCCATATTGATTGTGTAATCTGCAGTTACACATCCATATGCCTTATGTACGCAGATCATATATGTTATCTTCGTCAGCGCTAGAAACATGGACATCAAGTGGGTTATACAACAAAATGCAAGCTTCGGAAGCAATAGATGAATTTAACATATATACGAAGTAATAATACAAAAAGGTACCATAATATCAGATTAAAATGAAGTATCTTCTCTTCTTGTTAGATAAAATCTCCTGAATTGCAGCCACATTACAAAAAAGTTGTGCTTATAGTCAGATCCCAATAACAAGGCAATTTAAAAGGGGAAAAAAGCACAAACTATCCATTAATTTCAAACATAATTAAAAACCAACAGTACTTTAACCTCAAACATACAATGATGATATAAGACGTAATATTTTTTTGCAGCACACATATATTCAATTCAAACAACAAAGAAATCCTATAATAAAGAAGAAAGCGAATAAACCATTACCAGGTATGCATTGAGTACTTACCATCCAAGAAGCCGTTTGTGAAGATTGACTATGTACTCTCCAGTAAGAACGTCCTCCTTTATGCTCTCACTATTTTCAACCATCTTCATAATCTCCTCATCCTCTCAAAGAGGAATTATACAAAAATTACAAACTCTGATTTGGTAAAAATCCAAATTATGCAAAATCTACATCTGATGTGTCTCGTCCAAATTTGGAAACCAATGTGCATCAACCAAAACCAAACAGAAAACAGAGAATACCTGAGCATTGATTTTCACACCATGGGGTGCTCTGAGTTCTGTGTGATGCAGATAAGACCCCTGAGACAATAAATCATGCATTAATATGAAAAAACAATGACATATTGAAGATTATACAATAGAATACAACTGCAAGTTAATTAAGACTATCTAGTTGTAACGTAAAACAAGATAAGCATTTTATAATCGTTTGAAGGTAGTACAATTCTAATCAGATATTTTCATTGTCCATACACTCTTGACTCACACAAACATTTAAAATCCAACATTAAATTTCCATGTAAAGTAAACCACAAGTGGGGGAATGAACTGAATAATTGGAACCAGGGTATTCACCTTTATCCATAAATCCTTCACTGGATGTCGCAGATTCTCATTCAAATTGTTAAAGCAATTAGAAAGAATTACGTAGATATATGTGTAATTAGTAGTTACACATGCATATGACTTGTGTAACCGGAAGTTACACACGCATATGGCATGTGTAATTAGCAGTTACACATCCAATTAGCATGTGTAACAAGAAGTTACACATTCAATTAGTATATCCTCAGACAAAGTGAGGATCACCACCACCACCAACAACAACATATGGCATGATTCAATCTAATAAAAAGAGCAGTATCTTGCTTCATTGATGCTAAATAAACCTAGCATATATTAATCGAAAACCAAATCATGTATAATTAAAAATTCACACATCTCAATACATTAACTCTTATAGAAAACCAAATCATGTATAGTTCCTAGAGAAGTACATGGTTTCAGTAGTTGTTTTTCATATGCAGCATTCAATCATTCATACATCTACACCAGCACAGCAATGAATATATTCCAAACTGGAAATGGAAAGAGAGAGTAGTGTTACTCACTATTGTTGTCTGTGAAGGGGTTACCGAGTAGATTCTTAATTTCAAAGATTAGCGTCAATAATAAGATTCACCAAAAAAAGCATGGAATAGAGAAGAAAGTACAATTACAAGGACATTAATTACTATTTCACTTCACACCATGAGTATTGGGATATTAGAAATGGAACTGAGCAGTACACATCCTAGTGGTATCAATACAACTATCAAAGATAAACTGAAGAGGAGAAATATTAACCATGCCAGTAAGACCAACAACATAACACGAAGTACACAACCAGAACTACCTTAGAGGTAAGATATACATTTGTCAGCTACCTATGAGGTAAGATATACAACATTCACAGGGATATCAAATAGTTACCAATTAAAATATTTCCCCTACGTGTTCTACAATTTTTATTCATCAATCTCAAGAATCATAAAAAAAATCAAAGAAACTTACCTTATTTCACTGATTTTCTATCGAAATAGTTGTTGAAGTTGCTTAGATACGCTTCCAGTTATCTTCATCGATTAAGATTTCATCTTCAAGACAAGGTACTGAATGTAACAAGATATAGATTGAACTTAAAACAATCTGCAAAGAACAAAATCCATGAAACATGAGCTCAAATCAGTTCGAAAATTAAAGTAAATGAAATTCATATCAAATATATGGGTAAAATGGATAATGATTCACATATTTCGAATCTGAAAACCGATATTTGATCGAGATGAGAGATTAAAAGATAGATCGAATTCTGTTCAAGAACCCTCAAAAGTAAAATAGAGGTAAGATTATAACAGATCTAACACTGATTATGAAAGCAGTAACAGATTTGAACTTAAATCAAACTATTAAAGTTTCCCAAATGCTTTCTCAGAAAATAAAAATTCGAAATCTCATAATTAAATCAACTAATTCAATTGAAATATTAAAGATGAGTATGCTTATCTGTTCGATTTGATTTTGTACGCGAATCTTCAGATTCATTTGCTGCTGATGATGATTATCACTTCTTTTCAGTTGATTTTCACTGAATCTTCCAAAAACAAGTGATGACGATGTTGAATTAGATTTACATAATCAGGATTTGTGTTTCTAAAGACTGGATCTAGCTTTTGAAATCATTTTCACTGAAAAAATCGACCAGAATTCGTGTCTTTCTCGGCCTGTTTCTTCATCCGAGAGAGAGCAAAAGAAAATGAGAGAGAAAGTGAAAAATAAACTGAAACTGAAAATGAAATTATAACTAGTTTTATTAGGTATAAATACTAAAGGGCAGTCTTGGTATTTCTTATTTTATGATGACGTCAGCAATCCGGAAGAATTCAAAACTTGGCCCCAAAAATAAAAGTTCTGGGCCTAAAAATATTAAAAAATGAAAGTATAAAGTTGATAGTATGGGGTCCATTTAGTAGGGTTTCTATATATTGAACCTAGGGATGCACATGGGTCGGTTTGGGTCGATTTTGGCCTCACCCACCACCCAACCCACTGATGGTGGGTAACCGAAATTGTCACCCGCAACCAACCCACCATTACAATGGGTCGGTTTTCACCCTACCCACAATATGGCGGGTTGGATCGGGTGGGTGGCGGGTATACCCGTCTTTGTTTCCAGTGTCTAATTCGCCACACTGGTTCAGTCATTTTCTCGAATACCTTGTAACCACAACCTGGTGTTGTTGCTGTGTGTCAAGGAATCTTCTTCAATAGCTTTACAATTCCCTGCAAGACTTGGATTCATCGCAAACTAATCATTTCTAAACTCTTATTAACAGCAACAGGGTCTTCTTTCAATCATTCATTCACAAGAATAACGGCTTGTTCTTCAATTTGTCACACGAAAGAAAGAACCATCATTTCGTTGTTGATTCAAAACAACCAGTTCTTAATTAATCAGCATCCATCATCAGATCCAATCTATAGGTGTCAATGTGATTGAACCCACTGTTAAACAACTAACAACATTGATAGAAATTAATCCAATACAACCAGCAATTAAATCGTGTGTTAACAAAAATTTACTATAAAAAAAATTGATGACGGAGAATGTTCATTTCTTCTCTTCATTTAGCAAACATGGTGGTAAAGTGTTTCAGGAAGAAGGTAACGATTTCATCGAAACAGGAAGAAGAAAGAGAAAAGGAGTCATTAAAAAAAGAAAGTCATGGAAATTTACACTCATTGGGAGTGATCTAACAATTATAGTAATTTAAGGCGGGTGGGCGGGTTGGGTCGGGTGACTGAAGTTGTCACCCGCAACCGACCCAATGTATGGTGGGTTTTGATGTTGTGACCCATAGTCGACCCGCGCCTAGGTGGGTTGGGTCGGGTGCGGTTATTTCTCAGCGGGTGCGGGTTGGGTCGGCGGGTTGGGTCGGTTTTGTGCAGCCCTAATTGAACCCATATAATAGGGGGTTCTAGTATTTTTCAGTATATTCAATCTACCATGGCTTACTCTAAACAGACGAAATATGATAAAATCCTGTGCCACTGATATTGAATTGATTCATGGCTATAAAATCCTGGGAGTGGAGTTCCGTTCTCTCCAAACCAAAGTGCTCCTAAAATGACCACCACCTTCCAGCCGTCCACCATATCCACCGCCACCTTCACGCCGACCACCACCACCTTCATGGCGTCCACCATATCCACTACCTTCACAATGTCCATTATATCCATAATATCCACTACTTTCATGGATGGCTTCACGGCGTCCGCCACCACCATGATGGTCGAGGGTTGAACATATTCTTTTGTCATCAAACTCCCCATGAGCAGTAGTAGGTCTTCCGTGAGGACGAGGATATGCAGCTGGAGAAGCACCATAATTTTGAATCAGGCAATCGGTGGGAAGATAATAACCAGTAGGAGGAGGATACAACCCTGGATATGCCCCCGGAGGTGGTAGAAAATGTCCGTGGTGTCCGTGATTATAAGCTGGAGGAGTAGGATACCACCCTGGATATGCCTCGGGAGGTGGTGGACAATGTCCTCCTTGGTGGCCGTGATGACCACCGACTAATGTTGAGGCCATGACACCACCATAAGTAGGGGTTGAATATATTCCTTTGTCTCCATACTTGGCAGGAGCGGTAGGAGGAGGATATGCATCTGGAGGAGCACCATTATTTTGAATCAGACAACTGGTGGTGTATAATGTCCTCCATGGTGGCCGTGATGACCACCAAATACTGCTAAATCGCCGCCACTGAATCCCCCACCACCTCTCTTTTCTGTAGAGCACGCTTGCCAATCTGCTATGATTGTGGGCTTCGGTGTTATCAAAAGCAGTTTACGTCTCTTTTCTTTAAGAGGACAGCCTGATAGAATTTCAAGTGATTTAGTCTTAATATTGTAGGCGAGACAACAACTACGATCATTAATGATAATCACATTTCGATCAAGCGGATTAAAAGATATGAACTCTATTCTGCTGGATGGCTCATAACCCACCAATTCAATTTTGTGGTGTTCCAGTGGCCAAACCAATCCGGAATTAGAGTAGTCATCGGGAAGCAGCCAAACACTGAGAAAACCTGTCTCCTCAGGTCCCGTCCCATGGATATGGCCATAGTAGATGGACCCTTCTGCCTCACCAAGAAAACCATTCCAGTTCCACGGACGGTAGTGATGATTCCTCTTATACTCAGTTATGGATGACCATATCACAGTAATCCCCATGTGCAGGGATACGCCGCCCAAATTTGTATGTATCCCATTTGCCGGTATCAGAAGAGAAGATTTGTAAGTTTCTTGTCAACTGGTTTCTTATTGTTAAGATTCGATATAAACCACCTTGAAATTACATGTAAAATTTGTATTTGACCAAGGAAAAGCAATTGACCTACATTGATCACCACTGTTTACTTAGTTTTCAAGCCTATAAGTTACTACTACCAAAGTACCAATTCAGAACGTCCTTTTGAATGTTCATCGGACCAATACAAGACTCCATTATGGATGACCATATCACAGTAATCCCCATGTGCAGGGATACGCCGCCCAAATTTGTATGTATCCCATTTGCCGGTATCAGAAGAGAAGATTTGTAAGTTTCTTGTCAACTGGTTTCTTATTGTTACGATATAAACCACCTTGAAATTACATGTAAAATTTGTATTTGACCAAGTAGAGGATTGATCACATACTAATATAGGATACCCTGCACCATCTTCATAATCGTTAAGAGGTCGAGGAGGGAGGGATACCCGCTGTTTGGTAAGGGGGTTGCATATGTAGAATCTATCGGTGGTGTAAGGGATATGACGGATATCACACGCCGTTGAATAAAGAACTAAACCGTTACTGCATGAATCCAAGAGGTATACTTTTTTGTCACCGTTTTTGAACGGATCTGTATCTAATAGGAATTTAAAATTAAATCCATCATGCTTGGTTATGAATTCGGAGTGATGAGCTTGAAAGAGTGGTTTTTGTCGATTATTTGGATCATAAATCAAAAACCATGGTGGATTAGGTATAATGTTGAATATCTTGTTCATGAAAGATGGTTCAGATAAAAAAGAATTCCATAACTTAGAAACGCACCTGAATTTATACACGAGTTCTAAAGATGGAAGACGATAAAAGATCTCGTACAATATCTCTACCGGTAAACCATCACCATGATTTACAATAAGCTTTTTTAAACAAGAACTCATTGTTGATATCCAGAAGAATCAGACGTTCATTAGAAATTTAGGGTTCTTCCTTGTGAGAAGAGAAAAAGAACATGACGCCTATTTATACCAGAGGAAACTTTCTTGCCGAGCAAATTAAAAACGTGAATTTCCTAAGGGGGTTTTAATAAAGTGCCACGCTTCGGATTTCTGGTTTAAGAAAGTGACACTGTTTTTTCCGGAATTTATTTAGTGCCATACATTTGACCTTTTCCATCCATTTTTTTCCAAAAAATAGTTAGCATCCGTTAACACATAGGTGGCAACAGTTCGGCTTAGTAAAATACATTTATGCCCTTGAATCATCTCACTATAGTTCGTGTCTCCTTTGGGGCATTTCATCGAACAGATAGACCATGTCAAGCTCATCCGACAGCAACAACGTCAAGTTCGTCTTCTCACTTCCCAATTTCAACAACATACAGACCACATCGAGATCATCCATTCACCACTTGGTTGAACAACAACAACATCTGGTTTTCTATTAATCTTCCGCTACACAATTAAGGCTAATTACTGTCAAATCCAATTTAAACCGAGAATACAAAATCACATTGACTGAATCAATTTCAGCCAACTCTTGGACCTAGCTTTTGCTACTGTGTTCACTGTAAACACCATTCTCCAACACCTTCTCAATCTCACGATAACAACCAACACCTATTTTGGTCCGTCTGCAACACCCACTTCCCTAGTTGTGCAGTCCAACCAACTATTACTCCTAGACCATCTACGTTTCTCCTTAAACTATCTCACGAGAACAAAGCCCGACCAGATTTTACTCAAGATGAACTGAAATTCAGTCCATGAAAGAACCCCACAACTTAATTCCACCCGAGCTTCACCATTAATCATCACCATTTAATCAATCCATAAACCCAGTCTCTCTTCTTTGCTCAATCTCTCCTTGCATTGATTACAACAGCTCAATCATCTCCACCAATTCTTACCGACTCCATTGATACCGCTGTCCATTAGATTAGTAAACACTTCACACATACAGATTAGTAACACAATCACAATTGATTTGCATTGGTAAGTATGATTGATCTGATATAGGGAGTCCAATCAACCAATCATTAAATCAACAAATTTACCACATGTAAACAACCAGACATGTTTTCTAAGACTCGGGGAATCAATTAATTTTGAACAACAAAAGAACATCCTACAATTAGCGTGCAACCCACCCTAATTTCAATTTTCTTTACAAACCTCATAGAGAGAAAAGATAATTGGAAATTTGAAACAAACCCATACCATTAATCAAGAGAGTAATGTTATCGAAGAAAAAAAGTATAAATCCTCCCCGGCATAGAGAATCAACGCGGGTGGTTTTGATGCTGCTGATGGGATGGATATTTTCAACTCAATTAATCCCAAAATTAATTCTTTCCTGTTCCTGTTTCCATGTTTCCAAATATATATACAAGAGAAAAAAACGAGTTTTTATTGAAGACGAAAACTAAGTTAGGGATTTTAGATTCTCCATTAAACCCAAGTGACTAGTTGTAACCGAAATGGACATGAACCAGATCTGCCTTTTTATGTTTCCTTAAGATCGTAAATCTTTTAGGATTGAGAAGGGTAGTTAGGTAATGCTGACATATTGCATAGACTTTTTCAATGATTATAGACCGAGTTAGTGGGCCATGACGGAATATCTAACGGTTGTGGCATTTTATGAATTCTAAAAAAAACGATGGCATTTTCTTAAACAAGAAATCCAAAGTGTGGCAGTTTGTTAAAATCCCCATTTCCTAAAGTAACCCATAATACTCGTTGCTGTTATACCGCTCAAATTGAATGCACGGTTATTTGCTTGAAAAAATGTGTCTCAAATGTTGAGAACATGACAGCAATAAATCTGTTGTTATAAGTAGATTACCATAACATATTAAACCTTACTTGGACAATAAAATGCTCAAAAGGACCACAATTTATAAAGGTTGATACCAAATTACTAAGGGTTGATACTATCTCAAAATCTTAAATGATCCTGGCCATTGGATCGGCTAAATGGTATCAGCCCCAGTAATACTGTTATTAGCCTTTATAAATCATGAAAAGGACCATGCGAGCTGACAATACATTGTGCCCACCACCTACGACTAAAAGGGAGGAAACAACATGCCACCAGAAAAAGGAGGAATAACCAGACCTCAATGGTAAAGCTACCACCCAAAAGCAACAACTACCAAAAATCATGTTGCGTCCCAATTTGTCGATCTGACTGATTAGGTGAGCAACATACAAATTACAGAAAGTAGCATATATAACACATTAACATGCGGTTTAATGTATGCATGTATATTTGAGTTGGACACTTGCTATGGAACACTACACATGAGAACGCTCAGCAGACCACATAACACTGTAAATTCAGCACTGTGGTTATGCAAGCAAACTGTGATTCAAACTTTTAATGCTTGCGTATTAGAATTCAGGAATTATTAAGTACAGCAGAGAAACTAGCTAGGTTGATTGTGTTTTAACTTTTCGGTGATCAATCTCTGATGGGTCATATGTGCAAGTATGAACCATTAACAAAAGCTGCTGAGGAAATTGTAATAAGTATGAACCATTAATAAAAGCTGCCAAGGAATTTGTGTCCAGAGAAATCCTAATTGCTGCAATCTCCTTATCCAAGTCTGCCCATCTTTCAGCTTCTAAGGCAGTTTCCCCTGCATCCCTCTTTAGCATCTGAACAACAAGAGAAAGGGGGAAAGGAGATCCAATCTTCTGGATGGAATGCTGCATAAGAAAATGTCACGATCTGTTTTAAGTATAATATACATGTCTTAATCTAGAGATTATCATGAGAGTATTCACAAAGAACTCCAACATTGCCTGGAGAGGATAACGATGCAATTTGGATACACAGGAAATGTGCAAGATAAAAAAAAAATCCTTTTAAACAGCATGGAAAAGCTTATAAGTAGGAGATAGAAATCGAAATACCTCATGTGTAGTCTGCACATCTTTTAGCCTTTTCTCCTGAAACAAAATCGAATGTAGATATGAAAGGCGATACGAGAAGAGCGAAAAAACACTGGTAGAACTACAAATAAGTGCAACCATGGGGAAGACATCGACATTTTCAATTTAGAGTCTGCGATAGCAATTCATTTGTAGGACTGATTAAGCATCTTTCTTTCTATACACTTGTTTCCTTGTAGAACCACTTTGAGTAGATTAAAAGTTAAAAACAAAGCACTTGTCATTAGGAGTATAGATTTCTATTCTAAAAGGAAGAAATGGAAATTTGCAAAAAAATGTCTAGAAATCTACTCCTTCCTTAAAGTTCAGAGGAATGGGATCACCAATCCAATCCCCATAATTTGTTTATTTTGAATCTTAGACCTTCGTTCTTCTACTACTGATCATAATATAAGATTTTATAATAGAGAGGATTTTATTGATGACGCTGAAAATTCTTCATGGAGTTTTGGAGATAGAACTAACGGTTATAGAGGATGCCGAGCTAAAACAAGTAGATGAGAATGCTGTGACAATTTTGTTGAGAAAGCTGAAAGATGTACCTTTGAACAGCTGAAGAATTGTCCTTTGCTAGCTTATTTTCCGTCTTGGTTTTCTCATGTGAAAACTTCATACAGAATGGCTTGGACATAACAATAGATGACCTTCCTATTATCAGACAATGTCACACAAAAAAAGTTAGCTTCACACCTAGGAGAAACAATAGATGGGGAAGTTTAATTACATTAGAAAGAAAAAATTGGCGGACTAATCAATATAAAGCTGCATGCTTAAAGCTGTAGCTTACAATCATCCCACCGGCAATCAGAAGTATCAAATGCACAAGGAACGTGATATGTATTCTTGTAGGAGTGTTTAAAGCATCCAAGAGCTGAACCCTTTAAGTTAACCCACAACAACTACATTTGACGTTAGAACTCCTAGCCAGCTCCCTCTCCAAGTTCATAACAGTCTCACCAGCATAATACAGTCTAGGCGCCTAGAATATCCCCAAATATGAATATATTACCTACTCGGGTTGAAAAGATGAAATTCAAAATAAAATAAAATGCAATAAAACAAGAACAAGAACATAGAAAACTTACAACTCTATACATTTTTGGTGAACATGTACCACATTTGGTCCAGACTCCAGATACCTCATCCTCTTCTACTTCCTTTCCTTTCTATTGGCAAAATGCAAAATGTATCCAGAACTCTGAATGTACACTTCCATACAGAAACACCGAAAATCAATTATTAAAAGAGAGGATATTATTTAGCTAAGAATCAGTACTTAAGGAATGCAAAGAAACCTTTCAAGCTTCCTATGTTGCCGTGGCTTTAACAATATTCAACGTCATCCACAAAAAAAATGTACCACTGTACATGAGAGGTTTGGCAAAATACTCAAGCTGAACCCCTCTCAATGGATTCTGTCACCAGCTCCTGAATCACAAATGCAACAATACATGTATTCTTCTTATATACATCGCAAACTAAATTGGATCATATTTATTTTGGTTTAGAAGCTACCAACCTCGATATAGTCTTGTGCTGAGATTGAACATTCAATAATGCAATCATCATTCCGGTATATCCATTTCTAGGATCTTTAAATTCCTCTAACTGTACAAAGTCATCAAACCCCAATCACTTTCATCCTCGGTGAACCGGAGCATCTGGTCTTCTCTATCTATATATACAAGTACATCAAAGCAACCTATGATTTGAAAGTCTATAAAAGGGGAACCTCAAACAATTAGGATCTTTGAATCCCGACACTACTTTTCTTTGTGTGTCCTAATTGTAAAACTAGAGTCATCCACTTCATAAAAACCTTTCTAGGGTTTAGAGACTAAAAGACTTCATAGGGATTCGTGAATTCAGGTTCATCTATTGTTTATCTCGATAGCTCAAGTAACCTGATCTTGTTCGATTGTTGAGACTCACTTGATCAAGATAGAATGAAATCTTAAAAGTTCTCTTAGTCACAAACTTTGTTGATTTAACAAGTTTAATACTTGTGAGGTGAATAATAATCTAGGCTGCACTTCGGGTTGCATAAGTCTGGATTTTGAGGTTAGCTAGACTTTGTCTATTACTATCGATTTTCAGTTTCACCTTGATCTTCGATCAAAAGGAAATCACATATATAGGCTTATCTGTGTGAGGCAGATTGGTTTAAAGTCTTCAATTGAGTTGAAACAACTCCTGGGCTGTAAAGGACGTCAGCTAATGGAATCATTTCCCCGGAGTCCTTCTTGGATTCAAGAGGCGTAAGGAGCGTGTTTGTAACTGAATTGTCGTGAGTGTTTAATTCGGTCTCAACTACATTCAAGTCCGAAGATAATTGGTAGTAAGCTAGTGTCCGTAGTGGCTTAATATATTTTTGTATTCAATATGGACTAGGTCCCGGGTTTTTTCTGCATTTTCGGTTTCCTCATTAACAAAATTTCGGGTATCTATGTTATTTCTTTTCCACGTTATATTGTTTATCTTTATAATTGAAATATCACAAGTTGTATGTAAATCAATCAAAGTAGATACATCCATCCTTGTTTGTTGGATGCGACTTGATTGATTACTTAGGAAATTGATTATTGGAATCACCCAAGTACTCTCACACGAGAATCAGGTTCACAGACTAGTCTTTGTAAACTTTCTGATTGTGAGAGAAAGAGATATAACTCTAGATACTATTCCTTGATTGAGATTTATTAAGTTGAACTCTTAGAATTGTGTTTAAGTTTGTCCATACAAATTGCCTATGAAAAATTTGGCCGTGTATTGGTACCCCTAGTGTTTTCAATTGGTATCAGAGCAGGAAAACACGTTAAGATCTAATAAGTATGTGTTTGAAGCGAGCTGACTATATGGACAATAGTACAATCTCGATAAATGTACCACTAGCATTTGATAGCTCAAATTACTTATGGTGGAAAATTGTTACGCGTTCCTTTTTACATGCCCGTGAATTTGAGACATGGAAACTTGTAGTTATTGCATCCTATGTGCCGACAGTTGTTATAGGTGGAACCACTATTGCGAATCCATCATGAAATATAGTGATACCGAGATAAGTGTTGTAAAACATAATTCTGACGAGTTAAACGCTATTATCCACTCTATAATCCTAGATTTTCAGCACCATTTGACTTCGTGCACTAGGTCTAAAGATGTTTGGGATATCTTAGAAACAGTATTCGAAGAAGATACCTCAGAGAGAGAAGCTAAGATTCGAAACCTAGATTTTGACTGGGAAAATCTTTGTATGTTTGATGGAGAATTGTTTGATGAGTTTAATCAAAAAGTCTTTGGAATTGTTAATGCTTTTATTTTGCATTAAAGAATACCATTCCCCAAAAGGACATTGTGATTAAAATTCTTCGATCTTTACCAGCAAGATATGAGTCTAAGAAACATGCCATCATGGAAAGAAATAACCTTCAAACGCTTTATTGAAATACTCTAGTTGGAAATTTAAAAATCTTTGATCATGAACTCAGTAAAAGAGACAGTCATTATATTTTGAATGTTGTAAGAAATACTAATGACAAATCTCTAAGTTTTGAACAAACTGATGAGAAAGATGAGAATATCCTTAATTATACTATGAAATAGTTTATACAACGGCTGAAGAAAATTCTTTGACAGAGAAAAAAAAGAAAAATCATAAATAAAAACATCAAATAAGAATAAAGATAAAAAAGGTTAGAATAAACAAAGTTTTGCTAGTCTATTCCAAATGTCTTGGTATGGTCATCATATGTCCTTGTGTCCCAACAAGGAGTATTTTGAGAAAACTAAAGCTTAGATGGCAAACTTAGATTATTGTACAGAGGATGAATCAGCCAATGCAGCTTTTCTCACATGTGTTGATAATAAACAGACTCATGATTCAAACATTTCTAGCCATATCACATTAAAAAGGCTGCCTTCCTTAGAGGAAAGAATTGACCTCTTGAGTAAAGAAATTCGTTTAATGAAGGCTGAATTTCAAATGAAAAAGGATATTTGGACTAAAATGATTGAGAATATGGAACGTGAACTGGATCCTCGTGTTCTTAAAAAGAAGAACGGTCCCTTCCGAGAATTTATTATAAGAACAATCATCATATCGCTCGATGTTATAAAGTCTTGAACAACTTTTTCAAACAAGAGAAATCTCAGAATAATAACAAAAAACATCATGTGTATCTCAATGGTACCTATGAAAAATTGAGATCATACGAAGGATAAAAGTGATTCAAATTCTAAATCTTCTAAAACTAGATACATGGTATCAGGAACAGAAGAAATCTCAAAAAAGGGATGAGACAGAACTTTTCAAGAGAGTTGAACAGGATGATTCACAAATTGCAAAGATCAATCAACAACTTTAAGAAATTGAGGAAATCAAAGGTAAACCTACCTCTTATCTCTCAAAATTTTGATTCTGTAATTAAAAGACCTAGGTTAAGAAAATATGTTCTTGAAAAGCCACCAGATCCTCCACAATGTGGAAGGAATTATCAAATGCATTAGCTCTCCAGTTAGTTCTCATCTCTCCCATAGATTAGAATAACAACTTTAAAATGGGATTGATGTCAAATTCATATCACCTGTGGGAATAGTATTTAATTATGTAAAAGGTTGAACTATGGTCTCTAAAAAAAATCCATGACATAACTTGTCTGTTACTTCTCGTGCTCTGAATTTATTCATTGATCTAAGTACAAGACAGTGTATGTCAAATACTTATGCCACATGATCATGTTATTATGACACTGTGTGTGTGAAACACATCATGTCTAGGGTAAAGGCTAAAACATGAATTACTGGTTCTTCTAATATATCTGATATCTAAGTTCCGTAACAGGTGTAACAAAAGTATCCCTCCATCAGTAAATTTAGGGTGTGATAACCATGTCCCCTTCAAGTTTTTCAAGAAAGAAAGATGAAGTATGGACCATGCAATTTCCCACGAGAAAAATCCGGTTTCAATCATCAGAGAGTGATTCTTGTTAAGACAAGGGTGAAACTACACCTTGTGGCAATCTGCCATGTTCTTAATTTGATGAATTATCTCTCAAGTTGAACCTTGTGTAAGAACAAGTTCGAGCATTTACCTGTGAACTTCAATCCTCTACTAAGAAACCTTGAAGAAAATATAAAACTTGTTGAACAAGATTAGATCTTATTGAATAGGAACTTGATGACTACAAAAACTGTTAGAGCACTGCTCGGTCGAACTCGCATGCGTTGCTATCTCAAGCATGTTTGTCAATGTTAGTGATCAAAACTATAAAGTCTTGATTTCTAGTCTACTATACCTAAGGTCTCGGACTAGGATAGAAAGTGTAGTTGAGCTCAAGAACTCCATGGCAATCATCATACAAGACGAAGGACTACTCAAGGAACCAGTGGATCTTCATCGACTAAAAGGTATGTGGATACTTGAACTTATCTATCACTCAAAAGTCTATCTACTCTATCTCCTATCTTGAGACAAAAGTCGTTTTACTATATAGACTAAAGATATGCACATGTGACATTTCGAGATGAGTATATCTCGCTTATCTATTTCTCGAAATGTGTGTTGGTAAAGCTTTCGCTTTAACCAAGTTCATCTTTGCCTAGTGACGAAAGTCATGTTATGTTTCAATCACTTTGGAAATTGCTCTGACGAAAACTAGTTTGTGAATAACAACTATATGACGTCCTCTGAGAATATTTCAATGATTGAATTGAGAGTTTAGAAAATATAACCATTGGCGGATATAAACATTATTTTGGTAACACATATATGTATAAGTCCTTAGCACTTGAACCGAAGTTTGCGAACATTGTTGATCAAGTGAAAACCGGAACTTGAGCAGTCAACCCAGTCCGCGAACGCAGTCTGCAAACGTGCGTAGTTTTCGAACCCGAGAATTTCTGCTGGAGTTGTATCTCAGTTTCAGTCCGCGAACTGACGGATGTTCTCGAACCCTAGAATTTCTGCTGGAGTTTGTGAACTCCAACCGGTTATTTGAGTCCTCGAACTTGAGTGGTTATGTCTAAAAACGATGTTCATGAACTTATTTAAATTATCTAAGGAATGCTATTGCAAACAGTGGCTTTATTGTTCATGAATCGATTCGAGTGAATCACATCGTTTTTGCTTTAATTGTGTCTTGTGTAGTACATAAGATCTCATAGCAATTGAAAAACTCTCTAACTAGTTCATTTGAGTCATTTGGACTAGTTATGGTGAAGAAGAATATGGTTGATATGAAAGTTATCATTTGGCTAACCATTTGGTTGACTAATATTGAACCAACTATTGTACACGTTTGGGTACGGTTACACAAACCCAAAATTGCCAAGTACATGTGTGTATGGCAAGCTAAGTTTTCGATTTAACGGTTGATATATATTAGCTTGTATCTAATCAGGTTTTCATCTCATGGTGAATATTGAATGCTTTGTTACTAAGATAACATTGATTGCAAACCCTGATTTAAAATACTATATAAGGGAGAACTCTAGCAATTGGGAAACCTAATCCCCACACATTCTGTGTGATACTAGTTTGCTAATCTAGAGTCGATTCTCCTTTAACCTTTGGTTTTCTTCTTCTAAAACCAGGTTAACGACTTAAAGACTTCATTGGGATTGTGAAGCCAGACCGATACTACTTTACTTGTAGTTATATGATCTGATCTTGTTGTTTCTATCGTACGAGTACAATTGTAATAATTGGCTTGAGATTTCTATCTCCGATAGGCAAGATATAAAAGTAATCACAAACATCTTTTTCTCATCGTTTGTGATTCCACAATATCTTTTTTCGCTGCGTCGATTAAGACTATTGTGAGGTGATTGATAAAACTGAGTTGTTCTTCGGGAATATAAGTCTGGTTTTATTAATTGGTTCCTATTCACCTTGATTTATCAAAACACGGAATAAAACTCATAGGTTTATTCGTGGGAGACGAATTTATCTATCTTGTAGATATTTTTATGTGTGAGACTGATTTGTTTGCTAAAGTCTTCGACTCTGGGTCGTAGAAACTCTTGGTTGTGGGTGAGATCAGCTAAGGGAATCAAGTGCGCAGTATCCTGCTGGGATCAGAGGCGTAGCAGCATAACTGTACCTTGGATCAGTGCGATTGATTGGGGTTCAACTACAGTCCAAACCGAAGTTAATTTGGAGTAGGCTAGTGTCTGTAGTGTCTTAATACAGTATACGTTTAATCTGGACTTGGTCCTGGGGTTTTTATGCATTTGCGGTTTCCTCGTTAACAAAATTCTGATGTCTGTGTTATTTTTTTTCCGCATTATATTTAGTTATGCGTTGTTCAATCGATTAGAATATCTGACCTATTGGTTATTGATTTAAATCGTTTGACACTTGGATATTGGTCTTTGGTACCATCCAAGTTATCTCTCTTTGATTAGACTCCCGAATCATATTTGCTTGAGTAAATCAAATCGAGAGATTGAGATAATAACTCCTTGAGATATTTTCTATTGATTGAGTCTAGTTGATTCTCTAGAAAACAACTCGGAGTTGTCCATATAGATTGCTAATCGAAATATTGGGTGAGGTTGTTAGACCCCCGCTTTTTCAATTGGCATCAGAGCAAGCAAACACGTTCAAGACCTTACAAGTATGTGTTTGTAGCGATCTGACTCTATGGACAAGAGTAGCATCTCTGATAAATGCGTCACCAGAAATAAAAGCTATGTCTCGTCTAATTCTGTTAAAGAGAAAGATTCCTCTATCTCAAACATAGATGAATCTTGTGTTCAAACGAGACAAACAGGTTGTGACATGTGTTATCCCGATTATCCTTTAAAGGAGTCCATTTCTCGAAGCAAACAAGAAACTGCTGAAGAGGGTGATTTGATTCTAAATCTTGTTAGAATCCAAGCTGATTGATGCAATCTGTTGAAACAACATGTCAATGTTCTTCTTGGTATGATAAGAGACTGCAAGTCCAAAGAAAATACTGAAGATTATTCTTCGTGTATGAATCTTAAGGCAAACCTTAAAAAGGATGCTTTGGAAATAGAACATCTCTTGAGTAAACTCTCTATTCAAGAATGCTCTAAGCAGTCCAACATACCAATTACTTCTGCTACGACTAAAAATGCTCCAGCATCAGAAGTAAAAATGGAGTCCCTTCCTATTAAGAAAGATATGTTAGTTTCCTCTAATCAAGGAAAACACACACCATTTGGAAGGAAGGAATCTTCTAATGAGAATATTAAGACCAAACTTCCTAATTACTCGTGTGATCAAAAGGTATGTCTCTTTTGCAAAGCAAAAGGTTCTGTTAGAAAAAAGAGAAACTCTAAGTTAAATAAAAACTCGCTTGTTCAACTTCAACACACCTTGAACTTAATTATCAAAGGTGTAACTGACATTCGTATGTCGAAACCCATTGGTTTTCATGTGTAACCTGTGTACGTTACCATGAAGGTCAGTTCAATGAGTTCCTTAAATGTTCCAAAGCAGAACAAAAGTCTTGACAAGAATCGTCTGAGAAAAGATAAAGATGTTGTTTCTGAAAATAATGTGTCTCATGATTTGAGAAAAATTCAAGGAGAAAGAATAAAGAATGATGATATGAGAAATGACTTGATAAAGATAATTCAAGGCTACAAAGAAATTGTCAACAGGATGTCTTCCTCCTCAAGTCAAGGCCCTTCTGGTAAGAGCTCAAACTATGTCTCATATTTTGATGATAGTAAGTTTTATGATAATTTCTCAAATCAAAAGGAGTTTCTCTCAAAATTCAGAAGGAAAAAGAGACTTGGTCATAATCACAATTCCTTATATGAGCTTAAAGCTCATACTTGTGCTAATTAATCACAAGGTTATGAACTTTCTCATAAAAATCCTACTGAGCAAGATGTGTAAAAGTCAGGTGTACTTTGGCAATTTGTGTTTTGCCTAGTTGAGCTTTTCTCTTATTGTTTTTAGCTAAACTAGTGCCATCAGACAGTATTTCCTAAAAAGTATTTGCAATGTCTTTAAGTATTTCTGTTTATTTGTCTCGTGTTCTTTTCTTGTGGGGTGCACTATGTTCGAATGTGTACACGGGTTACCGTTTCAAGTTTACAACTTAGAAACCCTAAAAGTCATTCTTCCAAACAAAACCTTTAAATAGACGACCTATTGATTTACATATGTCACATACACATACTCTAGGTTTTTCTGGGTTATCAAGAATGTCCTCCTCCTCATATTTCTATGGTGGTTTTTCAAAGGGATTTCTTGTAAAATGTTTTGGTGTTGAATCAAAAGGAAGAAAGAAAAGAACTCTTGTGGAAGATGGAGCACCTAATGCCTCATGCTACTATGCCTACTCACATCAAGATGTTGAGAATGAGGATATGGTGTCTGCTGAAGTGGTTCATGACTTTCTGAAATACTTTGAGAAAACAAAACTGCAACTTGTTGATACAATGAAGGATCTTGATATGGTTAGAAGTGAGTTGAAAAAGGTTATTGCTGACCTTGGTCTCATGAAGTCACATGTTAAAGAACTTCTCAACAAGGATATCTTCTCTAAAGACGCAATTAATGATATGGATCACAATCTCAAAAGTCTTGAAACCTGTGAAGCTATCGAACGTGAACTTTAGCTTGTGATCGGTTTCTAGTAGACATGTTTGAGTTAACAATGTCTAGTAAATCTTCTATTGTTTCTCTTTTGTTTAGAAGAATAACTAGTGTTTTGGAATAGCCATTATTGTGATTACACATAGCTATATCCAATGTTTTCATCTTCTTGTTTTTAGATTTTTTGGTTTAAAAAACTCTAAGTTTGTTTGGAAGATGATGGTTGCAGTATTAATCTTTATGGTTTTATATATTGCAATATTTTGATGGGATATGTTGTTTACGTCCGTGAACTTGATTGTCCCATATTTTTTCAAAAGTAAAGTCGTTCGTAAATTGATATGCAAATATTGATAAAAGGATGAATAGACTTTTGACAAACACAAAAGTTAAGCCAATATTGTCAATTGTTGATGTAAGAAAGGTAAAAATCTTTTGTGATTCAAGGATTATGTCTATTGTGTGTCATTGTGCAAATGGTGATGGAAACATAGAATGAATCCTTGTATTATCCACGGTATAGAGCTTTATTGATCCATATTATTATGTATTACCGTGAAGGCTCCATTGTGTGTCTTATGTTGAGCACAATACGACTAAGTCGATTCCTTATTGGCATGGTTGGTTGTTCCATGAGATGCTATATGTTGAGCATTAAGAACTAAATTAATCAACTTGTGTGGTTGTTTAGTTTGTATTCCATAAGTTTACTTATGTTGAGTACATTTACGGTTAAGGTTGTCATATCCTATGATAATCTTATTCGGGGTTCCATAATCTCTTATGTTGAGCCCAAATGAACTAAATCAATCATCTAGTATGGTTATTTAGTTAGCACTCCGTAAGTTCTTCTCTTGTTAAGCATGATCGACTAGGATGGTTATTTTTATGATTAACTTAGTCATTGCTCCATAGATATTCTTATGTCGAGTGTGGACAATTAAATTGATTACTCTTGTAATTAGTTTGGTTGAGTATGGCAATTAGATTATTTGCAAGTTTTCTTGTGATTAATTTAATTGAATTTTAAGTCTCCATAAGTTTTCTTGTGTTGAGCATATTTAGACAAATTAATCTTGGTTTTCTTTGGTTAATTTGATTGAATATTTCTTGTTGGATTCCAAATTCATACTTGTATGCAATTTGTTGAGTCTAAATAAATCCTTCTTTTCTTTTGAAATTAAGTTCGCTCTTGTTGTTCCTTAGGGGATGACATTTTATGGGGGAGAGTTCTTTTGAACTTGTGCTTAATTGCCAAATATTTGTAGGGAGTGTGGCTGTGGAATATTATAGGGGTTATCTTGCGTCTTTATAAACTCCTTGATGAATGCATTTAGCTTCGTATTTACGATTGCATCTAAATAAGATGATACATATTTACCTTTGGTCATGAAATGTCTCTTACGGAAATTTCATTAGGATCCCGTTCTTATACCTTTGCCAATTTTATTGACAAAAAGGGGGAGAATTAATTATAGTTCACACTACAAATACATATGGTTTTCGGATCATTATGTAAGGGGGAGTGGTTTCCATGTGAGATGGATTATTGACTAAGGGGTATTGAAGTATCACCATAGTATTGTTGTTGAAGTTGTGATGCAATTGGACTTTGACGCTGTGTAATAATACTATGACACTGCATAATAATGATTGAGAACCAATGCTTTTCTCATTGTTACAGCTACGGATTTTCAACAACGATGATGCTAAACTTACAACCTTTGGGATCATTTACTTGGAAGTAACGGATATTTCGAGTATTGTTAAAGATTATACATGTGGAATAGGAGCTACAAAGTTTATTTATATATTTTTTGCATTCCATATGTATTAATAGTTTTGCCACTAAAATTGACAAAGGGGGAGATTGTTAGAGCACTGCTTAGTCGAACTAGCATGCGTTGCTATCTCAAGCATGTTTGTCAATGTTAGTGATCAAAACTTTAAAGTCTTGATTTCTAGTCTATTATAGCTAAGGTCTAGGACTAGGATAGAAAGTGTAGTTGAGCTCAAGAATTCCATGGCAATCATCATACAAGACGAAAGACTACTCAAGGAACCAGTGGATCTTCATCGACTAAAAGGTATGTGGAGACTTGAACTTATCTATCACTCAAAAGTTTATCTACTCTATCTCCTATCTTGAGACAAAAGTCGTTTTACTATATAGACTAAACATATGCACATGTGACATTTCGAGATGAGTATATCTCGCTTATCTATTTCTCGAAATGTGTGTTGGTAAAGCTTTCGCTTTAACCAAGTTCATCCTTGCCTAGTGACGAAAGTCATGTTATGTTTCAATCACTTTGGAAATTGCTCAGATTAGACTCGCGAATCATATTTGCTTGAGTAAATCAAATCGAGAGATTGAGATAATAACTCCTTGGGATATTTTCTATTGATTGAGTCTAGTTGATTCTCTAGAAAATAACTCGGAGTTGTCCATACAGATTGCTAATCGAAATATTGGGTGAGGTTGTTAGACCCCCGCTTTTTCAAAAACTATAAAAATAATATGGGAATCTCAGAGTAAAACTCTTTTTGATATTTTTACTAGGAAACTTTGTGAGAATTTATTCTTACTTTTGATAAGGATAACTAGGGTTTGGTATAGCATAAATTTTGATTACACAAGCTATTTCCAATGATTTTCATCTTGCATGTTTTTAGAGTTATCTATTTAAATTCTAAAGTTTTTGGAAGATGAACTTGCAGTACGTAATCATTATTGGTTTAATCATTGCAAAAGTTTTATGAAATATATGTGCCTTTACACTTTCATGAATCGAGATGATAAATTATATATGCTCAAAAGTTAAATCCATTATGTTTTTTATAAACGTAAAATTGAACAAACTCTTTGAGAATTTTCTCTCAATATTGATCTACTCATGATCACACTTCTGTGTTATTACTGCACTATACACTCCGTAAGATTTTCTTATGTTGAGTCATACTGATTTAAATTATCTCTTTGTTCATAATTGTTGTTGAGATTAATTTAAGTCGATATTTAGGATACAAATCCATGTGATTTGTTAAAGTCCGACAAAATCCTTCATTTTCAAAGAAAGGTCACTCGTGTTGTTCTTTTGGGAATGTTATAAAATGTGGGAGAGTTCTTGAATGAACTTATGCTTAATTGTTATATCTTTGTGGGGTGTGTGTGGCTGTAGAATTCACATGGGATGCTTCTATCTTAAATGTCCTAGATGAGCACTAAGTATTTTCTTACTATGTGATATCATCTAAATAAAGTTTATTTCCACTTTGAATCATAAACAGATTTCCAACTACTGGTCTTTGAAAATTTTACCTTGTGTGCCATAAGGAGGAAAATAGAAAGAATAAAATAAAGCGGAAATGAAGCTGAAATTGTGTGACTAATCTAAAAAAAGTAGTTTATTTCTTGGAAATAATTTAGAAAAAGAAAAAAGAAACAAACAAGTTTCAGTCTGATACACCAATTTCTCTGAAAAGTTAAAGAGGCGAGCATAGGAATTAATTGAAGAAAAAAAAGTGATAGTCCCAAAATGTAAGTGTGATAACTTTACTGAATTGCCACCAAGCAAAAGGAAGTCATTTAAGATGAGATTTTTGAACTACATAACATGGACATACCAAACTACAAATGCCACTATTATAAACCCGTGTTCTTAAAACAACACTAAAATCACCACAAAGATAAATGAAACGTCAACAATTTTTAATTCGTGACTTCCAAATCATTCTTGAAGAAAACAAAACTTAAAAACAACAAAATATATAAGGTGCAATCCATGAGCTCCAAATTAATCAACTTGATAGAGTCCATTATTTTAAGTCCCTTCCCTTCCTTGAAGACTCCAATTCGCTTAATTCCTTTGGATCGTATTCCAAAGCAGTAAAGGACTAATTTATTTCAGCAACCGCATTGTCAATCTCCCAGATCAACTCTGTTTAATCAATATAAAATTCTTTGTATCTTTTAGTTCAACTAAGATCGAGATTACTGAAATAATCAATCTTAGTTTACAATCTTTAAAAGTAAATCTCAAAAAGAAATACATAGATAGATCCTTAATCTATACAACAAGCTATAAAAGTTTATTCGAGATTATAGCTTAATAAGGTATTCTTATTTCTATCTTGAGCATGGTATTATTTTGTATACTTGTTATATTATTGGACGAAGATAGTGATATAAATTATGAAAGGTGTGGTTTTCAAGTAATTGGTAATCGTGTTACATGTTAGTCTATTTGAATAATTGATACTTGTTAACTGTTAAGAGAAGTCCGATGCAAATGTTTATAATATGACTACTGTTATGAAGAGTATAAAAAATGTCAAGTGAATTCCTCGTTCCATCTTATATTTAAGTATTACCGTATTAGCACAACCAAATTGAAGATAAATCAAAAGTATTTTGTTTCTTATAAACTATACATAGTAAAATTTACTAGTTACTACTTAACCCAAACAAATGAAAGCTTTATCAAAAGATCCAATATACCGTATTTTATTACCTTGTCATTTGCTTATATGCTCATAAAAGCGACATAAAGAACTATGTGAGTTTTCATTTTTCTCCCCCAATGTTACTGATGTTTCATATTCAAACTTTATTAACTGTAACGGCGCATGTTACTCTAGCATATAATTTATGAGGGAGGATCTGATGAGTGCCAAATATTGCATATTCATACACCTTTTCATTGGCACTTAACTCATCTTTCGCGCTTCAAAGTCATATATTATCCCCAATTCTGCATTCTTACCATCTTCAAGAATAAATATTTGTATTAATTAATTTTGTGTTTTTAAGTACTAAATAAAGCTTGGAAGAATTGAGAAGACAAAAGAGAAGAAAGTTGGAAGCGTTGCAACCCGCTCGCGCATCAGTGGCAACCTGTTTACAAATTCATGGGATTAAACAAACCCATGATCCAAAACCCAAGACCCAAATCCATTTCCACCTCACCCCCATTGGATTCTTTCCAAAACATCCACCTCACCCCCATTGGATTCTTTCCAAAACATCCACCTCACCCCCATTGTATTCCATTCTATCCATCAATTAAGAAAACATGTTTTGTTTAATTGTTGAGTGGTTGCTACAGTGAAATTCGGATCCCAAGTGTGAGAGAATTTTTTTTTATAAATAGAGAGTGTTGTTGTGTTGAAAACTCATCCAAGAATAGCTTGTTCATGTTAGTTTATCAAATTTCAATTTTGTTGTAATGTTCTTCATGTTCTAATTTCATTTACTAGGGTTTAGATGAAGCCCTAATCTCATTGGTATGTATTCATATCTTGTATCTTGTTCTTGAAAGTTTAGAATTGTTTAAAGATATAATTTAATCCAAGTTTTTCAACATCTTGCTCTCACAATGTATGCCATGTATCCATTGTAGTTAGAATATCTCTATGTTGATTATGCTACAACTCATGCTTAACCAAATATTGATCTTTAGATTAGTTGTGCTTAATTAGACAATTAATGCTTTGGAGAAATACTTTAGTTGTGATTAAATTATCCATTGGAGAAACACCTTAGTTATACGGTAGACTTGAATCTACTATAAGGACAAGAATAATATTACAAGTTGAATGCATATCATAGGTTATTGGTGGATTTGAATACCCTAGTATCCATATTATCATTGTTTACATATCTTGCTATTTGCATCTTTTACTTTTATTATTTCAGTCACTTGAAAATCATATCGTCGTATCGACAAAAACAAACCCCTTTTGGTTACTCTCTGAATCAGGATTTAGAATCAACTTCTACACTCTCCAAGTCTCTGTGGTTCGACATGTGCTTGCCCTGTGTTGCTTGTCGACACTGTGCACTTGCAGTATTTATACAATAGTAGGTATCTTTCCGAGCCTACCAAGTTTTTGGCGCCGTTGCCGGGGAATCGGTAGTGGTGTAGTTCATTTTTCATCTCTTGTCACTATTCATTTTCATCTCCTAGAACTGTTCACATATTAATGTTCACATATCACTATAGCATAATCACTGTAGCAGCGTAACTATTTACAGTCAATTTTACATTTTTTTTTTAAATTTTTTTTGCTTTTGCTTTAAAACTTCGAAACCCTAACTACCTCTTTTGAGCTCAACAGGTGCCGGAGTAGCTGTTGTAAAGGCGAAGGAAAGGAAGCGAAAGAAGTTTTTATTTTAAATTAAAAAAAAAAAAAAGTTTATTTTATTTATTTTTAGATTGTATTAGGATTCCTCTACTCTTGTAATTTTCTTTTTCTTTTGCACTTTATTTTGGACTTTGGACTTGGACATTCTATTTTTATTTTTATTTTTAAACCCTACGGAAGGGTATTATTAAATATCAACTGTTTGCAGAGAAGGACGGTGATTACAATATCACCTCGGCCCCTCGGGTTCGTTCATGACATATGAGTCGTGGCCCGAGTCGACAACAACGGTTCATCCCCCGTATGGAACTGGAGGTAAGTTTGTCGAAAAACTCGCGAATCCCTTGTTAGCGAGTTACTGTATTCCTTCGTTTGCATATATGTTGAGGAATTGAATACGGCTGCTTTATTTTCCTAGTAAAGGGCAAGGACTAGCCATACAAGATAAGGGTTCGGATTTCATCACCGTTCTCTTCTTGCCCGCCTTAGGAAAACAATACCTAACGTGAACCTAAGCATTAAAATTTGAAATAAAACGAGACCTATAAGGTAACGAGCTTAGTAGGAGAGTCGTTCGAAAAATATTGGTTACTCTTTAAGCATACTTTGAAGTTCATGACGGTTTCTGTAAATTGAATGCGTGACTGCGCCGCCTTGGAATGCGCTTGGGTATCAAAGCTCCTGCAGATTCCCTCGCCTCTATTCAATTTACTTAAACTCGGATTGATTCCAGAGGAGTTTGCTCAGATTGTAACGAATTCCATTTCGAAGGATTAGAAGCTGGTCTAGAAAACAATCTAAGTGGAATCATCATGCTTTTTTTTGCTAGAAATCAGTAGGTTTTACGTGGTAGAGTCACCTTGTTTGCGATTGCATAGAACTTCCCTTCCGTTTATGATTTTTCTTCTTTTATTTTGTTTTTCTAATGTATGCCCGAGGTAATTAGAGAACGGGCTTGGAAAAAAAAAAAAATGAAAAAAAAAATATTGGTCTGTTTTCAGTGTGTACATCCCAATCTCTGCAACAAGCCTAGTGCTAGTTAGAGATCATGTCAGGATTCTGTGCTGCAGGTGGGGATGGAAACAAATCCATCGAGAGCTTGCTTACGGGCATGCTTCACATTATGAAACTCCAACATACCATGATGTCACTAGTTATAGGGATTATTATGGAAATTTTCACGATCTGAGCATCAATACATGAACCCTAGTAACTACTCACACATGTATCATCCACCACAGGGTGAAAATGAACATCTTTACAGTGCCCAACTCTCACAATCATCACTTTTGGACCAGTTAGAAGCTAGAACTGCAGCTTTAGAAGTGCAAATGCATGAATCTGTCGCATATAATTCTTCTAGGCAATCTGAAATCTATGCTTGTACCTTATGTGGAGGATTAGGCCATCCTGCTGAGAATTGCTATATTTTGCATGATTTTAGGCAATCTAGAGAATATCATGAAAATCCAAAATATGAAATTCCAACAGATTACAAAGCTGATAGTCATTGGGACCATAATCAACCTTTCGAAGGTTGCGATCAGTATTTTATAGACCCTAATGACCCTGCACACTTGTATCATCCACCACAGTGGGAAGTTGCACAATTTTGTACTTCTCAATCTGTGGAGGAAAATCTCAGACTCATCGAACAAAATAATGCTAGGAGTGTATTGCATGATAAACCATATAGCATTAATTATGAATTTCCTACTGTTGAAGACTCTCATTCCATTGAACAACTTAATGCATTATTAAAAATGAATTTGATTCATTTACAAAATGTAGGAAAGGAGGAATTTCAGGATGAAATATTTGTTTGTCCTAATGAAATAAAATGTGAAAATAGTATGCCTAGTCTTACTTGTGTAGTTGATATTGCATATGAACCTGTTTTAAATGAAGGGACTAGAAATACTACGATTTTAAATAAGGAAATGCATTTATGTGATGATGATGATGTTATGTTAGAAGAATATGTTTTTACTGAAAATATTGTCGAACCTTTGAGTTCAGAGATATTAGGCTTCTCTGCCTCGACCTTAATGAATGATGTTTCTTCTAGTGTTACATATACATGTGATGTTGATACTGATCTTGAGCCTATGCAATTGTCCCGTGAACAAGAGCATGACACATTTCTTGTGTATGACTTAGAAAATATTGAATCTCCTGTCGACACCAATGCTACTATACATGAAAATAACTTTGATGTGTCTGATTCTCTGTCTAAGTCACAGTGTGAAGTTTCTTGTGATATTCCTATGCATGAAACTGAAGTTCTAGGGGATGATTGTGAACTGGGGCTTATTGATTTGTTTTATGAGCATGAGCATGATGTTGTACTTTTGTCTGACATAGGTAGTGTTGAATCTCCTGTCAACACTAATGATCTTATGCATGAAAACATAATTGACGTGTCTGATTCTCTGCCTGGGTCACATTGTGATGTCTCTTTGGATTTGTATATGCATGAGAATAAAACTTTGGATGAGCATGATACTTATTTGGGTCTTGATGGATTGTTCTATGAATGTGAGCATCTTTGCGACACTGGCAAAATGATTTAGGAGTTATAGATGCGCCTAATAATGATGTGCCTACCTCCCCCCCACATGTCACAAACTAGTAATCTTGCACCCAACCTAGATTTGGTTTGTAAAGTTATTGTTAAACCTACTTTTCTAAGAGTACCTAATCTAGGATTGGAACTGTGTGCCTCTCAAGTCCTCTTGGACTATTTTGCAGTTAAATATAATACCTTTGATGAGCCACAATTAGAGTTCACTTATGTCTCTCCATCCATCCCTGACAAAATCCACTTTGAACTAGATCTTGTGCATGTTGCACCCCTGAAATTGTTAGATTTTGTACCCAAAAGTATATCTATTGAAAAATCTAGGTTTGGGGGTAACTCATTCACATATGCAGTCTCACTTGCATTGCTGTCCTGTTATAATTGTGTAAGGCTGTTGATGTTTCCGCACTACGTCTTTTGGGTTGATCCTCAACTTTTTAGATTATTGGTACATGGTGAGTCATCATTGTATAATCTAGTAGGTAAAATTTTGAATCTTTTTGATATATTTGTGTGCTAACCAAACTTTTTGTCTTGCGCTCATATTTTTTGCTTTCAAAGCATTCATTCAATTATGGTTAGCACCACCCTTTTTGGCATCTGGTAATCTCTTTCCTTTGAATCTGTTTTGTTCTCATGTTTTGTTGTTTCTGTTCTTTTGAAACATTGAGGACAATGTTAGATTTAGGTTTGGGGGAGTATTTGCATATCGTCTTCTATGACCAGCTGTGGAGCGGGTCTTTTGTAGAGTGTTTTCTATGACCAGCTGTGTAGCGGGTATTTTGTAGGATCATTTGCAGTCTTTTGCATTTTTTATGACCAGCTGTGTAGCGGGTCTTTTGTAGGATCTTTTGTAGTATTTTGCATTTTTTTTGTTGTCTTCTATGACCAGCTGTGGAGCGGGTCTTTTGTAGTGTGTTATCTGATGACCAGCTGTGTAGCGGGTCTTTTGTAGGATCATTTGCAGTCTTTTGCATTTTTTATGACCAGCTGTGTAGCGGGTCTTTTGTAGGATCTTTTGTAGTCTTTTGCATTTTTTTTGTTGTCTTCTATGACCAGCTGTGGAGTGGGTCTTTTGTAGTGTGTTATCGATGACCGATGACCAGTCGGGTCACTAAAAAAAAAATGATGATCAGCTGTGTAGCGGGTCTTAAAAAAAAAAAAAAAAATTGGTTACAAATTTTCATAGTTCTACGAAATTCCGAAGTTCATCATCTACAGTTGAAGACCGAAGACGAAGACATTTCTATGGATGCTCTGAAATTGGAGAAGGTTTTTTGGGTACATCTTTGGTAGGCCCTCACGAGACTACAACTCGTCCACTAGGGACACCTAGGGGTTTAAAGGCTTAGTCCATACGCTAAATGCATTCGAGAGACCAGCGACAGTGGTATAGTTAGGATTTCTGGATTTCTGTTTCACTTGAGGACAAGTAAAATTCAGGTTTGGGGGTATTTGATGAGTGCCAAATATTGCATATTCATACACCTTTTCATTGGCACTTAACTCATCTTTCGCGCTTCAAAGTCATATATTATCCCCAATTCTGCATTCTTACCATCTTCAAGAATAAATATTTGTATTAATTAATTTTGTGTTTTTAAGTACTAAATAAAGCTTGGAAGAATTGAGAAGACAAAAGAGAAGAAAGTTGGAAGCGTTGCAACCCGCTCGCGCATCAGTGGCAACCTGTTTACAAATTCATGGGATTAAACAAACCCATGATCCAAAACCCAAGACCCAAATCCATTTCCACCTCACCCCCATTGGATTCTTTCCAAAACATCCACCTCACCCCCATTGGATTCTTTCCAAAACATCCACCTCACCCCCATTGTATTCCATTCTATCCATCAATTAAGAAAACATGTTTTGATTAATTGTTGAGTGGTTGCTATAGTGAAATTCGGATCCCAAGTGTGAGAGAATTTTTGTGTATAAATAGAGAGTGTTGTTGTGTTGAAAACTCATCCAAGAATAGCTTGTTCATGTTAGTTTATCAAATTTCAATTTTGTTGTAATGTTCTTCATGTTCTAATTTCATTTACTAGGGTTTAGATGAAGCCCTAATCTCATTGGTATGTATTCATATCTTGTATCTTGTTCTTGAAAGTTTAGAATTGTTTAAAGATATAATTTAATCCAAGTTTTTCAACATCTTGCTCTCACAATGTATGCCATGTATCCATTGTAGTTAGAATATCTCTATGTTGATTATGCTACAACTCATGCTTAACCAAATATTGATCTTTAGATTAGTTGTGCTTAATTAGACAATTAATGCTTTGGAGAAATACTTTAGTTGTGATTAAATTATCCATTGGAGAAACACCTTAGTTATACGGTAGACTTGAATCTACTATAAGGACAAGAATAATATTACAAGTTGAATGCATATCATAGGTTATTGGTGGATTTGAATACCCTAGTATCCATATTATCATTGTTTACATATCTTGCTATTTGCATCTTTTACTTTTATTATTTCAATCACTTGAAAATCATATCGTCGTATCGACAAAAACAAACCCCTTTTGGTTACTCTCTGAATCAGGATTTAGAATCAACTTCTACACTCTCCAAGTCTCTGTGGTTCGACCTGTGCTTGCCCTGTGTTGCTTGTCGACACTGTGCACTTGCAGTATTTATACAATAGTAGGTATCTTTCCGAGCCTACCAGGATCCATGGACACTCTTAAATGGACAAGGTCAGACAAGATTTATGCCATTTTCTCCATAAAACCCAAACAACAATGAATTTAAGTGTAATATTTTGATGATATGTTCCTCTTATAAGACTCTACATTCCCACAAAAATGAACACAATTCGAGATGTATAAAACGACCATCTACCCCTTTAAATATCAACCATTCAAATTTAACGGTTGAAATTAAGATTGGTAGATTGGTGAGGTTTGCTATCTCGAATTGCATTCATTTTTTGTGGGAACGTATAGTATTATAAGAAGAACATATTATTAATATATTACATTTAAATTCATTGTCGTTTGGGTTTTGCGGAGAAAATGGTGCAAATCTTGTCTGACCTTGTCCATCTAAGAGTGTTCATGGATCCTACCTCATAATTTATTGCGAGCATAACTAGTAGACATCAATGACATTGTTAGTAACTCAAATTATAATTTTAAAAAACTTTACACATATATAAAACTATTAGTTAGTGTTTGCTCACATAGTTTTTCCAAAATATGTGTTCACCAACAATCTTAGGAATTATTGTTATTATCAGTAAATGTAAAGATATATATAAGTTTATCAATCAAATAACACACAAATTTTGACATTTTATATGATTATTATATTTATATCTAAAAGATGAATTAATTTAAAATATTTGTTTCTTGGATCTTGGTTTGTAACAAACAATTAACAACACAAACTTGTGTTTAAAATTTATACAAACCAGTTAGAATGACCAAAATGTCCAAACAATTCAAATACATAAACTAAATCTAGGTCATCATTTTTCTTCAAAAGTTTGAAAGTGACAAAATTCATAAATATATGAACAAATTTGGGGGTTTTCAAATCGTTAATTATAGGATCGGTGTATGTAACCAAACCTATTATAAAATCGGTGTATATAAATGAAAAAACGATAGAAACCAAAACCTACTTAGTAATAAGAAACCATATATTGTAAGAATATCGTAGGGAAATGATTCATGTACTCGCAAAATCGTAAGAATATTAAAATGTGGGAAAAGATGAATGATCACATAGCAATTTAGGATATCCACAGCCATAGTCACACTCAAGATCATGGATTGGTCTAGGAGGAAGAGAGGTCCATTATTCCTTAGGGGATTGCTTATGTAGAACCTATTGGTGGTTTCACGGTAATCACGAGTGGTTGAGTAAAGAACTTAACCATTACATGAATCTGAAAGGCATACATGTTTTCAATTTAGGTTTTTGAAAGAAGATGAATCTACCAAGAGTTTTAAAAGATAATATATCATGTTTGGTTATAAATGTCGAGTGATATTTTTGAAATAATTGGAGTTGACGGTTGTTTGAGGGTAAAAACTGATTCTGCTGTTTTTTGGTAAATTTGGGTGTGTTGATGAGAAACGAATTCAAACCCTAAACAATATACTGCATGGGAGTACTTTTAGATTCGAGAGATCAATATGTAAGACTCTGGCCTAAACCAAGAAATGGTCGTTCCAGATTCAATTCAGTCACAAAGTTAAGGAGAAGGGGTTGATCTTAGGAAGGGAAACGAAGAAGGTGTTTGAGATCAAAATGTTGAATTATGAAGGTGTGGTTGTTTTATGACTTGTATCAGAATGTGAAACTGGCTTGCAGAATGTAAGCTACCAGTTCTTGGTGTTTTCTGGATACTGTGTTTACTTCATTGTCGGATCTATAAATAAAATTGAAGACGATAAAATTTTGAAAATATGTTATTTGTTTTCTTGTTCCTCAATAATTCTCCTTATTTTTCCAAGCAATGGAGGAAGTTTGTCCGTTCAAAACATCAATAAGTGTCATACAATCACCCTCAATACTGAAATTCTGCATTTTTTTCCTACTTTGGACCGAATTGCTTCCACGGAAGTCATGGTGCTTTTGCTTCTTCCGGAATGCTTGCTGAGGTTGGTCTTGCTCTAGCCCTTCCGGATGTACCTGCATGATTTCTGAGGATTTGTGCAAAGCCGGATTGATCATCTTTAGAGACCAAACATCATTAGTATTAATTTTTTGATTTCATATATCTAGTTATGTATAAGAACATTGTTTTTCTTAGGAGTTGTTCTACTATGTTTTCCGGAGTTATTTATTATGCACCAACATTTCAGATATCTTTGAATTTTCAGGACTTTTTGAAGAGGTGTGTTTTGTTTTCCTTGAAAGACCCTAACACACTTTTCTTTCCATATGAACCACATTTTGGTTATAACAGTTTTAAAAGACATGGAATAATGAGTATTGAGATTCATTCTTTATAAATATCCATGAAGCTATCTGATAGGTTAAACTTTGTGTAGGTAGAATTTGGAGGTAACAACCACACCCGAATAGTGAAAAAATAAACTTTTTACAGTTTCATTATTGTAATAACCAAATGAACGTGAAGTGATATGTTTTTTTTTATCATTCCAAACAGTGTGGAATTCGTGGTAGGTGCATTCTGCAGACATTTTTAGAAGAAGATTTTAATTGTTGGGAGATCCCTAGATTCCTCATTTTCTTCTCCAAAAGCTATCATGCATATAAAGGTTAGTTGAATCCAAACTAGGTGAGTTCAACTGGTTATACGTTAATTTACATGTCATTTGGCTACTCAAAGAAAAGTAGCTTTTTGACTTTTTTAGTCAAAAGTCAGTTTGGACAACACATTTTAAAACAACTTTCATAAGCAAAAAACCTGACTTCTAACTTCTCTTAGAAGTTGCGTCTTCTCCTCGATGATACCGTTTTACTATATTTTTTTCTTACACTTTCCTTTTTCATTCCAGATCTTCATTTTCCTGGAACAAGATATTCAGAGTAGTTGTGGTTAGGAAGATACAAAATAATAAATAGACAATGAAATCAGGGTTTAATAATGCTTATAGATTGTAGAATCGAATATATTTATGATTATGGATCTTCAATTCGTTTTCCCCGTCATAATCAACATCACCATATTTTGAATCCATTAGTGGACATGCAATAGGGAGGGATAGAGAAAGAATTTTAGATAGAGATTCAACCAATCACAAGTTTGCTTAAAGAAGTTTCGAATCAGTGTGATCAGATTGATTTGTAGAGTTCATTTATTATTTGTTCAATGTACTAATCTAACGATTAAATTAGATTCTAATCTATCACTTTCCTCTGTGCTCTTTCCTCTTTCTCTCAGATGAGGAGAAAATGAATAAGGAGACACAATTAGATAATCTTCAGTTGAGGAAATTATGGGAGATTTCGAGGAGGTTTTATTGCTTAAACAAACAAATGATTTTTTTTACAGATGAGAGTGAGAATTTCATACATAAATTTGACCCAAATGTTGTTGTTTTTATTTTTATTTTTATGAAGTAATTTTATTTTCTTTGTAGTGCATATACTAGGTACTTCTATAGAGACCATATCTAATCATTTCAAGACAGTTTTAATAGTCATACGCAGAATGGCAAAAAAAGTTTAAATGATAGTTTTATATGATTCGGTCTCTTTCTCGCAATTATATGCAATTTCGCATTAAAATTTTGTTGATGTGTCACCTTAATAATTTTTAGTATTCAAAAATGTAAGAACAATAATCGTATTTTGATTTCTGATTTTGTTAATTTGCTAAACTAACTTATTCGCTTTTCAACTTATAAGTTAACCATTTTCCAAACTAACTTTTTTAACTTTTCAATTTTTGAAAAGTAACTTCCAGAGGTTCAGGTACCCAAACACATTATTAACATTAGATTCTCTAGAAGTTGTTAAACGCCATCTAATTTTATCGTCCATGTGGTTATTTTTCGAATCAGTAAAGACATTGGTGTTGGTTATTCTAGTAGATGTGTTTGAAGGAAAAACAACGTGAATAATGGCTATATTGCACTTTTTGTTGACATTACGAAACTGAGACAAGTTACCGTCTAAGTTCGGGAACCTATTTTCATCCCAAATATTAATTTCCACCTCATCCCTGACTTCTCATTAACTATTTTATTTAATCAAATTTAAACATTTACAAGGATATTTCCAAATCCAGGAACTAGTCGGAGAATTTTGGCTCTCAAAGGTGATTTCTTACTAAAGTATTTTGATTTTAAAAAACGAGCCCATGAAGAATTTGGTTCATTTATATGTTGTTCTTAGTATAATGGATCAAGATTCGTGAAAAGATGAGTTGATTGAGGAAGGTAACCTCTGGTTCTAACAAGAACACAACCTAAGAGAAATTCTCAAAAATTCATCGCTAAGGGTTTACAAGACGTTTTTACACATTTATACTAAGATAATTATATATCGATTAATCTCCACTCTCCTACCGACATATGACAGCATCTGAAGAACTACTCAAAATAACAAAAATAATACATGCGATATTACGATGAATATAAATAAATAAAACAAATAACTTGTAGGCACAGCTGTTTTCTTTCTTGGTTTTAAAGGGCCATTCCCATGTTTTTTCTATTTTTGTAATCCTTTCGGATATTATTATATATCTTTATGACTTTGTTAAAAATAAGTGCAAGCCACAAGTCTAATGCTCTTCATTAATCTTTATGATGATTATTACATGATTTATATGGGTTGATACCAATACTAGCAGGGGATACCATTTTATCGATCCAAGGATCATGATAGCTTAGGACATTTTTGTCCTATACGAAACGGTATCAGCCTATAATACTACCGGTATCCTCTTTTATTAATCATGGATTATTAAAGAACCATGGAGGAGAGGAATGAAATAATTGTAAATCCTGTAGTAAATTTATAATTTTGTCATTTGGAAAAAACTCACTATCAACAGAGGTGTCATATAAATAAAAGGGGGCTCATACTCCACATATGTGCTTCCTTCCCATCGCAGCCAGACTAAATTTTCTTTACTCCTTCATTTCATACAAGGGTTCTCATTCATTGCCTTGTTCTTATCATTTTAATTTATCTTATATTAATTATCAAATTCCTATTCATATGGATTTCATACTTTACTATTGATGGATATTCTTCTGTGTAATCCCAAGAAAAATATACTTTAAGAAGTTTCGTTTTTAAATGTACAAAATAGGGTGTCAACAAGCTCCAACTTGGTGAGTTCTTTATCTTTGTCTTTTTTTGTATATGTCGTTTGATTAAGTGGGACATAAATGCAAATTTGTGCACCCCTTAAAAATCGGGTACACATTCTCCACCTTTTCATTGTTCATATATTTGACGAATATTTGAATCTTTTTGTATTTTAGTTGTTAAATTTCATTAGAAACATGAAGAATTATTTTAGAAAAAAAAAATTGGATTGAAAGCCTCTAGTTCCATTAATAATCTCAAATAAAAGTTACATGGAGAGCAAGTATATCAAGAAATATAAAATAACAAGAACAATATGCTAGAAGTAATATGTATTTGAATAATCAGATACCTAAAATAACTACCTGAAACAAGCATTATAGAACCTATTAAATCAGAGAAGGGATAGTTTTTAAGGCATCTTTCTCTTCAGGAATAGTTGCTCTATTAAAACATGAGTAATATGCTCAGCGTCTTGAGTGGCGATTCTGATGACCGCAAAACTTGAAAAATGACAATAATATGGTGGTTTTGAACAGAGAGAAAAATAAAATAAAATGAGCAGTGGAAAGGTGGGAAATTTACACCTGGTGGGGTGCATAATTTGCATTCTCCTTATACGCATTTGTTACTTTGCCTATGAAAAACAAATAGATAATAAGGTTTCACCTATTTGCCGCCTACACTTTTTTTATTTACCACCTCCGTCATAACATTAGAAGTAATTATACTTTTCAATTCTACTTTTTCCTAATTACCACATATTAAGTCAAATTAAATTTGACTACTCTTATTGTTTTTCTTCTTTAATAATATCATCTTCATTAAGAACCCATTTTTCTTCTTCATCATTAATCTCATTTTTCATAAGAAAAAAAATCATAAAAAATTATTAACCCTATGTTAATGCTTTTATCACTTAATTCGTTATAAGCGAATTAATCAACGAATAATCCGTAAATCATTATTATGGAAGAGATCCACTGATGAAAACTTGGGGAAAATACCAAAACCTTAGATTATTTGAATATCACAAGATTATGTTAATCAACAATTGATAAATTTGGTTTTATTTTAAGATCATTTTTGTACCCAAAATTACTTTTTGGACCTAAACACCATGATTTGATGATGATCATCAAAAATTAGGGTATCATTAGGGTTAAAAACGAATTGAGGGAAAATAAAGGAGATATAAAATTTAACGTGGTTCGGCATTGTGCCTACCTCCATGGATGAATCTCCCTAAGAAGAGATATTTTATTGATTCGATTACACTGGTTTTCCTTCTAGAGTTTTTCTCGGTGTCTACCTCAATCCCTATTAGGGTTAAGATTCCATGTATTTATACAATTGTGCCAACTTGCATTCCATGTACTCTGGATGTTATAGAATCTTCTTTTTGGATCGTGGATACAGATTGGTGGAAACGAACCGGTGAAATGGATCGCTGGGCATGGGCCAAAAATGATCTTGCTAACAAGGCTTGTGTTAGTCGATATTGGCGGAAAAATATTATGGTACAAACATATCCTTATTTTTTTTTAGATTTATCAAAGCTAACAAAAGTATTCAATTTTAATATTATATGTTAATGGTTAATTAACGTTAACGAATTTGGAAGTAATTGAGTTGATGAAATCAACTTCAGGTTACATACTCTAACTTTAGAAATGTAGTTGCCCAACACATGACGACTGAAGTTGGGGCTACGAGTGTCCTAGTAGTCTAGCATACTATGATTGAATTTTGATCTTTCTTAGCTGCTTGTGAAAATTTCCCTTTTTGTTTAGATGATCAGTGCCCTTAAAGTTTTACAAACAAAGATAATCATCAAAACAGATGATTCGACTGCGGAAGTTACCAAGTCACGAAGACAAATAATATTTTGGTCTGATTTACGCCCAATCTGGATCATAAGTTTAACATTTTTCGCGGTTTTAGAAGATTCAATTTTATTTCATGTTTATAGATTGGTTTGGTTGATGCCGAGGTAAAGACTAAATGCCCTACTATTCTTATTTTTTACGAAAATGCATGAACACATGTTAGTTTGGAATTACAATCAGAACATCTAATTTTAATCTGTGTGTGCAGGTGTTATGTAAAGTGCCCAAGTATAATCCTGAACTCCATTTAAGGTTTAAATGACCCCAACAGTGTTGCATAACAACTTTAGTTACTACCAAGTAAACTGAACAGAAGATAAAAGGTATTCTAAATTACCACTCATACATAGCATTGCTCTAAATATATATTTTTTTACCATAATACTGCAAAAGAAAATGATTGATTTTACTACCACTCCAGTACATATTAGTCCCTGTAGAGAAGAATACTTCTTCCGATTAATCAATCTCATGTTAAGTACGTTATTCTCAGCTTTTATAGAATTAACACATTTGACTAGATCATCGTATGTACGGTGTAATAGGTCTCCAAGGGGTAGAAACGGCGTAACTGGAAAACCCAACTCAGTTGTTTTCTTTCTTAATCTGCGTCCTTCTTCAATCGTGTCATACCATTCCTCGCAGGATATAACTCCATTGCTAGAAGTTGCTAGATTTGTTAAATTTATACTTGAAGAACCCTCATCGGCTAGTTTTGGTAGGTTGGTTTGTTGGTTGCTTCGACGGCTTCTTTTAGAAGGAATTTTAGAAAAACATTTTTCCAAGCATGATTTGCTCGCATCATACCATTCCTCACAAGACATAACTCCATTGCTAGAAGTAGCCAGATCTGTTAAAGGCATACTTGAAGAACCCCCATCCGCTGGTTTTGGTTTGTTGGTTGCTTCGACGGCTTCTTTTTGAAGGAATTTTAGAATATTTTTTTTCCAAACATGATTTGCTCTCTGATCTTGAACTCGTGTGATTAAAGTGGGTAGTTTAAATTATAAGGAATCACTCCTAAATGTGGTATGTCATATATATATATATATATATATATATTAGAATAATAAACTGAGAAAGTATCTTCCTGCCTCACTCATATCTAAGTTTGATTTTTTTTATATATAATTTATTTTTCTTTGTTGTGATAAATGACTCACCCATTTGCTTTGAAATTTGAATAAGCATTTACTTCCCAACTCTAACACTCCCACCTGCTTGGACTCTCTTTAATTTATTAGTCAGAGGCAGTAGTTTCTCCCCTTATTAGATCTTTATCTGCACACTCTTTATTAGTCAGATAGGCAATGGTTTGTCCTTTATTGAATTTTTTTTGCACACTCTTTGGTACGGTACATTGTCCATAAATAATGGGACAAGCTTTATAGATGGGGAGCTGTAAATTTGCTATCCGTTAAGAATGGGACAATCTTTAAATTTGTTTTTTCCCCTTCCTTTCTAGTTAAGCATCTCTTTTGGACGGTATCCCATAAATTTCAAAGAAGACTAATTGAAAAACATGAAAATAGACTTTCTTTTTTTCCCCAGTTACACATGAAGGTGAACATGAGAGGTGCCCAACTATATGTAGTTGGCATTAAATTCGCCATGTATGCCAACATAAGTATAAATAGACAACATTCATATTCGTTTGTGCTTAATAAACAATAAGCTAAAGTAAATCATAGTTATCAGTTATATTTGTTTAACAATGGCAGGGTCCTCTCAACAGTCTAGCGTAACCTCATTAGTTTCAACTGCCCGAACAAGAAATGTTAACCCAACTTATACTACCATATATGGGAGGAATTATGACTCGAAAGATGATTCCTTGAAAAACCTATTGTTGAGCGTGTAGTAACTAATTTTTACACAACAGCAAATGGCAGCCAATTCTGTAAAGAGTGGTATGAGTTAGTAGAGGAGGATTGATCGCTGTCGTATGCGTCAAAAATAAATTACACTTTCTTACTACTCAAAATATAAATATAGCAAGGTAAAGAAAGGATCGATCCCACAGAGAGGACTAGGTTGTCAAGTTGTTTCGGTTTCCTATATAAAACACCGGGGGATTTTCTAATTTTTATATACTAAAATAAAATAAAAGCAAATAAAGAAATAAACAAACAAATCAAATAGAAGAGATATTGGTTAAGGATTCATCTTCATTCACTAACATGCTTTCAAAACAATAAGTAGAATTGATATTTAATCTCAACTTTTATCAAAATCCCTAGGATACCTTGATCGCAATAATATCCCGCAAATATCCTTTTGTCATCAACAAACACATTAAAAGATGCGAGTATGAGTTTTATCTAAGAGAACAACCTAACGTGTAAAAGCACTAATCAAGTTTAATTCCCTAGATGCATTAAGTTCTATGAAATCAGGCCAATCAAAGCAATCGAACGTGGAAAGCGCACTAATTCAATTTAACAAAGGTTATATTTCACATATGATCATAAGAATATATCACTACAAACTATAATCATATTTATGCTACTTGCAATCAGGAATCTATCACTTTTACGTATAACAAACCCTAATCTAGCAATAGAGATGAAAACAAACTCAACCGATTCGCGACTCGATCAAACAAGCATTCAAATCATATAACAATATAAATTGTGAATCATAATCGATAAAGTATGGAGACAAAACTAATTTATCATATCAAAGAATCATGCTTTTTGAAATCCAAATATTCCATAACCAATAATAAAATTAAGTACTCATGCTCATGGAGTTCATAACAATGAGAAAAAGAAGTAGTTCCATGTCTAAAACCCTAGAAACAAAAGTAGTAGAAGATAAGATACGATTTAATTTGTCTAAGCTTCCCTATATATAGAGTTTTGTAACCTCCTCTTTAAGAAAACTAGGAAACCTAGAAAAATAGGAAAGTGCACCTCCTCTTGAAATTGTGTCCCGTGCATAACACCCCGTGCAAAGTGGCTGCCAAAATCTGGCCAAAAATTCACGTCCAAGGCTGTACAAGCCGCACCCTTATTTGGTTGTGTAGAATAATTGGCTAAATAGCCTATTGGGCTCGCACTACAGCTGTAGAAGCCCAGCTTATGTCTAACCAGTCCAGTGGGCTTGCAAATCCAGCCCATTCAAACTCTTCTCTTACTTCTCTCCGCCAAAGTCACGGATGCACATCACTCCTGGATTTCTTTTCTCGTTTCTCCGACTCCATGGAAACAACAACTAAATACCATTATTCGAATATTACCTGCAGTTCCATGTTGTACAGATAACTCATCTCCTTCAGCTCCATAGTTCGAGTTACATCTCTGCCAAGTTCCAACTTCTCCATTGCTTCCCATCTTTACTCGTTCCATCTCTGTCATTTGTTTGCAGCTCCAAGACAAAAAGAGTACGTCTCATCTCAGCTTTTCATAATCATCATCGGCTGCCAATCGAGTATACCTTCCTTGAGTTTTATCGAACAATCACCAGTCACCATTCTTTACCGATCTATCACAGCCAACAGTCCCAGCCAAAGATTCAACCATTATTCTTTCATCATCCTTCTCAAAGTCGAGCAGCACATACTTCTCATTGCCTTGCTCTAACTCAAGCTCCACAGGTCAACCTTCATTCTCAAACCCATTAGCACTGATGCACTCAAGCTCCTCCAACTAATATTCGTCACCACTACCATGCATTATATACTCGAGTCCACCTCAGTTATAGTCTTCCAAACTCGAGCTCTTCTATGTAGCACAATAATGGCACCAACACAGTCGATCAACCGATCAACTATGCCATCATTCCAGTCTCCAGCTTAGTTTACTCGGTTCCATCAAACTCGAGTAGCTCCGATGTAGTTCCATTCGATCACCAACACCTCAAACCCATACAACTCTATATCATCTTAGTCCAATGGTTGTCAATAGCAGCAGCCAACAGTCTCTCTGAAAACTCGAGCTGTTCATCTTCATAACCAGCCACTGAACTCATCATACATTCTCCAACAGTTTTGATAACCAACTGTTAACCACCATCGTGAACTACTCTCTCGCCATCGTCGCAGCTGCCATGCACGATCAACAATAGTAACAACTCTCAAACTCCAAACCGTCCTTCCATCAACTGATCAATGACCTTAGCTAAAACGTCAATATCCATCACGAACCGAGCATTTATAATATCAAGATCGAATTCTTCTCTGGCCATCTTTCATCATTCGCTGGCACCCCACTATCAATATCCATATAGTAATCACTTCCAGCTTCGTCGAGCATCCAACGGTCCTGTCCTTTGAGCTCAAGAATTCATTAAACAACCATTGTTGTTTCATGCACTACAATGGCATCGTCATCACTACAGCTCTGTCACCTGTTATATTAAGACCAAACTGCAGCGCATTTACTTTTATTCGATCCCAGCCACAAAGCCTCAATCCCGATCTGTTCACGACTTTGGGTTCCATGAAAATTAAGCCCAGCACCTGTAACTAGGCGGGTGTTAAGCCCATGAGTGCTTCAAGCTTTACTGTCAGTTTTGGAGAACTAACAAGGTTAACTTCTTATTTCGCCCATAAGTTCTTCGTACAACATCGGAATGACTCCATTCTTGCGCCATTAGCTTTGTATTTTCGTCCTCTTCAAGGTGATACAAAGAAATTCCTAATTTGAGCAAGTTCCACTCCCTTTTGGTCAAGATAACCTCAAATACCTAAGAAACTCAAAAACAAACACAATCAAAGCATAATGATACAAAAACTATCAAGAAAGCAAAATATTTGAGTACCTAACTAGTGCAAATAATGCACCTATCAAATTCCCCCACACTTGCCTTTTGCTAGTCCTCAAGCAAACTACAAAAATAAAGTACAACAACTCCATGTCGTCGAGAAAACGGTCAATTTTAGCATAAATAACAAGCCTTTAAACCCCTAGGTGTCCCTAGTGGACGAGTTTTAGTCTCGTGAAGGTTTGCAAGAGGTCTACCTACAAAACCTATATTTCCAACTCCGTCTATTTGTGACAAATCAATGAACAAATCCAAACTGACTACAGGAGGAGGTACCTTGTGCAAATTCAATTCATATATTAGTAAATAAAGCTCTAATTAGATAATCGAAAAAGCCACAATACTCGGAAAAACAAACCACAATCACAATGAAAAGATTAAGAAGATGGATATATATGTAGATGTTGGCGAATGTTCACAAGTGATCGATGTTTCCCATATCTGTCTGAAGGTCACCGCCAAGATGAACCTATGCATCCTATTGGATTGAGCTACTGGTTTGAATTCTACATCAACTCACTGGCATATACAAGGGAACCAGAAGTGACTTTATTCAACCAATATAATACTTTCTTTCTTTTCTTTTCTTTTTCACTTTTTTTTTTGTGACAGCATGATTCAATCTTTTGGATCCAAGCGCATGCTTCTTGTCAGCAAGTACGTGATAGTTGCCTTGGATCCTCCATTCCACGCTTGTTTAGGCGACGGAGACAGGGACAACATTTCACACATACTTCTATCCAAGTGTCTATTTTATTCCGTTTGGTCTAATTGGTCGGTCTTTTTTTTTTTTTTTCTAGTAACTCAATCACTCTATTTCATCCTAGCAGTAATAACAAGTCGATGTTTAGTGACCCACCAAAGCACTTAGAGAACAATAGATAAATATGGAAAAATAAAAATAGAATGTGATATGGTGATATTCCGAGATATGGTAAAAACTATCATGTTAATTGTGATTTCTGAGCTATGTTCGTCCCTTTTAGTTAATTGGTTACTCAACTCCTGCATTCAAAATGGTTCCATCCACTAATGGTGTCATCCTAAAGGCACAAGTTTCTAGATTTCGGAGTTCAAAAGGCACAAAATTTTTTTCTTGGTTTTTTCTATTTTTCTGATTTTTTTTTTTTTTAAAAGGCATAAAACAAACTAAAACAAACTATACAAACATATAAATGCTCCCCCACACTTAAACTTTACATTGTCCTCAATGTAAAATTTAGTCATTCAAAGTAAAGTTCAAGATGGGAAATTCATAACATGATATATATACACAAGGAAAATAAAATGCATGATAAAAAAGGATACTCCAACTCATAGTTATTTCAGAACAATAGAGAATAAAAACTAAACAAGCTATTTAGTTGGCATCTAATCCCAACTCAGGCAATATATACACCTCATCGTTAAGAAAAAACTCCATCTACTTAGAAAGGCAAGTGTTTATTCTAAATTGTTCAAAAATCTCTAAAAGTTGGAATTTTGATATGCAAATATCCAAAATAAGAAAATAAAGATAAAAGACTTAAAAATAAATAAATAAAAAGATAGAGATAGATACACAAAACCAGTGGGTTTCCTCCCATTAGCGCTTGTTTTAAAGTCGTCAGCCCGACATGCAAGTTGAATTCCCCATACACCAATAATCGGAAAAGTTGGGGATCCACCCATAGCACCTGTTTTGCAAACACTAGCTTCACACAAATATTAGTAATATAAAACAGAAACGAAGCTATTAACCGATAAAATCTTCCCCCACAATTATTCTTGTCCACACTTGGAAGTGCATAAAGAATATAGGAGTCAGGTACTTCCACGGTGTCTTGTTCAAAAACCTGCATAGTATGAGAATCTAATGTTTCTAATGGAGGAAATCGAGAAACAAAGTCATTCAACAATGTTTTCGAAGCACATACATTGAAGCCAATAAGAGGTAAAGGAGAAGAATCAATATGCAAAGGGTTAGACAAACCTCGCACAATCTCTTGTAGCACGGAATCCTCTTCATCCTTGAAAAATTCAAGTGAACTATTAACCTCTTGTATATCATGGTCCTCTATCAAACCTTGCAACCATTCTTCGTCCGTTTCTGCCTTAACCAAAATCTCGGCATCAACATCATCATTACAATCATATGCAAGCTCAATTGGGTCTTCCACAATATTGGTCATAGTGGTCACATTCTCAACATACTCCTCTTTGTTGTAAGGCACATACTCCACTGCGGATTCAAGTATGTCCATAAGGAACTTCTTTAGAACACTCATTGCATCATCCTCAAGCTCTACCTTTTGAATAGGTTCTTGATCGTTATAAAGATCAATGCTTGAGTAAGCTACATTAGTGTCATCATATTCCTTTTCAACTTCACCTTGATCGCCAAAAGACTCCATGGTACACTCTTCGGGGATGTCACCATAAATTGGTTCAAGCGATGTATTTTCATAATCATCATCACTATCATAGTTAACATAAGATTGGCTACCACTTCCCAAAGATTGGTCTTTCGCAGAATTTTGCATGTCCTCTTTGTATTCTTCAATGCCTTGTCTTAAACTGGAAACAACTTTTTGAAGCTCTTGGAGTGATCCATTCAAATTTTGAAAATAGGTTTCCATTTGTTGGTAAAGCTCATTCGACAAGGAAAAAGTAGAATCACTTACCTCAGTATTGATAGGCCAATTATCTTCCCTTTGAATGGGTGAATGATCATAACTACGATCAGAAATTGGGCCAAACATACTATGAGCACAATCGATCGATGAACCTGGTTCCATGCTTGGTTGTTTACAAACTGACTCAATGCTCACCATAAATCGTTGCATCTCATCTACCAAACTAGAAGAAATATTAAGAGAAGCACAACTATTCTCCCCTCTTTGTGGTTTCTCACTTACATACCCACCGTAAGAAGGTTGGAATGTATGAGAGTAACTAAAAGGATACGTTGAGTATTGATCATAACCAAAGGGTTGGTTTTGATTGTACTCCCCATAAGGGTGATAGTTGTCATATTGTTGTTGAGGTCAATAACCGTACCCATTGTTCCAATATGCTCCATCCATAGAATGGTACCTGAAACAAGAGTTCTCAAAACAAGGTTAAGAACCAAAGAATAAGAAAACAAAAATAATAAACAAAACTAAAAACAAAAATAAGAAACCAAAAACAAGTGACAACCGTTGCCTCCCCGGCAACGGCGCCAAAATTTGACCGTTGTCGTATGCGTCAAAAATAAATTACACTTTCTTACTACTCAAAATATAAATATAACAAGGGCAAGAAAGGATCGATCTCACAGAGAGGACTAGGTTGTCAAGTTGTTTCGGTTTCCTATATAAAACACCGGGGGATTTTCTAATTTTTATATACTAAAATAAAATAAAAGCAAATAAAGAAATAAACAAACAAATCAAATATAAGAGATATTGGTTAAGGATTCATCTTCATTCACTAACATGCTTTCAAAAAAATAAGTAGAATTGATATTTAATCTCAACTTTTATCAAAAGCCCTAGGATACCTTGATCGCAAGAATATCCCGCAAATCTCCTTTTGTCATCAACAAACACATTAAAAGATACGAGTATGAGTTCTATCTAAGATAATAACCTAACGTGTAAAAGCACTAATCAAGTTTAATTCCCTAGATGCATTAAGTTCTATGAAATCAGGCCAATCAAAGCAATCGAACGTGGAAAGCGCACTAATTCAATTTAACAAAGGTTATATTTCACATATGATCATAAGAATATATCACTACAAACTATAATCATATTTATGATACTTGCAATCAGGAATCTATCACTTTTACGTGTAACAAACCCTAATCTAGCAATAGAGATGAAAACAAACTCAACCGATTCGCGACTCGATCAAACAAGCATTCAAATCATATAACAATATAAATTGTGAATCATAATCAATAAAGTATGGAGACAAAACTAATTTATCATATCAAAGAATCATGCTTTGTGAAATCCAACTATTCCATAACCAATAATAAAATTAAGTACTCATGCTCATGGAGTTCATAACAAGGAGAAAAAGAAGTAGTTCCATGTCTAAAACCCTAGAAACAAAAGTAGTAGAAGATAAGACATGATTTAATTTGTCTAAGCTTACCTATATATAGAGTTTTGTAACCTCCTCTTTAAGAAAACTAGAAAAAATAGGAAAGTGCACCTCCTCTTGAAATTGTGTCCCGTGCATAACACCCCGTGCAAAGTGGCTGCCAAAATCTGGCCAAAAATTCACGTCCAAGGCTGTACAAGCCGCTCCCTTATTTGGTTGTGTAGAATAATTGGCTAAATAGCCTATTGGGCTCGCACTACAGCTGTAGAAGCCCAGATTATGTCTAACCAGTCCAGTGGGCTTGTAATCTAGCCCATTCAAACTCTTTTCTTACTTCTCTCCGCCAAAGTCACGGATGCACATCACTCCTGGATTTCTTTTCTCGTTTCTCCGACTTCATGGCAACAACAACTAAATACCATTATTCGAACATTACATGCAGTTCCCTGTTGTACAGATAACTCATCTCCTTCAGCTCCATAGTTCGAGTTACATCTCTGCCAAGTTCCAACTTCTCCATTGCTTCCCATCTTTACTCGTTCCATCTCTGTCATTTATTTGCAGCTCCAAGACAAAAAGAGTACGTCTCATCTCAGCTTTTCATAATCATCATCGGTTGCCGATCGAGTATACCTTCCTTGAGTTTTATCGAACAGTCACCAGTCACCATTCTTTACTGATCTATCACAACCAACAGTCTCAGCCAAAGATTCAGCCGTTATTCTTTCATCATCCTTCTCAAAGTCGAGCAGCACATACTTCTCATTTCCTTGCTCTAACTCAAGCTCCACAGGTCAACCTTCATTCTCAAACCCATTAGCACCGATGCACTCAAACTCCTCCAACTAATATTTGTCACCACTGCCATGCATTATCTACTCGTGTCCAACTCAGTTATAGTCTTCCAAACTCGAGATCTTCTCTGTAGCACAATAATGACACCAACACAGTCTATCAACCGATCAACTATGCCATCATTCCAGTCTCCAGCTTAGTTTACTCGGTCCCATCAAACTCGAGTAGCTCCGATGTAGTTCCATTCGATCACCAGCACCTTAAACCCATACAACTCCATATCATCTCAGTCCAATGGCTGTCAATAGCAGCAGCCAACAGTCTCTCTGCAAACTCGAGTTGTTCATCTTCATAACCATCCACTGAACTCATCATACATTCTCCAACAGTTTTGATAACCAAATGTTAACCACCATCGTGAACTACTCTCTCGCCATCGTCACAGCTGCCATTCAAGATCAACAATAGTAACAACTCTCAAACTCCAAACCGTCCTTCCATCAACTGATCAATGACCTTAGCTACAACGTCAATATCCATCACGAACCGAGCATCTATAATATCAAGATCGAATTCTTCTCTGGCGATCTTTCATCATTCGCTGGCACCCCACTGTCAATAGCCATATAGTAATCATTCCCAGCTTCGTCGATCATCCAACAGTGCTGTCCTTTGAGCTCAAGAATTCATTAAACAACCATTGTTGTTTCATGCACTACAATGGCATCGTCGTCACTACAGATCCGTCACCTGTTATATTAAGACCAAACTGCAGCGCATTTACTTTTATTCGAACCCAGCCACAAAGCCTCAATCCCGATCTGTTCACGACTTTTGGTTCCATGAAAATTAAGCCCAGCACCTGTAACCAGGCGGGTGTTAAGCCCATAAGTGTTTCAAGCTTTACTGTCAGTTTTGGAGAACTTACAAGGTTAACTTCTTATTTCGCCCATAAGTTCTTCGTACAACATCGTAATGACTCCATTCTTGCGCCATTAGCTTCGTATTTTCGTCCTCTTCAAGGTGATACAAAGAAATTATGGATTTAAGCGAGTTCCACTCCCTTTTGGTCAAGATAACCTCAAATACCTAAAAAAACTCAAAAACAAACACAATCAAAGCATAATGATACAAAAACTATCAAGAAAGCAAAATATTTGAGTACCTAACTAGTGCAAATAATGCACCTATCAAGGATCGCCAGTTACGTGAAGAATGCAACAAGCTAGGGATCTCAGTTCCGGTATCATGTATCATTCCTTATCATGGTAGCGTCGTATGGATCAAAGAGGTGAATTTTGGACAGTGTTTGTTCTAAGATCTCATCCTTGTTGAGATGATGAATAGTGCAATGAGGGATGATATCCGAAGGCACAAAGCCGCAAAACTTAAAGAAAAAAGTGATAATGAATGGTTTAAGCTATTTAATAACAATTAGTTTTCTATTTTCCAATGTCTTACTAGTTTGTTTTTTTTTACCGTTCTTTGTATTAGGTGTGATGTAATTGCCTTTAAACTTCTAAGTTGTCCTAGTGTTTTTTGGCTATATAATTTAATTTTCGTTGGTTTAGTAAGAAAAGTAAATTAGCACGCAAAAGTTATTGTTATGTCGTACACCCAACCTTCAGAGATGGTGGCACATATATTTTTAGCTACTCAGACTTTTAATATGAGCAGCTAGTCTCTCAATATATGCCTCGTTCCAAGAAGATAAAAAAAGAAACATGTAAGAAAAAAACTGGCACATGGTGGGGTTCTGTGTCCCATCATTATGTTTCAATAACTTGTTCTTACTGAGTTAATGGTATAGTCAGTTTATATCTCACTCAATATTCTAGATTAGTACTATTTGATAGTTGTCTTTTATCTTTCTCGAGAAAGATCAAACGCAGATGAGGTTAGTAGTCTGCATTTTCGATTATCATGAATCATGCATTAACGTACGTCAATAAAGCTACTCTAGAATTCGCATCAATAAAAATTATAAATTAAGGATTCTCAATATCTAATACAGAAGAACTACTTTCAGAAATTTAAAGTTCATAAAATGTGAGAAAAACTGATTTTCCCTGAGGATGAAAACATAACTAAAACCAAAATACTAATGATGTCGCCTAGACTATTTCAAACAAATATAACAAGGTAAGCAATGTATGCAATAAAAATCACTCTAATAATAAGCCTTGGGATAATGTCTGTTGTTAGAGTAATGCCCCGTCTGGTGACACCTTGAACAAGCTCTTTTCTTTCTAGGTTTTTTAATGGCAGACCTTTTCCTCTTGATGCTCCGACGACCAACTTCTGGTGTAGTTTTTGGAGGCAGCACCACCCGCTCGGCCACCTCGGTTGGGACATCCCAAGTTTCTGGGCTTAACATACCATATATTTTTGGTTCATACATAGATCTCCAAACAGAAGTTTTATAGTATTCCCTACAAAGGTCTATTTCTTTTTTCTTATACGTATCACACACTGCTAGTACGTGGGGACACGGAAAATGTTGATAGTCAAACATTTTGCATGTGAAAGACCTTCGGTCAAGATAAATGGTGTGTTGCTCTAAATAGTCACCCTCGTCCACTTCATATTCTTCTCCATCGACATGGCAGGCCACAAACCTATTTGCCACAACCCACTGTTCTTTGATTATATCATCTGCATGTTTACTCAAAGGATATGGCCAATCACAAGCTACTTGTCTATGCTTGCAGAACCATTCCATCATGAACCTACGAATGTAATCGACTAAATGGAAGATTGGAAGACCTTTAACATCAACTATTCTTGAATTGAAAGTTTCGCAGATGTTTGAAGTCATGAGAGTAAAACGACCTGTTCTAGCCTTCACCCTGGCCCACATTTTCGGTCCAAAATTCAATACAGATGTATAAGCAGCAGGGCTCGCTAAATGTATGTCTCTCATATAAAGTTCATATTCATTATCGCTAAACGCTTTAGCAGCTCTTATAAATGCCATCGAAGTCGCGATACTGTGGTAATTATGTTTGATATTTTCTGCAATGTCAAACATTAAAGAACAGACCTATAAGTACAACATAATACATGCATATATATATATATATATGACTGAAATGTACAATACAGCTAGGTGTACAACAAATTTTCAGAGGACTGCGTATATATGTGACAATTATTGTGTGCGTATATCCTATATGGTACTATTGTGTGTGTATATCCTATAGGAAAAAGAAGAGTTCAATATTGAGCAGTGGTTCCAAAAGTTCTTAAAGTCTCGAGGTTTGATTTATTGACCACCAAACACCACCTTTCATAGTTCATATGGGTACATCCAAAAAGCAGAAACATCAAGGAATGGAAAAACTAAGCCAGTAGTCGAAGAACCTAGTAGCTGTGCTAAACATGTAGGAAATTAATTTTTTCACACCAAGGTTGTTTTTCTTTAATAAATTTGAACATCACAAGTTTTTTAAACAAAATTTCACACCACTAAAAAGAAAACATATCACTAGATATTGGCAGAAACAAAAATTATTAATAATAAGAAGAAGAAAATAACTTGTTTAGGAACAAAGGGAGCATTCTGAGTCTTACAGCTTTGAAGTTCCAAATTGAATAACACTATTTTGGAAATGTAGAATCACAAGAAAAAAATAAGAACTTAGGTTCTACAAAAGGGTAAAGAGGAAGAAAAACACAAAGAACACCTTCAAGATATAGTATAATCAAGCTATCAAGGTGAATAAGAACATGATACTAGAATTAAGGCTCCCCATTGTTGTCACCTGCTGTCATGGAGCTGAATGCTGAACCTAGTACATTATATGTAATATGATGATATTGTCATCGAACTTATTCATTACCTTGTCTAGATACGAACATAAAAAGAGCTACATTCTGATAACTAACACTAACATTGTATGCGTTCAGATTACTAAAACCAAATCTATTTAAACACAAAACTTGAGATCTTATAATATATAAAGTCTTGTTAAATACCTGAAAGATGGTGGATGCATAATACTTGATTAGCACAAGGAAATGGCAACCTTATAGCTCTGGCTATCGATGGGTGCCTGTCTGTTGCAATAACAACATCTTCATTCATAGCATACTCATCGCTAAGTACTCCGAATAAATTTCTCATAAACCATTCCCAAGATTCATTATTCTCTGAATCAACAACAGCAAAAGCAAAAGGATAGATCGACTCGTCGGGGTCCATTCCAACGGCTGATAGTATAACTCCTTGGTGTGGCCCTGTAAGATCTGTACCATCAACCGCAAATACGGGTCTGAAACAGTTTTTGAATCCTTTAATAGTTACTCCAAAATCAAAGAAATAATATAGAAAAAATTCTTCGAATCAGTTATAATCTCGGTAACAGTACCCTTGTTATGAACACCAAGCATGTGACTGTAACCAACAAGGTGTTGGTACGATTCATCGGGGGTACCTTTGATCAGTTCCATAGCACGCTTGCAAGCGTTGTATCCCTGGCGGTTATTCATAACCACATGATAGTCCCTTTTTATGTCCTTAACTAGTTGTTTGGGCGTAAATGTCGTATCTAATTCTTTGAATTTGTGCTTGAAAAGCTCAGCAATTCCAGCAGACACCGCTTGGGTTCTTAATTCAGGGTCAGTACTTTTGTTACTACCATAAGTGTGCACATCATTTGCGACTGTGAGTCTCCACCACCCACAAGAATGTAAGGGAACTGCTCGCAGACGCCACTTGCATGTCTTGTCTTTGCATTTAGAAATAAACCTCTGACTGTCGGATTTATAAGCTATGTACTCAAAATTTCTTTCTACTTTGGCTATTGCAAGTATAAGTTTCAGCCCCCCCTTGCTTTTGAAAGTGTTTCCCACACATAGATCATTGTACTTCATTTCCTTCGGGGGTTTAGGAATATTGAGAACCGACGCTGGATTTGACGACGCATCATGAAGACAACGGAGTTTCTTGGATGATGGAGTCATTACTGGTTCAAGACATCTCCTAGCCTTTGGACCGCTAGTACTCCCTGAAAAAATAAAACATTCAACATTAGTGTGACTATTTAGTCAGGACAGACATAATACAAAAGTACAATAATAAAAGGGAGAAATTAACGTACCTTTAAAACCACCATCTCCCTTGGCGGTCTCATTCTTAGAATGATAATCCTCACCGGAACTTAATTCCAGATTGTTAAGAGGGGTCAACGGAGTGTGGAGAAGCATTTTGGATCCGCTGTCATCTCCAGTTGTTGTTTTAGGAGTTAGGGAAGGAATATCTACTTTTACTTCTTCTCCATATTTGATTGTCAAAAAGCTTGGGACTCCACATGCCTGGCCAACATAAAAATTCAACGTCTCTTCACTGCCAATCTTAATCCTTTGCTTAAATGCGGTTCCCGGGAAATCTATGATTCCATACACATCAAAACAAGGTTCATGCAAGAAACCTAAAGCATCCATTGCTCTCTTCTTCACATCCTCCAAAGTGTACTTATCAGGTACCCCCGCAAGATGTATCACACCTTTGTAGTCATCGTTACCTTCTTTGTGAACCCACTCACCATTGTAATGGATGAGAACAACTTTACTTATCATTATGTCGACGAAAAATTAGGGTTCTAAAAGCAAGTGCATTTCACAAAACATACTATCAGTGATATAAACTTCTTAACTAAAAAGTTAACTAAAGCATCATAACATTGAAATCATACAACTTAACCCTTGATTACAAATACTAAGTGAACAACAATGAAAACATACTAATACTGACGGCCTATTTCAACCAAATATTTTCCAGAAAACCCAACAAGGAAATTAGTTTTACCATAAAAAAAATAGCTGCAGTTTACACATCCTAAATAAACAAAGGACAAAATTATGATCATCCTGTTTCATGAGCCCTACATAAATTAAGTTACCAAACCACAAAATTAAAGATGGCCCATACCTTATTTCAATGTAAACTATATCAATAAACATCCTATTGGACAAATCCCCAATACATATTTAAAAACCCTAACTTTGAGTTTGAAATTGAAATTAACCAAAATTTAATATCCAATTTGAAAGAGCTAAAATTAATCTCACCTATTGAACATTATATATAGCTCCTTCCTTATTTATCTCAGTTGGTTGATTAGTAAAATTTAAAACCCTAGCTTTCATGGTGTAGCGATTTCCATGGTGAAAGAAGAAGAAGATAAAAAAAAAGAGGTGTCCCTGATAGAGCAGTAGAACCTCAGTAAGGAGCAGGAAGAAGAAGACTGAAAACTATAGATGTAAAGAATTATTGAAAGGTGCCGCCCAAATTAACCAATAGAAAATTAAAGGTGCCACCCAAATTAACCAATAGAAGATTAAAGGTACCACCCAAATTAACCAATAGAAAATTAATGGTGTTGCCCAAATTAACCAATACCAGGAGAGCTTTTAGTATTATATCATTAGTATAAAACAGGGTTTGAATAAGTTTTCCTTTGTTAGTGGTGGTCAGGATTTGTCCATACAAAGATAAATCAAGGGCTATGGTTCCTCAGACCACCCCCTACAACTCACACGTGTGGCGTTAATTCCAATATTATGAATGCAAAATGAATACTCAATCCAAGATATGAAATTTCAAAAATTATAATGGGGAGGTTCGAACTCATGAACTATTGTGTCATAAGAGTGGCCTCTAACCAGTGTTCCACCTTGGTTGGAATTGATAGAAAAGATAAATCAACAGTGATGATTTGTTCAACTTAAATACCATAACTGATTTATTAATTAGTGTTTCACTAAGTGCACATAATAAATAAAAACATAGCTAGGATAAGTTTGTCTTTGTTAGTGGTGGTTAGGATTTGTCCAGACAAAGATAAATCAAGGGTTGTGGTTCCTCAGACCACCCCCTACAACTCACACGTGTGGCGTTAATTCCAATATTATGAATGAATAATGAATACCCAAGCCAAGATATGGAATTTTAAAAATTATAATGGGGAGGTTCGAACTCATGACCTATTGTGTCATAAGAGTGGCCTCTAACCAGTGTTTCACCTTGGTTGGAAATGATAGAAAAGATAAATCAACAGTGGTGGTTTGTTCAACTTAAATACCATAAATGCTTTATTAATTAGTGTTTCACTAAGTGCACATAATAAATAATGTATTCATTATAAAGTATTTTATTAATTAGTTTTTCACTAATTGCTCATAATAAATGACTAATCATTTTTTAATTATAAATGTTTTCTTAATTAATTATAATATTTATTTCTATTAATAAGTAATTTTGATAAATAATATCAATAGACATTTTCTGCGACAATGAGTAGTAGAAGAGGTGGAGGCCGAAAGATTGTGGTGGTTAAGGGCGGAGCCAAGCACAATTATATTATTTTTGTTCTTTTATCTTAAAATTGGATACAAAGTCCATTTTTCACATGTATCCAACTTGCCAAGAATTTTTTTCTCCCTCTCTCCTCAAAATCCTGGCTCCGCCCTTGGTTTGTGGTGGAAGGAGTAGTGACGGTGAATGATGGTGAGTAGTGATGGACAATATTAATTTTATATTTTCGTTACAACATCGATAACATCGTAGTGTGGAAAATGTGGTTGGTTGTTTTTAACACTTTTGATAAATGAAGGTATCATATATTTCAGGGATGATGTCATACAAGACAATATTTTCATGATCGTAGTTGGATCACCCGAATAGTACCCCTATTATCTTTGGTACTATATCGTATAAATCATAATTTTTTAATGTTAAAATAAAATCGATTGCAATACAAAAAAGAATATATACACGGAAAAAAAATATGAAACTAATCAATTGACGAAATTTTGCTCAATCTAAACCTCATACATGGCATTTGTGATTGAAAATTAGAATTGCGTCCAACAACCTACATGGGATGGGCGACAGTGATGGTGGCAGTGGTGGAGTCAAAAATGGACATTGAGGAGGCCTATTTTATTTTTAAAGAAACATGTAAACTTTGGTGGACTAAACCATAAATATATATGGACAAAGTACTATTTATAAAATAAACTAAAAAAATTATGTAGTTATTAAAAATTCAAGGGGTTAGAGCTAGGTTAGTCAACCCTTGGCTCCGCCACTAGGTGGCGGTGGATAAAAAAGTGGATTCATATGGTTTTATGGTGGTGTCAGGTATTGGTGAACAAAAACATATTATGCTAATTTTGTTACGCCACAAAATGTGTAACGTTATATTATAAAGTATAAAACGTGGTTGATCATTCTAATGTTAAAATAAACTCGGTAAAACACATGTCCATTTTAAAAAATTGGTGCAATCAATTGCCATGTTATGTAATAACTTATCGAACGACACGAATCAAGATCAGAACATATAAAATTATTTATTATCGATTTGTTTATGTAAAGAGTGGTCAGGATTTGTCCTTGGCAAAGATAAATTTACCGCTGGGGTTTGTTCAACTTAACCATTTTTAAAGAACACGCAATTGGGGGATACATTTATTAATTGGGGATATAAATTACTTCCCCCAGCCCATAGTGTATGTTAAGGGGTGACTTTTGGGTAAGAAAATACTAAAATACCCTTCCTTCAAAATAAAAATTTAAAAACTTAAAATCAAAAAACAAAAACAAAATCATATCCCCCATTTCCATCTTCACCTCTTATTAATCGCTTTTAGGGTTAGAGCTTTGAAACCAAAATATACCCCATTCCCTTTCAAATTCTAAACTCTCCCACTCCATATCAAATTCTTTCCGGCTCCTCACTTTGGAAGCGATTCTTTTTTCTTAATTCGGAAGTGATGAAGATCATGCCGGAAGTGATGAAGAACATGTCAGAAATGATGAAGGTCACGCCGGAAGTGATGAAGACCATGCCGGAATTGATGTAATTCAATGCCGGAACTAAATTCCGGCATGCTCGATATAAATCTATTAATGCCGGTAGTCAAGTGAAAAAAAATCAATTTTCTGAATACTTTTCATCATGTGCCGGCATAGAAATTTATGATGAAGACCATGCCGGTACTGAGTTCTGACATGGTAATTTAGGATGAAGACCACGCAGGTACTGAGTTCCGGCATGCTCGAAAATTAGACTATCCATGCCGGTAGTCAAGTGAAAAAAAAAATCAATCTTCTGGATATTTTTCTTCATGTTCCGGCATAGTAATTTAAGCCAAAACCATGTCGGAAGTAGTTCCGGAATGCTCAAAAATTAGATAACTGTGCCGGAAGTGGACTGATTATAACAAAAAAAAAAGGTTTTGAAGATCAATTCACTGAAAAAATTTGTCCGAACCCCCCCCCGGATAGTGGCAAACAATTTTTGAAAATTTCCGACAAATGCCGGCATGGTTTTTTGGTTGAATACCATGCCGGCACCGAGCTTTTTCAGCTGCAACAATGGTGGATTCAAAGAAAAAAAATCAAATTTTCAACCTCTTAGCAGCAATTCTCTCATCACAATCATCTTCCATTTTCAAAAAAAAAATTCCACTCAATTTTTTTCCCTCCTTCTACTACTCACTCACACAAATTAAAATAAAAAATCAAACTAATCTATCCCCCAAATACTTAAGAATTTACTAATTAAAATTAATCACTAATTAGGATTAGTGAGGGCTAGATTAGGAATTAAAAAAATAATTACATAGGGGGTCACCCAAAATTGCTATTGGGACACCGTTTTTGTCCTGTAGCTATATCCCCCAATTAGTTTTTATATCCCCCAATTGCGCGTTCTCTTTAAACGTGTTATTAATTAGTGTCTCATTGATTGTTCATAATGATTAATTAAATTTTTATTATAAATGTCCCTTTAATAATCTAACATAAATACATAATTTTATTAATAAATAATTTTACTAAAAACTATATTAATTTTAATAGTGGTAGTGGAAGTAAGGTTAGTATAAGCGGTGGCGGGTGTTTGTGAATGGTGGAGGCGGTAACATTACTATTGGTGGAAGAAATAGTGGCGGTGGATTGTTTTTATGGTGGTGGGTGTTGGTAATAGTAGTGTATAATAATAGTTTTTGCTTTTTAGTGAGTTTTATTGACCAAGTAAAAAAATAATCTTCACAAAACATGCAACATTGTATTGTGAAAGATTTAATTGGTTGTTTTAAGACCGATTGATAAGGACAAAAACCAAATATTTCGAGGATGATACCGGAACGTATAAGACAATATGATCATTATCGCTCATATTATATAAAGGCAATTGGTGTACCCGCGTAAGATAACATTATCGCTCTCTCAAGTACTATTACATTATTTTTCCTGAAAGACCATCAATGTCGAGTTGTTTCGCGACAACTACCTATAAAGACAACAACTTTCACTCAATTCCCGATATAAAACCTTATTGACCGGGAAAATGTATTTGCATTCAAAAATATTTGTTTGAAAATTATGTTTGTTCATCAAAATCATCATAAAAAAACTCTAAATCATAAATCTAAATTTCGCCTCCGATGTTTATAGAATATTTTTTATATTTTACATTCTCAAATTACGGATCAATATGTATAGGTTTCATTCATTGGGTTAGAAGGTAGAGTAGACACAGATGGGTAGATCACACAACGCAGAATATGACTGAGAATACTTCAGTAATTTGGTCAAGAGATAAGGTCAAAAATTTAAGATTAACTTTCTATAGGACTAATTAGATCGGCTTCGATAGGAGCTGACTAAAATATGGATTAATAATAATTTTCACGTAAGACAGTTGCAAAACATAGTTTGGCTAACTCTGCCTATGTAAAGAGTGGTCAAGATTTGTCCTTCCTCAATTGCTATGTTATGTGAGAAGAAGATGATATCTAAGATTGAGGTATAATTCAAATATATTAGATTCATACCATTTACAACTGGATGCCTTGAAAAAAAATTGACGCGTTGTTATTATTATTACATGCAAGGGATACATTTACATTGACCACACTTGCGCAAATAGCCCACTTCGCAAATGATTGGTGTTGCAAGTACTGCCTAGAATGCAACGAGGAATTTGAGGAAACAAGGCACTAGAAGCAGTGTCCGGAGTATTTTGGATATAGTAACTTAGACCCGATGTAATACTTATGTTCTTTTTTTTTATAGTTTTTCCATAATCTATTTATTTAAGAAAAATGAACATTGCAAATACATAACATCAACAAAAATTAGACAAATTGCTTTTGACAATAATGGCTACGGATAGTCCGGAAACGGCAAAAGAAATGAATTGTTGTAGAAGAATTGTTGGGATGTACAACGGATTACTTGATACGAATGAAAGAGGTATAACTATTTCGATTCTGAAATCATATAAAGTTCACAACAGAAGATGACATCAAGTTTAAAGTTAGTAACAAACATAATATGGCTAACTAAAATGTTAAAAAGAAAGAAAGATATATAAACTTAGAAAGCCGTGGGACTTGAAGAGGCCAATTTTGAAAACTACAATCTTAGAAAGCAACGATCCACAATACCATATTTTTTTTTATAAATATTCAACGTAGAATATGTCAACTTTTGGTAAAGGATCTATTGACAACCTATTAATTTGAAATAGGATCAGGGAGTACAATATGTGTTCAAGGTTCTTTATGAGGTAATGTGTAGCCATATTGTATTCCAAGTGAAGGTAGGAACATACGGAAGTGACAAAATGCCTAAGACTTTTGAAGTTACCAAAGCCTTCGTTAAGACGAATTGCTGGGCACAATACTTTGTTGAAGATTTAATGGCAGAGGTTCGTATATATACAATCCCTTCGAAAAGGTAATGGGTACACATTTTAAACATTGTCATCTAATGGGTGTTGAAAAATTATAGGAAAATCATGTCACATTGGATAGTTTGTATCATTCGTTCGATGCAAAAAAATACTATTCGTTGCCTATTTGGAGGATCAACAGCATGATCATGATAGATGAGTCAGCTGGAGCGAAATAAGAACATGTGGAGACTTTTATGGACGATATTGATTAGTTGATTTCACTGAGATGAGCGCTGATGATGACATATTTCCAAAAAATATTTAAAATTCCATGTTCATGTAGAGCATTATCTCATTATATAAGCAATGAGCCTAAATAAAAAAGTGTCTGGAAGTTAAGATTATATTTCTTTCTTTTGAGCAAATCTTCGACGGTAAAATATTAAAAGAAAAAAAAAGTGGAAAATCCCAACTATTTTTATGACAAACACATATTAAATCACAAGGAGTTGATAAGTATTCAGGACACAAATTATACGATATATTAATAATGAACCAATATTATGGACCATGCCATTAAGGCACGGGTTAAGGGCTAGTATATATATAAAACACATCTCACAACGGTTGTGATGTGTAACGGAGGGGTAAGGGGTGAATTAATGTGAAGGTCCTCACCCTGGAATTAAAAGGTCCCGACCTCGGTCGTCCTACTTGTCACCTACCTAGCGCCTAGGTGGCATGGTGGAAAAAAAAATCCTCACCCCGGAATATAAAGGTCCCGACCTTGGTCATCCTACTTGTCACCTACCTGGCGCCTAGGTGGCCTGGTGGAGAAAAAGTCCTTACCCTTGGTTGAAAAGGTTGAGACCCTGGAACCTTATTTAATTCCGTTATCATGATTATTTTAATATTATCTTAAGGGTCTAGTAAAAGGTGCAGACCTTTAAATGGACCCTGTTAATAAGATGTCCATAAAACCTATGTTACTTCAATATTTTTTAGTCCATCCAGAGACTAGTCTGAGATCCACTAAGGTCCTGTAAAGAGTCCTCACCTTTCCACGAACCCCTTAATACTTAAATCTTATCTTATACTAATATAAAGAAAAGAGGTAATTATTTGGTGAAGCCTTATTTTGGTGAAGCCTTTTCACATGACAATAATACCCCCATTAAGGCCTATTCCTATGCACATGCCAAAAAAATGGTGTTTGGCATGCCAAACCATTAGCGCCACTATGGGGAAACCGCTGAGCGATCGAATCCCTAGCGAGCGATATTGACAATATCGCCAGCGATAAAGACTTTATCGCTGGAGATATTGTCAATATAGCTCGAAATTCACTATATCGCTGCCGATATAATCAATATCGCCACCGTTCAAGTTTCTGACGCCTATAAATACCGCATCTCTATTCCCCCCTTCTCAATTCTTCTTCTAAACTCTCCTCAATTCTTCTTCTAAAAACCATCTGAAAAACCACTGAGTTTCTTTAAACTTTTTTTCTAAAACGATTATCTTTAACATATATGGAGAGAAGAAGAAGACACAAAAAAGGGAATGTATCTAGTAGTACCTCAGGCACTGGAGAATTTTTTTTTGTGGATACAAATTATGAGTTTAATAATTTTAGACTAGTATCCGGTAAAGGTGTATTTTCTAATCACCTTTCTGATAATGAGGGGCGATGTAACGCGATAAATCTAAGAGGTAGATGGACTGAGTTACATACAATTTTTCAATTACTTCCTCCTTATGTTCAAGAGAGAGTGAGAAGATATCCTTGGCGACATCTATATCAAATACAACCTAGAAACCACATGACTCAAGGTGTTCAAGTTATATTAGAACGATGGTGGAAGACTACAAACACGTTCTTTTTCAAGGACTTTGAATGCGGTAAGTCAGTCATTTCTAGTAATTTAATTTTTAGATTATGTGTGTTTGTTTCATAAAAATCAACAAATTCTAATTATGAATAATTATTGTTAATAGGAGTTACACCGATATATTTATACATGTTAACCGAAATTCCATGCCAAGGGAACTTTCTTCCATTTAATAGACAAAAGTGGTTATCAGAAGAAAGATGGAAATAATTACTTCCTTTATACTCAAATGAATTAGAAGGAAATCCTACACATAGACAAATAAAAGCATATGGGTTGAAAAGTTTTTTCAGGCATTATGCTGTAAAAATGGGTCAAAACAGGGCAGAAGGTAATCAATATTTGATCCCCGGACATTTTGAGGAGCTAGAACCTATGTTTTTATTGTGGACACTGGGCCAATGTTTGTTTCCAAATGCTAGCTCAGTAGTGTTAATTGGGTTTCTCGAAGCATTAGAAGATTTAGAGCAAGAACCAACATATGATTGGGGGACTGCGATTTTATCAGAGATTTACATTGCCCTAAGTGATAACTCGACGTGTGATAAAGATAGTTTTAATGATTTTTGGGGAGTTCTGGAGGTAAGAACCAATATTTTTCACATTATGTATTTATTTGTCATTTTCATATGGAAAAGTTATTAACCTCCTGAATGTTATTATTTTCAGTACTAGTGGTATACATATTTCCGTGTTTCGGAACCTTGTCTTAAGAATTATACGAATGTATTTCCGATTATATGGAAGTATGATTCTGAGAATTGGGAAACTGCACAGATTGAAGATGGTCAACATGCTGCGATTGTTCATAAGATTCGGCAGTTGAGTAGAACAAGCCATAACCTTATCTCACATCCATATGAAGCAGTACCTGAGTTCCAAGAAGAACTAGGTCAGACAATGGTATAGTTAAACCTTATAAGGATGGTGTTATACAACCCTATTTCTGAGAAGGGGGTTTGGTATTATGGTGAAAGACAGCTTCTTCTGTTGCAAGGGAGATCAGTGATAGTTGTCAACCCTTATTTGTGTTCAGATGTTTCAGCAGACAAGTACTTCAAATTGATAAGTGAAGGTCATCATTGGCAAGAAGCTGATGAATTGATCCAGGAGCCGATTGACAGAAATCAATATCTATCTTGGTTTAAAACTATTTTCAAGCCAAATATTTCCATGCAACTACAAAGTTTGGATCAAATGGATTTCCCAGCTTTAGGTAGGTTGCCACTTGACAATGAATTTCTTCCTTCCCAACCTCCACCAGAGACGGGTGATGTATTTGCATATCCTTCTCAAAGTTCATCGTCATACATGCCTCCATTTTCTTGGGAAGTAAAGACTATATCCAGAACATCTGGAGAGATTGTTACTTATCCAATTATTTATAGTGCACTTACTCGGAGTTATCCATACCTCGGGGTCAATGCTACAGAGTTGGAATATCAGAACCGATGTAACGATTATGATGCGCTTGTTCAAGAAATTCAGAAAATGCACTTGGAAGAGATGCAAAGTTTGAGGGAAAGAATGATGTATGACATGAGTCCCAGTGTTGGACCTGGTAGAGGATTGAGTCCAAGTGTTGGAACTGGTAGAGGAATGAGTCCAAGTGGAAGTCAACAAAGTGGTCGAAGTCAACAAAGTCGTCGCAGTCAGCAAAGCGGTGAAATAAGTGAAAGATTGAGACGTCGTCATATGGAGGAGGTACCAAAAAGTTCAACCCCAAACATGGTGTTAGAAATTCAAGCAGCACATGGTGTTGAAGAAAACATTGGCATGGATACAACTCCTACACGTATGTTTAGTCATTTGCAGCCTGACATACTGACTCCAGGTGGTGGTGTGAACATGGAAGTAGTTAGGCAAACGAATCAGTATACCCCAATTGCCTCAACCTCATCAGCATTTCAACTATTCCAGCAACAATATCAACCACACCCATTCCAAGATTTGTATAATGTTCCCATATCCCGTACTCCCATTGCTTATCAAGTTTATGGTGATTCTAATGAGACTCAACCACCAAGTGAGTCTCAAACCGGCACTTTAACTAGTTTGTTGAACAACTCTATGGATTCATAAAATGCAGGCAATTGGATCTTTGGTCCGGGAGAAAATGAACAAGGAAACGGACAAGGAAAGGAGTAGTTAAAATGTTAAAATGAGTAGTTAATTTTGTTTTTTTCTTTTAAATGGACAAGGAAATGAGTAGTTAAAATGTTTTCTTTTAGTTGAAATGTGAAATGTAATTTTTTTTTTTAGATTAATGGAAACTATCTTTTAAATTAATAATCAAATTGAAACCAGATTTACATTTCATTAAAAATTTACCTTCATAGTAGCAAATCAGACCAATAAACAAAGAAAAACAACTATCAGTGAGTATACAAATAGTAAATACGGTCACTGCTCTATGCCTTACTAAGAAGTTACCACATTTATCAGTGAGTATGCGAATTAGACCACTTTTCTCTGAGTGGGTATGTGGAAATACGCTATCATGATCCACTTCGGTTATGCACTATGCATGGTGAAATGAATTTGAAGTTGGGTTGGAATTGTAGCCGTTAGATGAAGAGCTGATAAGCGAGCATCGAACTAGCGATCGCTATCTTGACTGTCGCTGGCGATTGGAAGACTAGCGAGCGATATGTTGACCATCGAGCGACAAAGACTCTATCGCTCATTGAAACTACATCGTGTATGCCAATATGCCAGAAATAACATATTGGCATATGAGTTTGGCAGTTTGGCATACCCATAGTGGGTGCATATATGCCAAATATCATGTTTTGGCATGTGCATAGGAATAGGTCTAACTAAGCTTTTAGTTAATATTTGTATATTTACAGGGATGCCATTGTTTTAAAAATATATCAAAAAAATTAAAACTTAGATATCATTAAAAATACACATCGGATTTTTGCAAAATTAACATATTTGGAAAGCTCTTTAAATTATCTACATAATGAGTACAAACAAGGATATTAAATTTTTATTTTAAGATTTTTTTTTCCATTATTATCAAATTTGGTATTATTAAAAGAATCCAATTCAAGCATGTGCATCGCATATGTGGCCTTACTAGTATAAACAAAAAAAAAGTGATTTTTAATTGTTAACCCGAAAAGTAAGATTTTTTTAATAAAATGCTAGGGTCCAGTGTAAATTCCTCACTCTTTCTTCAGGACCGCTACATTAAAAACCACACAGAAAAATATTTATTTTAATTTTTGAAAGCTGGAAATAATAGTAAACAATTGAGGATTCTATACTGTTAGGGGCACAAATGTCATTTAATGGCATTTTTGGTAGGTTTGGGATTAGGGTGGAACTTTTGGAACCCCATTTCCTAGAGTGGCATTTTCAGCCACTGAGCCCCCAACCAAGTGCTAGCTATAATTTAAACACTTGTGTAATTGTGTTGTTTTACCACTAGGTACGAGTATTTCCTTGAAAAAAGAAATCTGGTACTCATGACGTAAGAAACCTGTGCTGTTGTAAGCACTAGCAGAGTCCCATACATTTCTTCCTCATAATATAAAAGACTTGTTTAAATATAGCCCATGCTATTATTAACCATAGCCCGCCTATTTGAAGTATAACCTATAAAAAGTTTTCGATTTATTAACGATAGCCCAAATCGTAACCCAATTTTTTTGCCGAGTTAACAATGATTTGATAACCGATCCAAACATATCAAATGAGTTAATTCATCCATTTTAACTGATTTCAAAAGTATAACGTAATCCGTTTTAATTTAAACCTAAATATTTTATTTTTCCTTTTCTTCCAAAAAATCCTAAGTTATACTTTTCAATTTTTTGAATTTAAAAAATCACTCGACCGAGTGTTTGTGACATTGTCAGTATTACAACAATACGACATAATTGGACAAATTATGACATACAATCTTTCCTCCATGAAAGGATGATTAGAAGTTGATGAAGTCTTCATCGGATTAACAAATCAAAGTACATCTACAATCTACGGATATCACAAGCTTAGTAAATGAAAAGGGAAAATATCCTTCAAAATGGGAAAAAAAATCATTGGCTTACATATACAGTGATACAAGCCTAGGTACCATCTGACGCCGATTTTGGTCAACAAAGTTTGTGAGCTACGGATAATAATTGGAAAATGTCAAATAAATTTTGTTTTGTCACACTTTGCTGACCAAAATTAATGGGCTATGGTTAATAAAACCATGGGCTATATTTAAGAGAAGCCATATAAAATGGTCAAAGAGATCACACAAACTAACCATAAATCTGTGCCTACTAGGCACTAGATGAATACTAGATCCTACACCTACCTGATTAAAATGGAGGAACAACCACCCAAAAAAGGAGAAACAGCCAGACCTCAATGTGCAAGGCTATCCAAAAGCAACTACCAAAAATCTGTTGCATCCTACTCCTTTACCTACCCCTTTACCTACTCTTTTACCTACTCCTTTACCTACCCCTTCACCTACTCCCTTACCTACCCCTTCACCTACTACTTACCTACTCCTTTACCTACTCCCTTACCTACTCACTTTTATTATATATATATTCACTTTTTATTGTAAAAAATTATTATCCAACATTATATTGTTGATGAACCTTAAGCTTCTTGTTTCTTGACAATGAAATAATAAAACATGAACCTTCCTTACAATGAATTATTAAGAGAGAACCTTGAGTTTAACATGGTATCAGAGCTCCATGGTGAGTTGAGTGCTTCTTAGTAGTGAGTGCTTCGTTACTTCGATTGATCCTTCTTCCGCTGGCTTAAGGTTCTTGTCTTTCTTTATACACTTATTGAAACAAGTTGTACTACCGATTTTATGATAAACTTGTTATGCTGAGTTTATGATTGTCCTTTTTAAATCCTACTTAATCTATTTTATCTTGGACTAAGTAAGTTGTACTGCTGTTTTTGTTTCTTACAAACAATTATCATCTTTGATCAAGATTTTTTTTATCTTAGCTAAATTAATTGATCTTAGCTAATTGAGTTTGTTTTTCTTATAAGAAAACCCCTGTTAAGTTTGTTTTCATATATTTGGTTGATTTTTCGAACTTAATTTCTCTGTGCAAGAGAGAAAACTTGATTTGAATTTGAACTCTTACTGTTTTTACCCTTATAGGACTTATTCCTCCTATTCAATTACTCATATATTTTTTAGTTGCTAGCTAATATCTAGCCGGTTTGTTTTTCGCCCCCCATAAACAGTTGTGTATACAATCAGTTTCATTTGTACCTATTTTAGTCTCATTTGTTAAAAAAAATAAAATAATAATAATAAATCAGAAATTCAGAAATTCAGAAAAAGATCATGGTTGGGTACTTGACTCCGGTGCCACTAATCACATGACATTTGAAGCATCTCTTTTGAAGGATGTATGTGCATCCTAATGCTCAACGGTTTATAATGCCAATGGAGTTTCATGTCCGGTTACCGCAACTGGGAGAGTGGAGTTGAATTCTTCTTTGACTTTGGAACATACTCTGTTGATTCCTTCTCTTTATAATAACCTTTTATCAGTATCACAAGTGACTGCACAATTAAATTGTGTAATATTGATCTATTCGATTTTTTGTTTTCTCCAAGATCTCAGTAACGGGAAGATAATTGGGCGTGGTACTAAGAAAGGGGGGTTGTATTACGTAGATGATGTATGTGAAGGACGGACTTTGTTATCCAAATGGTCTTCTTGTGCATATGAAGATCAAATATTATTACGGCATCACCGGTTGGGTCACGTTTCTTTTGGTTATTTACAACATTTATTTCCAACCTTATTTTCAACCTGCAAACCATCTGATTTTAACTGCGAAACTTCCATCTTAGCGAAGAGCCACCGTACTACTTATCCTAATGTTTTTAACAGAAGATTAGTTCCATATGCTTTGGTTCATTCCGATGTTCGAGGACCTTTCCGAATTACTAGTACTTCAGGATTACGTTGGTTTGTTCTATTTGTCGATGATTGCACTCATATGACTTGGCTTTACTTGATGAAAAATAAAAGTGATGTAGCTGATATTTTCAAGTCTTTTCATGCAATGATTCAAACACAATTTTCCACCGCTATAAAGGTCCTTCGTTCTGATAATGGTGGAGAATATGTTAATGAAGTTTTACAAGGTTATTTCAAGGAACATGGTTTAATTCATGAAACTACTTGTCCTTCTACTCTACTACAAAATGGTGTTGCAGAGAGGAAGAACGGGCAATTACTTGAGATTACAAGAGCTTGTTTGATTGGAGAAAACATGGGGCCACATTTTTGGGAAGAAGCCATCACAAATGCAGTGTATCTCCTTAATCATGTACCCACTAGTGTTTTGAAATTTCAAACACCTTTGGATAAATGGGCTTCATTTGTGGCAATTTCTTCCCAGCTTAAACTTCCTCTACGAGTGTTTGGATGTGTTTTATTTGTCCACATACAGAAAAATTTGCGAAGCAAGCTGGACCCATGTGCTCTAAAGTGTGTATTTGTTGGTTATCATCCGTACCAAAAGGGTCACAGGTGTTATCGTCCTTTTACTCGCAAATATTATGTTAGCATGGATATTACCTTCTCTGAGAACGAGAAGTTTTACTCAATATATGATACAGGTTCTCATCTTCAGGGAGAGAGCAATATTGAAGAGTTGTATTGGATGGATTTATTTCCAACTAACAGTGAGATACATCTTTCTGTTACAGAAGTAAGCTCAAGTAACCCTCAAGATTCTACCGATTTGGGCATGACTACTATGCAACCTCCGGAGACAGTTCCAGAGGTCGAAACTCTTATCGTTGAAGATCTCTTCATTTCTTCAGCAGTACCTACACCATCTCACTTGCTTCAGGATTTGCAAGGTGAGAAGGAGAGAGAGGAGAGGAAGAGAAGTTGGAAGTTTTCCTAAAGAGTTTGCAAAGTTGCGATAAGAAGGAGAGGTTTGATGTTGTTTGAATTCAAGATAAAAATCGAGTTTAGGGCATGTTACTGATGTCGAGAAAACATGGCAGACGAGATACTACTGTTGAAAAAAAAAAAAAGTATAACGAGTTCTATCATGATAAGAAAATATTGAAGCACGTGTGTACATGACAAGAAGAAGACCTTGTTGTCATACAATTAAGAGATGGAGATGCTTCCGGTTGAAATCAGTAACCGGTGGAAGAAGAGAAGGTATTTGATGAAATGCTTGAATGATTTAACAAACAGAAGTGTGTGACAATTATGTCACAGTGTTGCAAATCTGTTGCGAATTGTGAAGGGGACCGGAATGTCCTTAAACTTCCAAAGGGAATGTCCTTAAAACTTCCTCAAAGAAGGGACCCTTAAACTTCCAAAGGGGACCGAGATGTCCTAAAACTACGAAGGGGACCGAGATGTCCTAAAACTACGAAGGGGACCGGAACGTCCTAAAACTACGAAGGCGACCGAGATGTCCTAAAACTACGAAGATGGGACTGAAATGTCCTAAAACTACGAAGATGGGACCGCAATGTCCAAAAACTGTGAAGGGGACCGTAACGTCCTTAAACTACGAAGAGGACCGAAACGTCCTGAAACTATGAAGATGGGACTGCAATGTCCAAAAACTATGAAGGGGACCTTAATGTCCCTAAACTACGAAGAGGACCGTAATGTCCCTAAACTACGAAGATGGGACCGAAATATCCTGAAACTACGGAGGACCGAAAAGTATTAGGGAAAGCTTAGTTTAAATTTTACTTGTCAAGTTGGGGCATATGTGACTTATATGCACCACCTTGAGAAAGAGTGTTGAATCCTACTCCTTTACCTACCCCTTTACCTCCTCCTTTACCTACTCCTTTACCTACTCCCTTACCTACTCACTTTTATAATCTATATATTCACTTTTTATTGTAACGAATTATTATCCAACATTATATTGTTGATGAACCTTAAGCTTCTTGTTTCTTGACAATGAAATAATAAAACATGAACCTTCCTTACAATGAATTATTAAGAGAGAACCTTGAGTTTAACAAAATCATGCTGTGCCCCAATTTGTCAGCCTGACTGATTAGCTGAGCAATATACAAATTATAAAAAATAGCACACAAGAAACATGAGCAATCTGTGATTCCAAACTGTTAATGTAAGCATGCATATCAGAATTAAGGAATTGTTAAGTACAGCAGAGAAACTAGGTAGATTGTGTTTTTAACTTTTCAGTGATCAATCTCTGATGGGTAAAGATATATGTGCAAGTATGAACCATTAACAAAAGCTGCTGAGGAAATTGTGTTAAGTATGGACCATTGACAAAAGGAATTGTACTCAGAGATGAATACTGATTCAGAAGAGCGGTTCAGATTCGGAGGGAATCCTAATTGCAGCAATCTCCTTATCCAACTCTGCCCATTTTTCAGCTTCTACGGCAGTTTCCTCTGCATTTATCTTTAGCTTCTGAACATACACCTACAAGAGAAAGGGGGAAAAGAAAATCAATCTCCTGGATGGATTGTTGCATAGGAAAATGTCGCGATCTTCTCTAAGAATTATTTACATGTCTTAATCTAGAGAATATCAGGAGAGCATTAATAAACAAAAATAGGAGATTGTTGTAACATCCAATGCACCAAACTGACAAACAATTCCAACATTGCCTGGAGAGGATGCAAAAGAAATGTGCAAGATAAAGGGTGCATATCACGAAAAGCGAATCCTTTTAAACAGCTAGGAAAAGCTTATAAGAAAGAGATAGAAATCAAATTACCTCATGTGCAGCCTCCATACCTTTTAACCTTCTCTCCTGAAACAAATCCAATCGAATTCAGATATGAAAAACGATACTGAAAGAGCGAAAGAACACTAGTAGAACTACAAATAAGTGCAACCATGCGGATGACCTTTCCAATTTACAATCTGTGTGAAGGCAATTCATTCATAGGACTGATTAAGCATCTTTATGTATGCTTGTATCCTTATAAAACCACTTTGAGTAGATAAAAAGTTTCAAACTAGGCACTTGTTAGAGGTTTTCACAGCAAGCAGTCAGATTTAGACAACTAGGCCACTACTAACAGAAATATGAGCTCAACTAACAAGCCATCAGATTCTGGAATTCCTCAAGGTGCATATTTATCCTATTCGAGACAATTTACATCTCAGCTACACAATTACTACCTGAAATGTTCAAGCATTTTGTTTTAGGCAGTGAATCAATTTCAATGGAGAGTCCCTCTACATGGACCGTGGTTTAGAACTTCCGTTGCTCAAACCTCATCGGGTTTGACATAATTCACACACAATCTAACAACCTATAAGGCAAGAGTGGCCGAGAATAGGGAACCGACTTTTCTCTACAATATGTTCATTTACACCTGTGGTGAAAATTGTCTCCTGGCTGCAGGGAAACGACTAAATCCTTCCATAGTGTCTTGATCTTCATCTTAGAAAATCTTCACTATCTTACTTTGTTATACCATATTTCAATTTCACTTCTATTAACGGATGAATGAAAAGAGCCGGCAAAAAAAGCGAACCAAAGTCATACTCAGTGTTACATTTGATGAACTTGTGTTGCTGAGTACATTTAGCACAGTAGTTCGAGGAGGGATCACATCACTAATCGTTTATCAACTTCATGCAAGAAAGCAAGAAATCTAGTCCTCCCTCATAGTTCAAAGGGATCACATCACTAATCCCCATATGAATACAAAGTCGATCTCTAAAAATGAAACAATCTAATACTTATCCTCAACCCTGCTCATAAAATCTATCATGTATTAAGTGCCAACCAAATCTCCAAAGTTTCACAACTCCTATTTGATTTTGAAAAACAATTGATCAAAATACAGAAAAAATTAACCATAACTACTGAAAGTAGACCTAGGACAAAACCCATCAATTAGTATTCTCATACCAGAATGTTCTTCTAATAAACTATTCAAAGGGTAAAGTGCTTACCAGTTTGTACTGATTGTTGACCAAACACCCAACAAGCAAAGTTGTACCAAAGAACCTAACAATCCTACTTGGAGCTGCATGTTTCCATTATTTGATAAGTGAATCGTTAAATATATTATTTAATACGGACAAAGGCCTTTGACAAGTGAATCGTTAACGATTCACCAACTTGACAAGTGAATCATTAAATATATTATTTGATACGGCCTTTGTCAGAATATCTGCCAGCTGTTGTGTTGTTCGGACATATGGTACTTCAATAATGTTTTCTTCGAGTTTCTCATAAATGAAGTTCCTATCAATTTCCACGTGCTTTGTTCGATCATGTTGCACTGGATTTTCTGCAATTTTGATTGCTTGATCAAGGTTATCACAAAACAACTTCATAGGTTTTTCAACAGGGAAACCAAGCTCCTCCATAAGCCTCTTTAACCATAACAATTCACAAATGCCTTTCACTATTTCTCTGTATTCTGCTTCAGCACTGGATAAGGAAACAACATGTTGTTTCTTAGACTTCCATGTCACTAAATTTCCTCCAACAAAGGTAACATACCCAGATGTTGATCTTCTCCTGTCACCTTTACCTCCCCAATCTGAGTCAGTGTAACCTGATACATCAAGATGTCCATGTTTTGAAAACATCAAACCTTTGCCTGGTGCGGACTTCAAATATCTTAGTATCCTGGTGACTGCATCCATGTGTTGCTGACCCGAATTATGCATAAATCTGCTTACAATACTTATAGCATAAGCAATATCTGGCCTTGTATGAGAAAGTTAAATCAAGAGACCAACTAACCTCTGGTATTGTCCTTTGTCTGCTGGTATTTGATCAGAACATTCTTCAAGACCATGATTTTGTTCCATAGGAGACCCGATTGGCGTACAACCAATCATACCAGTTTCCTTCAACAAATCAATCACATATTTTCGCTGACACAAGAAAATTCCCTTTCTGGATCGATTAACTTCAATACCCAAGAAGTACTTAAGTCCACCCAAATCTTTCATATCAAACTCAGAATACAAGCAATTCTCCAGATTACTCATCTCTTCAGGGTCATTCCCTGTTACCACCATATCATCTACATAGATAATAAGAGCAGTTACCTTGTCACCTACTCTTTTAAGGAACAAGGTATGATCATCATTACTCTGTATATACCCAAACTTCTTCATTGCAATGCGAAATCTACCAAACCATGCTCTGGGAGATTGTTTCAAACCATATAAAGCCTTCTTTAACTTACACACAACATTAGCATTGTTTGGAGCATTATAACCTGGAGGTAGTGTCATGTAGACTTCTTCTTGCAAATCACCATGTAAAAAAGTATTTTTTTACATCATACTGTTGTAGAGCCCATCCTAAGTTTACTGCCAAGGAAAGCAAGACTCGAATAATATTGAATTTCGCAACAGGAGCAATTGTCTCTTGATAATCAAAACCATAAGTCTGGGTAAATCCCTTAGCCACAAGTCTTGCTTTGTACTTATCAATCGATCCATCTGGATTATGCTTGATAGTATATACCCACCTGCAGCCAACTGGTTTATTTCCTTCTGGTAGTGAGACTATATCCCATGTACCATTTTCTTTATGTGCCACCATCTCCTCTTTCATAGGACCAGCCCATTTCGGATTAGATAGTGCTTCTTCTACTGTTCTGGGAATAGTAACATCTGTCATTTGACTGACAAACGCTTTGCCAGCTTCTGATAATCTATGAGTAGACATGTAGTTTGAAATAGGGTATTTCACCTTCCTAATTGCTTCAGGTGAAAAACGATCTGGTGGAACTCCATGATTACTTCTTTTTGGTAATTGGCACTTATCAATTTCAAGTACCTCACAAGTATTGTCAGTATTAATCGAAGGATTTTGGTTTATCTCGGGAGTTTCAGCAAGAGGATAACTCGTTGTAGGTACTATTGGTGAAGAAAGGACGGGGACTTCAGTCACATGAGTTTCAGCAAGAGGATAACTCGTTGTAGGTACTACTGGTGAAGAAAGGACTGGGACTTCAATCACATGAGTTTCAAACTCTTGATCTGTTTTCGTGGGTGTCATAGTGATCGCACCAATATCAGTAGAAACAAGAGTGCTACTTGAAATTTCTTCACTGACCGGAAGATTTATCTCACTATTAGTTGGAAATAAATCAATCCAATTCAACTCTTGAATTTGACTCTCTCCCTGAAGAGTAGGACTGGATTCATATGTTGAATAAAAATTCTCGTGCTCGGAAAAGGTAACATCCATGCTAACAAAAAAATTACGAGTAGAAGGATGATAACACCTGTAACCCTTTTGGTACGGATGATAACCAACGAAAACACACTTTAGTGCACATGGGTCCAGCTTGGTACACAAATGTTTTTGTATATGAACATAAAAGGTACATCCAAACACTCGCGGAGGGAGTTTAAGATGAGAAGAAATCGTCATAAACGAAGCCAATTTATCCAAGGGTGTTTGAAATTTCAAAACACTAGTCGGTACACGATTAATAAGATAAACTGCATTAGTGATAGCTTCTTCCCAGAAATGTGGCCTCATGTTTGCTCAAATCAAACAAGCTCTAGTAATCTCAAGTAATTGCATGTTCTTCCTCTCCGCAACACCATTTTGTTGTGGCGTTGAAGGACAAGTAGTCTCATGAATTAAACCATGTTCCTGGAAATAACCTTGTAACACTTCATTAACATATTCGCCACCATTATCAGAACGAAGAACCTTTAGAGTGGTGGAAAATTGTGTTTGAATCATCACATGAAAAGATTTGAAAATACAAGCTACATCACTTTTATTTTTCATCAAATAAAGCCAAGTCATACGCGTGCAATCATCGACAAATAGAACAAACCAACGAAATCCTGAATTACTTGTAATCCGGCAAGGCCCCCAAACATCAGAATGAACCAAAGAAAAAGGAATTAATCTTTTGCTAAAGCTATCAGGGTAAGTCGCACGGTGACTCTTTGCTAAGATGCAAGTTTCGCAACTGAAATCAAAAGGCTTGCAGGTTAAAAATAAAGTTGGAAATAAGTGTTGCAAATAACCAAAAGAAACATGACCCAACCAGTGATGCCACAATAGGATTTGATCTTCATTTGCATGAGATGACCCCTTGGTCGACAAAGACCGTCCTTCACACACATCATCTATGTAATATAACCCTCCTCTTTTAGTACCACGCCCAATTATCTTCCCGTTACCAAGATCTTGAAGAAAACAAAATGTCGAATAGATTAATACTACACAATTTAATTGTGCAGTCACTTGTGATACAGACAAAATATTATTAGAAAGAGAAGGAATCAACAGAGTATGTTCTAAAGTCAAGGAAGAATTCAGATCAACTCTCCCAACTCCAATAACCGGATACGGAACACCATTAGCATTATACGCCTTTGAGCATTCAGGTGCACATGCATCTTTCAATATAGATGCTTCAAATGCCATGTGATTAGTGGCACCGGAGTCAAGTACCCAACCATGATATTTTTCTGAATTTGTAGTAAGTAAAGCCGTATCGGTTTTACTTGATTGATGAAAAGGGTTCTGATTAACCAAATAATGAGATTAAACCACGGAATATTTAGTATCGGTCGCCGTAGTCATCATTGAAGTACATGTATCTACCCCTTTCTGGTCGATCTTTATTTGTATTTTATAGGCGTCCCACCAATCGGTATATCCAATTTTCTTGAAACATTTCTCCACGAAGTGTGAATTGCTTCCACAGTAAACACAACGTCTAACGGAAGACATTATCACGATTAAAGAAGAAATTATATGAAGTATGAATACAGGTCGCAAGCAGCTTGCGAAAAACTTGGCAAGCGTTTTAACAAGTGAGACTAAAAAAAGGTACAAATGAAACTGATTGTATACACAACTGTGTATGGGGGGGCGAAAAACAAACCGGCTAGATACTAGCTAGCAGCTAAAAATTATATGAGTAATCGAATATGAGGAATAAGTCCTATAAGGGTAAAAACGGTAATATTTTAAATTCAAATCAAGTTTTCTCTCTTGCACAAAGAAATTAAGTTCGACAAATCAACCAAATATATGAAAACAAACTTAACAGGGGTTTGCTTATAAGAAAAACAAACTCAATTAGCTAAGATAAAAAAAATATCTTGATCAAGGATGATAACTGTTTGTACGAAACAAAAAACAGCAGTACAACTTACTTAGTCCAAGATAAATGGATTAACAAGATTAAGTAGGATTTAAAAAAGGACAATCATAAACTCAACATAACAAGTTTATCATAAAATCGGTAGTACAACTTACTTTCTTTAATAAGTGTATGAAGAAAAACAAGAACCGTAAGCCAGCGGAAGAAGGATCAATCGAAGTAACGAAGCACTCACTATTACTTAGAAGCACTCAACTCACCATGAAGCTCTGATACCATGTTAAACTTAAGGTTCAAAATATAGAAGTTTAACTGTTGTGTATTCATCTCCAAAACTAGGAGGTATTTATAGCAAATCAAGGTAAAGTAATTACAAAATAAATTACAAAATAATTGAGTGATTGGTGGAGTAATTGGAGGAGTAATTGGTGGAGTGATTGGTGGTATAATTGGAGGAGTGATTGGTGGAATTGGTGAAGGTTGATTCAACACTAGTACTGTTGGGTTGAAGAACATTTAAAATCTGTATAAATCTCTTCTTCATTATTTAGCCAAAGAAATAAAGTTGACTTAAAATGCAGAACTTGGTAGAGAGTTCAAGTTCTAAAATGATCAGAAAAGGTAGTGTTTACTTCACCAAGATGATAGTGAAAACCCATTTTTATGTTTCTAACACTCACTATTTTTAGCTAATGCACAATGAAAAATGGTTTAACATGATGCAGACGGTGATTATTGTCTCCGGTCCTTGATCTTGGAGGATATGAGGAAACCTAGTGCACATCAGTTAGCATTAAGCAACATTGAATTCAAAAAGCAGTTTCTGATATTAGCCTACTGTGGGAAGTAAACAACTACAAGATTTTATTTTTTTTGTTTTGTTTTATTGGCAACCTGATTAGTTCAACTATAATCCATGGAATCTTGTGGATTGTGGCCTTGCGGACGCGTAGTAGCTGCTGAGAGGGTAAGTATGTTTATTAAGTTCTGGAGTTTGATCTTATATTTTGCAGGAAGAAGCTAGAGGATGTTATCACCCTGGATGCAATGAGAAGTATAGAAAACTTGCCGATGATTATGTTTGAGACAGAACTTTGGAGGTTAATGGGATATAAATGTATCCAAGATATCGACAGAGCCAAGGTCAAGAAAGCATCTCATTTAAGTAGTACTAATGTTAACCTTGTGGTTTATGTAGATTTAATATGTTTTTCTTGACTCATACATCTGTGTTAGTTCTCTAAACTTGGATCACAACATTTTTTACCTAGTGTGCACTGATGTGCGCATTTATGTATCTATACTCAGGATCTTGATTGGAACTCAGATAATACATTCATGTATTATTGCTATGTGGATCCAGATGGAAGCTACTAGTTTAAGGTCTATAGTACTCTTTATTTGGTAAACAAGCAAGCTTGAATGCTGCCTTAAGGTTTATTAATATCTGTTTCGAATTCGTTGAAGCATGTACATAATCATCAAGAAACTATTTCCCGTACATATTCCTTTGTGCTTGTTCCTGTATTAGTTTGATATGAACGAGTACTTTCACATGTTCAGGGCCCATATTTGCAACAAGGAAAAACTCATTTACAGAGGGTTTTAGGGGATAATAATGTTCTACTGGTCAAGTTTGCAAAATCATCTGGATTGGATGGAAATGATGATACAATTGTAAGGTGCAGTAGTTCAACTGCTGTTTTCTCAAGATTCGACAAAGAAAGTCTGAGACAAAGCAGTTCGAATTCGACTTACAATAGAATCAGAATAGAGGGAATTTTTGTAGGCTTACGCCACTATAATTTTTTTGGTAAGTTGCTTTGTTTTGTTGATGTGCTCGAACTAGTATGTAACACTATTTGAATTGATTATGGTAATGATATATGCTTTTCTGCACCCTACAATATTTTTTTCCACATATGTTAACTGGCGTGCTGCTTGTACGTGCATCAGTGTTTAAGGAGAGCAACAAAAAGGAGAAGAAGAAGAAATGAAATAATGATACAAATTTCTCTTCTGTCAAGAGTTATTTTGTCTGGAGCTTCTCCGTCAGAATTGCCACGCTTTATGTTGAATAAGTCCATATCTGAAGCTCGTGTTGGGTTTACTCCTTATGGACCCAACTATCATGGAGTCCCCTTAACCAATGGGATAAGCTAAGTAACAAGTTTCCTAGCTTATATGTTTTGTTTCCAAAACATCCAGGAGACATAACACGGGTTTCTTCTTCATTTTGTGAAGAAAGAGAAAGAGAGGAAGAAGAGAAAGGGAGTGAGTGAGATAGAGAGATTAAGACACCAATTTTTGGTGAGATTGGAGTATCTTGAAGAGAAGAAGAAAGGGTTATTGACAAAGGTTCCTTTGCTTGTTGTGGTGAAGATTGATTGATCAATTTCCACATCTTTTCAAAGGGGGAAAAATATAGGGTTTGTTCAAACCCTAGTAGTAAGTATCTCAAATCACTTCTATTCTCAAATTGATAGTGAATCTCATATTATATGTGAATGAATTGTTGATCCATCCTTAGGGGTGAGAGTAATTAGGCAAATTGATATCCAAGTGCTATAGGCACCTTCAAGAAGAGCTTATCCCCAAATTGGGAGAATTGTTGTTATCCCCAAATTTGGGAGAATTGTGTGTAACCCATTATTGTTATAGTGGAAGATTTGCCCGTGGTTTTTTACCCTTCACCTTGGAGGGGTTTTTCCACGTAATTGCCGGTGTTGTGTGATTGCCTCTATATTGCGTAGTTTGTGTTATTTCCGCATTTGTATATCATTGCTTGTGTAGGTTTCGTATTGCGCATAGCGTCTCGGATTTCGTAAGCCTCCCCCAACAGCTCGTTCTGTGTTTATGGATATTCATAACGTTTCAAGCACCGATAAGTACAATGTGAGGTTAGTATGGTTATTATGATCTCTTACTCTTCAGATCCCTTAAATTCTTCAGTTTTGGGTCTTAACAATCCACCCCATGTCAACTATGCAGGTTTTCATTGATTTTGTCCAAAACCTTCAAGTTTGACGTGGATTTCGAGTCCGTCAATATTGTACTAATCAAGGATCAGCCCTGCCTGGTATATTATATATCAATGTTTCTCTTTAGATATTCATGTTTTCATGTATTCTCATCGCAAATCACATTATATCCATACGAGTTGTGCAAACTAATCTTTCTTGAATTGTAGGATCAAGATGGTACCATCATGTACAATGAAGATGGAGAAGTTCGAATTCACACTGGTGGTACTGGTTTCATCTCTAGGGACTTGGATTTGAAATGTCCTAGGAATATTACTAAGGGGAAGTATTCAAGCCAGGGTGACTATGAGGTATATTTTCTGATTTCTCTTACTGCCCCGGCCGCATTTTACATGTATTCCTTGCTTTCATATGTTAAATTGAATGTTTGTATCTTATTTTCATAGAGTATCTTGCTGGATCATATTACGGGGGAAAGTTCTTCGAGGCTTGAACCATTGATAAGATCTTACATTGGGGATCCGGTACATTTAAACATCTTTGAATTATTAGTTCCATTTTTCATTCTTCTAGTCATACTAGTCGCAAGTATATAAACAGTGTACTTGTTACTCTCCATGTGTATCCATTGATGACCCAGTTCATGTTGGAAATAATGACAACATTCGTATTTAATTGAGAAAAAAATACTTAGCTCGAACTGACGCTTGATTGATGTTCCGGGAGATGCACTGATGATGGTACCACGAACTAGTAGAGGAGCGTATGAGATACGCTAACCTAAAGGTAATATTGCCTTCTACTCCTCTGAGATGCTATAGCAGTTGGCAACTTACCTCCAGGATACAACTACTATAGTACTCCTCTATGTAGCATACAAAGAGAGCACTCTAAGAGCCTGGCAAAGATGTATGAAGAAGTGAAATAATATTTGTGGTGAAAACTAAAACAGTAGCAGCAAACTAAAAAATAGTAATAGTAGCAGAGAAGAACTTAACAAGGAGAAGCTCTCTCCTCTACTGTGTCCCTTTAAAACTGAGTTGTTAAACCTCTTTTGTAGTACCCGTTAGGAACAAAGAAAGATTCCCATGCATGTAAAAACATTTTCTGACAAGGGCTGAAAAGATGCACGCGTGTCAGACATGAAACATAGTGAGATTCTTTGTGCGCGTGACAAAACACGTACAAACAAAGGCTAAGGGATTCTTCTACATGTGTGGAAAGCACGCGTGAAATTTTCAGTAAAAAGATAGGATCTACCCACACCCGCCCGCCCGGACGGGCGGCAGCGTGCGTGCTTCTGTGCGAAGCACCGTGCGTATGGGAAAGGCAACTTTGCCCTGGTCTAGGTCTTCCCCATCACACAAAAGTGTGTAGACCCAAAGGGCCATGCCCTTTAGGCAAAACCCACGGTATTTAAGTTTAAAACTCTTAAGATTTTAGTCTGTGGGACTAATGTTTTATCCATTCAAATGAAAAAACAACTAGTGGGCAATTGGTATAAGGATCAAATCATGGTTCATGCACTTTTGGTTTTAATACAAAATCCTTTTTTTCTAACAATCCCCCACATGAATGATAAAACATATCGATAAAGCACGAGAAAACAGAAGACAATAAAATTAGGCTAAGGTTTCCTAGAGATTGAACCTTAACTTAGTGAGAGGTTACCTGAACTGCTTGTTGTAACGGTGAACACAATGTCTTGAATCTCCAACAGGAAATGCAATTCAGAAATAATAACCACACTTTGATGTCTCAAAGGAAAGATGCCAAGCTCTTGTCGTTGTGCCCGTTTTGGCCGTGGGATAAATCCCAGACTTAATGAATGTCTCTAGAGAATCATCTCAAATTCTCATAGGAAGCGGCCCCCACTTCCAACATCCACATAGGTGAGTCCATTAAGAGTGTCCTGCCATACCCCGCTTTAAACAAATCCATGGAACCCATTAAGATCTCAACATATCATCCTAAATCATGCATGCAGCATTATCACACGGTTACACCATAGGGAGGGACAAAGATAGTGCTTTCTCGACATCACCATAAATTAGTTGTCTCATTTAACCTTGATCTTGGAGATATATTCACAAGGTTGAGTATCCTTCATGGTGATTTATTCTATGAGCTTAAGTCCCATCCCCCTCGATGTGGATCTAACTACCTCTCTAGATAAACCTTTCGTCAAAGGATCTGCAATATTATCTTTGGACTTTACGAAGTCTATAGAGATAATACCAGTAGAGAGTAGTTGTTTCACCGTCTTGTGTCTTCTTTGAAGATGTATAGACTTTCCGTTGTATACGCTATTCCTTGCGCAACCAATAGCAGCTTGACTGTCACAATGGATTGCAATCGAAGACACAGGCTTGGGCCAGAGTGGAATTCCTCCCAGGAAACCTCGTAACCATTCATATTCCTCTCCAGCTTTATCCAAGGCTATAAACTCAGACTCCATAGTGGATCGATCTATACATGTCTTCTTGGAAGACTTCCATGACACAGACGCACCTCCAAGTGTGAAGATGTACCCACTAGTGGATTTGCACTCATCTGAGTTTGATGTCTACTTGGCATCACAATACCCTTCCAGCACGGCAGGATACTTCCCAAATCTTAAGCAATAGTTTGAAGTGCCTCTCAGGTAGCGTAGAACTCTGTAGAGAGCATTCCAGTGATCCTGCCCAGGGTTGAAAGTGTACCTGCTTAGTCTACTCATAATGTAGGAAATATCATGTCTTGTACAGTTCATCAAATACATAAGACTGCCAATAATGCGAGAATACTCAAGTTGAGAAATTCCCTCACCCTTTTTCTTTTTCAAGTTACAATTGGGATCCTAAGGAGTAGATACAGGTTTATCATTTTCATGATTAAATCTCTTAAGTACAGTTTCAGCATAATGAGATTGACTAAGACTATATCCATCAGACGACTTTCTGATTTTCATCCCTAAGATTACATCAGCAGGGCCTAAGTCTTTCATGTCAAAGTTTTCACTAAGTATGCTTTTAATGGTATTAATAATAACAAGGTTACTGCCTAATATGAGCATATAATCAACATACAGGAACACAATAACATAAGAATCATCCACAGATTTAATGTAAACATATTTGTCAGATTCATTAACCATGAAGCCATTAGATATCATTACATGATCAAATTTTTCATGCCACTGTTTAGGTGCTTGTTTTAAACCGTACAGAGATTTGTTCAATTTGCATACTTTGTTTTCATAACCTTTTACAACAAAACCTTCAGGTTGGTCCATATAAATTTCTTCATTCAATTCACCATATAAAAATGCAGTTTTAACATCCATCCGATGTATATGCAAATCATAAATAGAAGCAATAGCAATCAACATCCTAATAGAAGTGATTCTAGTGACCGGTGAATAGGTATCAAAGAAATCTAATCCATCCTTTTGTCTATAGCCTTTAGCTACCAACCTAGCTTTATGTTTCTCTATAGTTCCATATGTTCTAAGCTTCCTTTTGAAAACCCATTTGCAACCTATGGCTTTACTACTAGGAGGTAAGTCTACAAGCTCCCAAGTTTTGTTTTGCTGAATGGACTCCCGCTCATTTATTGAAGATTCTTCCCAGAAGGGAGCTTCCGGTGACTTCATAGCTTCCTTGTAGGTTTGAGGTTCAGACTCTACTGTAAGAGTCACAAAATCTGGACCAAAACTTGTCTCGGTTCTAACCCTCTTACTTTTTCTTGGTTCGGTCTCATATTCTAGAGATGGGGGTTGACTAGTTGAAGGAACATCTGTGAGGTCATCATGGACCCTTTTTCGAGGTCCGGAACCTAAAGGAAATATGTGTTCAAAAAACACAACATCTCTAGATTCTATTATGGTGTTCATACCAATGTTATTATGGTCAGGATTGATGACCATGAACCTATATGCATTAGTATGCTCAACATATCCTAAGAATACACAATCTACAAATTTAGGTCTTATTTTGGTTCTCTTGGAACGAGGAATGGCCACCTTGGCCAAACACCCCGCACTTTAAAGTATGCATAGGAAGGTTGTCTACCTTTCCACAACTTGTAAGGAGTTTTATCTGATTTTTTAAATGGAACTAAGTTCAAGATATAGCATACAGATATAATTGCTTCCCCCCACAAGTTCGAAGGTAACCCTGAACTGGTCAACATAGCATTCACCATATATATGAGTGTTCTATTTTTCCTTTCAACTACTCCATTCGACTCAAGTGAAAAAGGTGTAGTAGTTTCATGAATGATGCCATTAAGTTTAAAAAATTCACCTATGGGTATCACATACTCACCGCCATGGTCTAACCTAAAAGTTTTAATTTTAACACCCTTTTAGTTTTCTACTTCAAGTTTATATAATTTGAAGGCCTCTAAAGCCTCATCTTTACTTCTAAGAAGATGAACCTGACAGTATCGTGAGTAATCATCTATAAAAGTGATGTACCATCTTTTACCACCTCTAGTATGTAATGATTTCAAATCTTCTAAATCCGAGTGTAATAGTTCTAAGGGATCTGTTCTACATTCAACCTTTTTATTAAATGGTTTTATTGCATATTTAGATTCAACACAAATTTCACACCTATGATTTTTGTCAATGTTTATTTTTGGAATGCAACCTAAATTAACAAGTCTTTCCAAATATTTGAAATTAACATGTCCAAGTCTATCATGCCAAACATGTGAGGGGTCACAAACATAAGCAGAAGAAGATGCATTAACATTCATGTTCAAAGCATATACACTAAGCTTAATCATGTTTTCAGTGACATAACTTTTTCCTACGAAGTCACCACTCTTAGATATTACAACAGTGTTAGACTCAACAAAAAATTTAAAACCTTTCCCTAGTAAGATAGTCTCTGAGATAAGATTCTTGCATATATCCGGGACGTGATACACGTCATTCAATGCGAGAGTTTCTCCTGAAGTGAGCTTCAATTCAACCTTGCCTTTCCCTACCACTTTAGAGGTGGAATAGTTTCCCATAAACAGTTTCTCATCGTCTCCTACTGTGGCGTAGGAGGAGAAAGCATTTATGAACTGGAAGACATGCTTGGTGGCTCCAGAATCTAGCCACCAGTCTCTCACATTGGTCATATTAGAGACAAGGTTGACTTCAGACACCATGCCAGTAAAATATCCAGAATCATCTACTATGTTTTCCTTATTTTTCTGTTTTGGATCATTTTGGTCTTTTTAGGCGCCCTACAGTCTTTGGCCATATAACCGGTCTTACCACAGTTATAGAAGTCACATTTGATGGTGTTTTTAGAGACACCAACCTTTGTCTTAAGATGGTTACCTATGGAGTTACGACATTTGTTACGTTTGTTACCATTTTTGCTGGAATCAGATTTTCCCTCATATTCTTTCTTTGTTGCAGTATTGTCATTTAGGATATGAGCTTTGTTTGACATGTCTTTGCTCAACAACAGGTTCTTGTCCTTGCAGCAGAGTAGCTCCTCGAATTGAATCTTTTTTCCCAGCTCTATCATGGTGATTTCACGAGTCTCTTCAGCAAGAATTTCGTTGATGAGGTTCTGAAGTTCCATGAATTGGTCAACCACAAGTTTTTCATCATTTATTTTGTATTCAAGGAACCTAGCCACCAAGAAATTCTTGCTTCCAGCAGCCTCAGCAAGATATTTTTCTTCCAAGGCTTCCCATAAATCAAAAGCAGTAAAATTTTCTTTTGCATTATAAAAATCATATAAGGAATCATCCAAGTAGTTAAGAATATGATTTTTACACATGTAATTCTTCCTAGTCCACCTATCCAGTCTATCTTCATAACCAAGGTCGTGAAGCCTTCTTGAGGGTTTTTCCAAAGCAACTTCATCTAGCCTTTGGTCTTTGAGAAAAAAACAATATTTTTGATTGCCACCGTTTAAAGTCTTTTCCACTAAACTTAGGAGGTTTATCAACAGTACTTTTTCCCATGTTGTCATAGAAAACTCTAGTATAGAGATATTACCTTTAGAATGTTGGAAATAATGACAACATTCATATTTAACTGAGAGAAAAATACTTAGCTCGAACCGACGCTTGATTGATGTTCCGGGAGATGCACTGATGATGGTACCGCGAACTAGTATAGGAGCGTATGAGATACGCTGACCTAAAGGTAATATTTCTTGCTACTCCTATGAGATGCTATAGCAGTTGGAAAGTCACCTCCAGGATACAACTACTATAGTACTCCTCTATGTAACATACAAAGAGAGCACTCTAAGAGCCTGGCAGAGATGTATGAAGAAGTGAAATAATATTTGTGGTGAAAACTAAAACCGTAGCATCAAACTAAAAAATAGTAATAGTAGCAGAGAAGAACTTAAGAAGGAGAAGCTCTCACTTCTCTACTGTGTCCCTTTAAAACTGAGTTGTTAAACCTCTTTCGTAGTCAACCACAAAAAGACCCGTTAGGAACAAAGAAAGATTCCCATGCATGTAAAAACATTTTCTGATTTTTATGACAAGGGCTGTAAAGAAGCAACAGACAAAAACTGATTTCTGACAAAGCTAAAAAACAACAGTCAAAAACTGACTTCTGACAAAAGCTGAAAAGAAAAGCAACAGTCAAAAAACTGACTTCTGAAAAGCACTTTTGCTTTTGTCAGTCAAAGCACGCATGTCAGACATGAAACAGAGTGAGATTCTTCATGCATGTGACAAAAAACGAGTGAAATTTTCAGTAAAAAGATAGGATCTAATGAACCCACACCCACACGTGTGAAATACTTACTATTTTAATCTCGATTGCAGTGTCTCTAAATTATGATGAGATGGATGATTTTCTCCCGGCCATGATGATATTTAATAGGAATAGTCAACTCAAGTCACATTAATCTTGACTTGAGCCTTATTGGTCAAATTAGTTAGCTTTTATATCCTGTCTGAATAAGACAGCTGTTACATATATATGTCTGAACCATTACTGTTATGAACTCATTCAATTTCTTCTGTAATACAATTACACATTGTTCTCTTTCATCTTTACAATCATTCTTATTTTCTTGATCATTATGATAACATAACATTCTCATGGTATCAGAATGGGTTTCATGGAGAAAGTTGGATCGATTTGTTTCTACATGTCTTAAGGCTACTTTTACTTCTACTATTAGTGGTGATGTTCTTGGTCTTGTGACTGCAAAATAAATTTGGGACTATATTCATACTAGTTTTAAACACAATTCACTACTAGGAAAAACATGCTTAGAACTCAATTACATGGAATTAGGAAGGCAAGTCAATCTATTGTTGTTTACTTTCAAAAGATCAAGACTATTGCTGATTCTTTGGCTGCTATTGGGGAAAGAGTTAGTGATGATGATTTGATGATGTTTGTTATGATGGATTGAGAAGTGATTATGATATGTTTGTGATATCTTCACAAAATAGAGATCAACCATATACTTTTGGTGAATTAAAGGCTAAATTGCTCTCTCATGAACAATTTTTACTTGAAAGGCAGCATCAACATAGTAGTGTTTATGATGAGAAAAGATCTACTGCTTTCTATGCAAGGAATGGTTCTACTGGGTATAATGCTAATAGAAGAAATGGTGGTCCAAATAAGTCTGCCAATGGTGGATTCAAGAATAGTCATTTTTAGTATGGTTCTATTCTAGTTCAAATTCTTCAACTGGGTCCTCTAATTCTTCAAATGGGTCTACATTGAATGGTGATAGAAGATCATATGTGGATTATTCAAAAATGTACTGTCAAATTTGTAAAAAGAATGGTCATATTGCCACAAGATGTTTCTTTCGTTATCATCCACCTCCTACTACAAACTCAAATGGTGGTAATTCTTCTAGATATAGAGCTCAAGCAAATTTTGCTACTTCTGATACTCAAGTTCAATATTCAAATGATGTTGTTTTTCCTTCTGGTCCATCTCAACAAGTTTATACCAGTCTAAATGCTACCACTGCAATTGTTAATGATGACCCATCATCTTAAAACACAGTCTGGATTTCAGATAGTGGTGCTTCCACTCATATGACTGGTGACAGAACATTGTTGTAGAATACTTCAGTGTACAAGGGAAAGGACAGTGTTATGATAGGCAATGGTAAGATTTTACCTATTTATTTTACTGGTGATGCTACTCTTTATACACCTAAGGTTCACTTCAAGTTAGATAATATGTTACATGTACCTGCCATGAAACATAATTTGCTATCTGTTGCTAGATTTACTAGGGATAATTTTTGCTATATAACATTTTATCCTCTAGGGTTTGAAGTCAGAGACTTACATAGTCATTCTCTTTTAGCTCATGGACAGATTGTTAACAATCTTTATCCAATTACTTCAACTATGTTGCATCATGCTTTTTCTTCTCTTGTTACTCCTTCTCAAGTTTGGCATGGTAGATTAGTCCATCCTTCTTCCAAGATACTTCACCAACTTCATACTAACAAAAATATTATTGTTAAACCTTCCAATCATATGTCTCTCTGCAATCCTTGTCAATTAGCAAAAAGTAAGAGACTTTCCTTTGCCTTGTCAAATTCTCATACTTCTTCTCCTCTTGAACTAATTCACTGTGATGAATGGGGTCCTGCACCTGTTGACTCATTAACAAGTCATATATACTATATTCTCTTTGTAGATGATTTTAGTAGGTTCAACTGGATTTATCCTATGCAGCTTAAAAGTGAAGCTTTACAATATTTTCAACACTTTAAGAATCTTACTGAAAATCTTTTTCATACAAAAATTGTAGCTTTTCAAACTGATGGAGCTAGTGAGCTGGTTAAAGGTTGTTTTAAAGGATTCTTAGATAATGCTGGTATTCACTTAAGAATTTCTTGTCCAAAAACTCCAGAACAAAATGGTTTAGCTGAAAGAAAACACAGACATATTACTGAAATGGGAAATACTTTACTTTTCAATGCTTCATGTCCTAAACAATACTGGTATGATGCTTTTTTGGCTGCTACATATCTTATAAACATAAATCCTACTCCCGTTCTTCAAAATAAATCTCCTTTTCAATTTTTGTACAATACTGTTCCAGATTATTCTTTCTTAAGAGTTTTTGGATGTGTGTGTGTTATCCTTTTTTAGGACATTCAATAGTTGATAAGTTGTCACCTAAATCTGTTAAATGTATTTTATTGGGTATAGTATTTTACATAAGGGTTACAAATGTTATAATCCCATTTCTAAAAGAACTTATATTTCTAGACATGTTGTTTTCTCTGAAACTGAGTTTTATTTTGCTAATAATGTACCTTCTGCTCCTGAGGATTCTACTCTACAGTCTTCTTCCACTTCTTTGTCATGTGAAAATCCAGTTATATCCTCCACCTTTTCTACTCCTTCTCATCCTTCTACTTCAACTATTGTTACTAGATCTCATAAGGGGATTTCAAAACCCAAAACTTTTCCTGATCATGTTTCCTATGCTTTTGTCAAATATCCTTTGTCTTGTGCTTTTGTATCTTTACTTAATACTCCATCTGAGCCAAAGAGTTTTAAGGAAGAAATTAAGATTCTAGATTGGAAAGTTTCTATAAAAGATGAGAATGATGCTTTACAGAGAAATGGCACATGGGATTTAGTTGACCCTGAGCCTCATATGAATATACTTGGGTGTAAATGGGTCTATAGAGTTAAACTTAAATCTGATGGCACTGTTGATAGATGTAAATATAGATTGGTGGCTCTGGGTTATAACCAGCAAGATGGAGTGGATTATGGTGAGACATTCAGTCCAGTGGTTAAGTCAACCACAGTTAGAGTGGTGTTATGTATTGTTGTTACAAGAGGGTGGTCAATAAGGCAATTATATGTTTCCAATGCCTTCTTACATGGGGACTTGACTGAGAATGTATACATGAAGCAATCTCCAGGGTTTGTTAGTGCTGAATTTCCAAATAAAGTTTGTCATTTGAAAAAGAGTCTCTATGGTTTAAAGCAAGCACCAAGAGCATGGTTTCAAAAATTCAGTTCTGCATTGCTTTCTTTTGGATTTGTGAGAACAGTTTTAGATTTTTCTTTATTTGTCTATGTTGCTGGTTCACAAATGATGGCTTTACTTCTTTATGTTGATGATATTTTACTAACTGGTACTTCAGATGCATTACTTGACACTTTAGTTCAATTTTTGGGTACTAAGTTTGCCATGAAGCAGTTGGGGGATCTTAATTATTTCTTGGGTATTGAAGCACATAGAACTTCCACTGACATCTTATTGACACATAAAAAGTATATTCTAGAATTACTTCATCAAGCTCAAATGACAGAATGCAGTCCTTGTAGCACTCCTGTGGTCAAAGGACCTAGAGTTTCTGTTAATGATGGAAATTTGTTGCAAGATGTATCTGCTTATAGGACTATTGTTGGGAAACTACAGTATTTGTGTTTAATTAGACCTGATATTTGCTTCAGTGTCAATTATGTGAGTCAGTTTATGCATGCTCCAACAGATGTTCATCTTTCCTTGGTTAAGAAAATTCTAAGATATTTAAAAGGTACTATTGGTTATGGTTTGACTATTAGAAAGGGTGATATTCAAGTGTTGAGGGTTTATACTGGTTCAGACTGGAGAAATTTCCCTGAAACATCTAGATCTACTAGTGGTTATGTTATCTTTTTAGGAGATTCTTTGATTTCTTGGTCTAGTAAAAAATAACCTACTGTGTCAAGATCCACTGTTGAGGCTGAGTATAAAATTTTATCTGTGGCTACAGCTGAGTTAGAGTGGTTGTCTTCATTATTATCTGAACTTCATATTGATTTGAAGCTACCTATTTCTCTTTTTTATGACAATACAAGTGCAATCTACTTGAATGCTAATCCAGTTTCTCACTCCAGGGAAAAACACATAAAAATACATTTTCATGTGGTTAGAGAGATGGTGGAAAGTGGTTTTCTGAATGTTCAGCATATAACATCTTCACATCAGTTGGCAGATTTGTTTACTAAGGGTTTGTGCGCTCCCACATTTATTTTTCTACTGCATCAATTACTTGGTTCTTCTACAGCCTCCACAACTTCTGCAGCTTTATGTACAGATACAACATCACCTACTACATCAACTTTAAGTCAAGCTTCTACAACAAGTCCTACATCAACTTTAAGTCAAGCTTCTGCATCAAGTACTTCTACTTCTCCAACTACTTCTGCAGCTTTGGTTAATTCTGCAAATACTTCTAGACATGTTTCTTTTTCGATTTCTTAGCTCTTTGTTTTTCTCTTTCAAACTGATATCTGTAACCATTATCAGTTTGAGAGGGCTAATAGGAATAGTCAACTCAAGTCAAGTTAATCTTGACTTGAGCCTTATTGGTCAGATTAGTTAGCTTTTATATCCTGTCTGAATAAGACAGCTGTTACATATATATGTCTGAACCATTACCGTTATGAACTCTTTCAATTTCTTCTGTAATACAATTACACACTGTTCTATTTCATCTTTACAAACATTCTTATTTTCTTGATCATTATAAGAACATAAAATTCTCAATATTATATGGGATTCCCATAAGTGAACCACATCTGCAAAACCGTTTAGCAGTTCTCATGAGAGAAGATTTTAAGAGACTTAAAGAAGGAAAGCTTCCAATAAACGAGTCTTATTATTTGATGGGTATAGCAGATCCAACTGGGATCCTAAACGCAGATCAAGTCTGTGTCATTCTGTAAGTATTACACTATGACAATTTTCAATAGGCGAATTCAATGAGTAATGCACAATAAACTCTTACTTACTGCCCTTGTTTTATTTTCCCTGACACTGTTGTATTTTTCTATTTCATTTCAGCGAAAATGGCCAAATTTTGGGTGATGTATTAGTTTACAGGCATCCTGGGTTGCACTTTGGTGATACTCATGTTATAAAGGCTGTATATGTGAAAGAATTAGAGGATTTCATCGGCCAATCTAAGTATGCAATCTTTTTTCCGACTAAAGGGCCAAGGTCTATAGCCGACGAAATTTCAAATGGTGATTTTGATGGAGACACATATTGGGTGTCTAGAAATACAATGGTTAGTTGTTTTCTCTTCAATGCAGTTATCTGGCAGGGTTTCCAGGAAATAATCACACAAATAGGAATTATAAACAATGCTTCTTTTTATGTGCTAATATTTGTGTCTTCCTCACTTTCAGTTATTGAGTTGATTCAAACCAAGCAAGCCTTGGGTAAAAGCTTATCATACGGTCGAGATTGTTCACCATTCAAAACCGACTCAATTTTCTACTGACAAATTGGAAGATGAACTTTTTAAGCAGTTTTTAACTGCTAGTTTCTCTAGGTAATACGTATCCCGCCTTTCCTTTTCTTCAATTTATAAGTTAGATGCATATACATTCTAAGCAGTGATTTCTACTATTTCTTCAGCAAAACTAACAGTGTAGCTGGTCTTTGGATTTTCTGTTGCGACTGTAACAATAAAACACTAAAAAGAAGATGTGAAGAAGTTAGAAGTAAAGATTCTGAAAGATAAAAAAGCACTCAATGGATAGCAAACAGAAGACAGAGTCACGTGTTCAACACGCTGTCCTTAACACAATACTTGACCGGTACGCCTCAAGAATGAGTGATGCCTATACCATGTGATCAAGTTGTATCCAGGATAAAACTGCCTGTTGCAAGTATTGTTAGCACTACAATACTTGCCCACTCTTACAAACTTAACAGCAATGGCACAAAGAATGAAAAAACCACACAGAGGGAGAGAGACGAAAAGAAGAGGATAGTAGCTCTTCTGGACACAAGTTAGAATGAAAAGTTCGAGTCTCTTTTATAGGCATAATTGAGAGAGGCGCAGTAATGAAAATTGATTCTCAATTAATTCCCTTCAATTAAAACGGAAATAAAACAGCCAATTAATTTTATTTTCAAATCAAAATAAAGTTTAAAATGGAAAGAATATTTAATTCCATTAAACCGGTCATTACTGCATGCATAAGAGTTTTGGTAACAAAAAGATATTGCGCATGGTCAAACGCCCCCCACATTAAGACAAAATTTAATTTAATTTCAAAATCGTTTAGGAAATAAATCAAAAGAATTTTTGTCCAAAAAGGTAAGTCTTGGCAGACCATGTCATTCACGGTGCGTGAACAAGCCCAAGCCATAGTGAAACAAAAATATTTCTCCCCACCCGTTCCACCCACATTGTTTTACTAACTATCCATAAAGGATTAGCTATATAGTGGAACTCCTCTTTAGTTATACCCAATGTGGGACTAAAGGTTCTATTTCATTTACTCATAAGAAAATGAGTAAGACCTCTTAGTGACCCAAAGGTCCTAAGTTCCATTCTCACCAAGACTATAAAAATAAAACTCATTTTCTCCAACAATCCTCCACATGAATGAAATACCGATAAAAATCAGAAAACGGAAAGCGAGAAATACCACTTAGGCAAGAGGTGTCCATGAGGTCTTGAACCTTTGCTTAGTGAGAAATTACCGGAACTACTTGATGGACAGTGAATGCGATGTCTTGAACCACCATCGTTTGGTGTAATCCGCGATAATAACCACGCGTGATATCTCTCTAGGTGATGTCAAGTTCGTGCCGTTGTGTCCTTTTTGGCCCTGGACAAATCCTGTTTATCAGAATGCTCTAGAGAATCAGCTCTATTCTCATAGGAAGCGACCCACTTCCACATTCAGATAGGTGAGTTCCATCAAGAGTGTTTTCTGCTACACCCCACTTCAATCTTAAATTGAAACTATAGAACTCATTAAGACTTAGTTAAAAATCATCCTTCACATGCAGTCACACTATCACGTCTACACCATAGGAAAGGGGCAGAGAATGAAATTCTCTGATAGTGTTTTCCTTGACCCACCACAAATTAGTTGTCTCATTCAAAAACTTGATCTTGGGATCTCCAGTCAGCAAGGTTGAGTATCCTTCATGGCAAGTTTATTTAATGAGCCTAAGCCCCATCCCTCTCGATGCATTATTAACTATCTCCTTGGACAAACCTTTCGTCAAAGGGTCCGCGATATTCTCCTTTGACTTTATCTATTCAACGGAAATAACGCCTTTTGAGATTAGTTCTTTTAGGGTATTGTGTCTTCTACGAATATGTATAGACTTCCCATTATAGTAGCTGTTTTTAGCATTAGCTATAGCATCTTGATTATCACAATGTATAGATATAGATGGCACAGGCCTATGCCAGAGAGGAATGTCTTCTAAAAAACATCTTAGCCAAGCGGCTTCCTCTCCTACTTTATCTAACGCAATAAACTCGGATTCCATAGTGGATCGAGCTATGCAGGTCTGTTTGGAACTCTTCCAGGAAACAGCCCCACCTGTTAGAGTGAAAACATATCCACTCGTAGACTTAGACTCCTCTGAGTCTGATATCCAGTTTGCATCACAAAATCCCTCAAGGACGGCAGGTTACCTTTCATAATTCAAACAAAATGTCAAAGTGTATTTCAAATACCTTAACACTCTAAAAAGTGCATCCCAGTGTTCCTGCCCTGGATTACAAGTATACCTACTTAACCTACTCACAGCATAAGCAATGTCTGGCCTAGTACAGTTCATCAAATACATCATACTTCCTATAACTCGTGAGTATTCAAGTTGTGACACTCCATTACCCTTATTCTTTTTAAGTCTACAACAAGGATCATACGGAGTATAATCAGGTTTACAATTAAAATGATTGAATTTTCTAAGCACAGATTCAACATAATGAGATTGACTAAGACTATAACCGTTAGAATTTCTTCTAATTTTCATCCCTAAGATTACATCTGCGGGGCCTAAGTCTTTCATGTCAAAGTTCTCATTTAGCATGCTCTTAGTGGAATTAATTACATCCATGTTTGTACCAAGTATAAGCATATCATCAACATACAAGCATAAAATTACACAGGCATCATTCACAAGTTTAGTATAGACATACTTGTCAGATTAATTGATTTTAAAACCACTAGAAAACATTACATGATCAAATTTTTCATGCCATTGTTTAGGTGCTTGTTTCAATCCATACAAAGATTTTTTCAGTTTACAAACTTTGTTTTCACAACCTTTCACTACAAAGCCCTCAGGTTGTTCCATGTAAATTTCTTCATTTAATTCACCATATAGAAAATCTTCCTTTACATCCATTTGATGTATCTCTAGGTTATAAACCGCAGCTATAGCAATTAACATCCTAATGGAAGTAATTCTCGTAATGGGTGAGTAAGTATCAAAGAAATCTACACCTTCCTTTTGTTTATAGCCTTTAGCTACTAACCTAGCCTTGTAAGTTTGAATAGTTCCATCTATGTTACGTTTCCTCTTGAAGATCCATTTACATCCTATGGCCTTACACCCTGGAGGTAAATCTACTATCTCATACGTATCATTCTCTTTGAAGGATTCCATTTCACTAATAGCAGACTCTTTCCACCACGGAGCTTCAGAAGAAGTCATGGCTTCTTTATAAGTATGAGGATCAGTCTCGGCTAGTGTTACGAAGTCATCTCCAAAGGAGGTTTTGGTTCTAACCCTTTTACTTTTTCTAGGATCAATTTATACTTCGTCTTCCTCTAAAGGTAAAGTCTGATTGGTTGAAGGGACATCTAGGGGATCAACATCTCTCTTACGAGAGTCCATTTTCAAAGGAAAAACATTTTCAAAAAACACAGCATCCCTAGACTCCATAATAGTATTCACACCAATTTCAGAAATATCAGAACTCACAACCATAAATCTATATGCAGGAGTATGCTCAGGATACCCTATGAAGACACAATCAACAGTTTTGGGTCCTATCTTGGTTGCCTTAGGTTTAGGGATCTGAACCTTAGCCAAACACCCCCACACTTTGAAGTAAGCAAAAGAAGGTTGTCTACCTTTCCACAATTCATATGGAGTTTAATCGGATCCTTTAAAGGGTACTCTATTCAGGATATAGCAAGCTGAGAGGACAACTCCCCCCCCACAAGTTCAAAGGTAATCCTGAACTAATTAACATGGCATTCATCATCTCCTTAAGGGTACGGTTCTTACGTTCATCTACACCATTGGATTGAGGTGAATAAGGAGCGGTAACCTCGTGAATAATGCCATGTTCCACACAGAAATCTCCTATCGGAACTCTGTACTCACCACCACGGTCATACCTAACTGTTTTAATGGTAGTATTTAATTGGTTTTCAACTTCTAATTTATACATCTTAAAGGCTTCTAAGGCATCATCCTTACCTCTAAGCAAGTATATATGACAATACCTAGTACAGTCGTCTATAAAAGTAACAAACCATTTCTTACCACCTCTAGTTTGAACCGATTTCATGTCAACTAGGTTTGAGTGAATTAATTCTAAGGGTTTAGAATTTCTATGAATATTTTTGCTAAAAGGTTTTCTAGCATACTTTGATTCTACGCATATTTCACATTTATGTTCCTTTTCCAAATTGAATTTGGGTATGCAGCCTACATTGGCTAGTTTATGCATTGACTTATAATTAACATGTCCAAGTCTACCATGCCAAACATCCAAAGACTCACAAACATAAGAATAAGAATCATTCTTATTCATTATAGCAGAGTTTACATTAAGCTTATACAGACCCTCGGTCTTATAACCCTGCCCCACATAATCCTTACCCTTAGTTACAACATATTTCCCATATTCTATTACAATTTTAAAACCCTTATCATCTAAAACAGCACAAGAAACAAGATTTTTGCAGATGTCTGGAACATGAAGAACTTCATTCAAAGTGAGAGTCTTGCCAAAAGTGAGCTTGAGCCCAACTTTTCCCTTTCGTACAACCTAAGCTGCAGATGAGTTACCCATATAGAGTTTTTCTCCTTCCCCTACCTTATTATAGGAGGTGAACATATCTCTGTTTCCACAGACATGTTTGGTAGCACCAGAGTCTACCCACCAATCTCTCACATTTGTTACAAAATTTACTTCAGACACCGTTCCAGAAAATTCATCTTTGTTGTTTTCAACCAAATTAGCATTATTTTTCTTTTTAAGGTCCTTACGGTTTCTATAGTGAACCGCCATATGGCCAGTATTTCCACACGCATAGCAATCACCCTTAATTTTATTAATGCTAGATTTTGGTTTTTGAAACATACCTTTCTTGCCTAGGGGTTTCTTGGAGTTGTTTCGGTTCTTGTCAGCATTGGAACCTTTGTGTTCAGTCACATGACCTTTGTTAGATACGTCCCTTGTAGAAGACACGTTCTTTTCCTTGGAGCACAACATTTCTTCTACTTGAATCTTCTTACCCAAATCAACCATAGTAATTTCGGCAATTTCATGTCTCAGTTTCTTTTTGTACTCGGACCAGGAAGTAGGCAATTTTTCGATGACAGTAGACACTTGAAAAGTTTCATCAATCACCATACCTTCCGCAAGAATTTCATTCATAATTTTTTGGAGTTCAAGAAATTGATCAACCACAAACTTGTCATTCGTCATCTTGTAATCATAAAGCCTAGACATGAAGAATTTCTTACTTCCAGCAGTTTCATCTTGGTATTTTGCCTCCAAAGCATCCCATAAATCAAAAGCATTAAAGTTCTGTTTCGCAATGTAAAAGTCATACAAAGAATCTTCTAAACAGTTCATAATATGATTTTTGTCCATATAGTTCTTCCTAACCCAATCCTCCAACTCAAGTTCACGTCCCATATCCTTAAAACCCTCATCAAAAGGAACCAAAACATAATGATCTAAGTCATGATAACTCAGAAAAAATAACATCTTCGATTGCCATCTTTTGAAATCTTTTCCAGAAAATTTTGCTGGCCTTTCAACATCGTTCTTACCCATTGTTACATACAGAAGATATTGTGTTAAGATTGTTGCGACTGTAACAATAAAACACTAAAAATAAGATGTGAAGAAGTTAGAAGTAAAGATTCTGAAAGATAAAAAAGCACTCAATGGATAGCAAACAGAAGACAGAGTCACGTGTTCAACATGCTGTCCTTAACCCAATAGTTAACCGGTACGCCTCAAATAATGAGTGATGCCTATACCCTGTGATCAAGTTGTATCCAGGATAAAACTTCCTGTTTCAAGTATTGTTAGCACTACAATACTTGCCCACTCTTACGAACTTAACAACAATGGCACAAAGAATGAAAAAACCACACAGATGGAGAGAGACGAAAAGAAGAGGATAATAGCTCTTCTGGACACAAGTTAGAATGAAAAGTTCGAGTCTCTTTTATAGGCATAATTGAGAGAGGCGCAGTAATGACAATTGATTCTCAATTAATTCCCTTCAATTAAAACGGAAATAAAACAACCAATTAATTTTATTTTCAAATCAAAATAAAGTTTAAAATGGAAAGAATATTTAATTCCATTAAACCGGTCATTACTGCATGCATAAGAGTTTTGGTAAGAAAAATATATTGCGCCTGGTCATACGCCCCCCACATTAAGACAAAATTTAATTTAATTTCAAAACCATTTAGGAAATAAATCAAAAGAATTTTTGTCCAAAAAGGTAAGTCTTGGCAGACCATGTCATTCACGGTGCGTGAACGATCCCAAGCCATAGTGAAACAAAAATATTTCTCCCCACACGTTCCACGCACATTGTTTTACTAACTATCCATAAAGGATTAGCTATATAGTGGAACTCCTATTTAGTTATACCCAATGTGGGACTAAAGGTTCTATTTCATTTACTCATAAGAAAATGAGTAAGACCTCTTAGTGACCCAAAGGTACTAAGTTCCATTCTCACCAAGACTATAAAAATAAAACTCATTTTCTCCAACAATCCCCCACATGAATGAAATACCGATAAAAATCAGAAAACGGAAAGCGAGAAATACCACTTAGGCAAGAGGTGTCCATGAGGTCTTGAACCTTTGCTTAGTGAGAAATTACCGGAACTACTTGATGGACAGTGAACGCGATGTCTTGAACTGCCATCGTTTGGTGTAATCCGCGATAATAACCACGCGTGATATCTCTCTAGGTGCTGTCAAGTTCGTGTCGTTGTGTCCTTTTTGGCCCTGGACAAATCCTGTTTCTCAAAATGCTCTAGAGAATCAGCTATATTCTCATAGGAAGTGACCCACTTCCACATTCAGATAGGTGAGTTCCATCAAGAGTGTTTACTGCTACACCCCACTTCAATCTTAAATTTAAACTATAGAACTCATTAAGACTTAGTTAAAAATCATCCTTCACATGCAGTCACACTATCACATCTACACCATAGGGAAGGGGCAGATAATGAAATTCTCTGATAGTGTTTTCCTTAACCCGCCACAAATTAGTTGTCTCATTCAAAACCTTGATCTTGGGATCTCCAGTCAGCAAGGTTGAGTATCCTTCATGGCAAGTTTATTTAATGAGCCTAATCCCCATCCCCCTCGATGCATTATTAACTATCTCCTTGGACAAACCTTTCGTCAAAGGGTCCGCGATATTCTCCTTGGACTTTATCCATTCAACGAAAATAACGCCTTTTGAGATTAGTTCTTTTAGGGTATTGTGTCTTTTACGAATATGTATAGACTTCACATTATAGTAGATGTTTTTAGCATTAGCTATAGGAGCTTGATTATCACAATGTATAGATATAGATGGCACATGCCTATTCCAGAGAGGAATGTCTTCTAAAAAACATCTTAGCCAAGCGGCTTCCTCTCCTGCTTTATCTAACGCAATAAACTCGGATTCCATAGTGGATCGAGCTATGCAGGTCTGTTTGGAACTTTTCCAGGAAACAACCCCACCTACTAGAGTGAAAACATATCCACTCGTCTGATATCCATTTTGCATCACAAAATCCCTCAAGGACGGCAGGGTACCTTTCATAATTCAAACAAAAGGTCTAAGTGTATTTCAAATACCTTAACACTCTAAAAAGTGCATCCCAGTGTTCCTTCCCTGGATTACAAGTATACCTACTTAACCTAATCACAGCATAAGCAATGTCTGGCCTAGTACAGTTCATAAAATACATCATACTTCCTATAACTCGTGAGTATTCAAGTTGTGACACTCCATTACCCTTATTATTTTTAAGTCTACAACAAGGATCATACGGAGTATAAGCAGGTTTACAATTAAAATGATTGAATTTTATAAGCACAGATTCAACATAATGATATTGACTAAGACTATAACCGTTAGAATTTCTTCTAATTTTCATCCCTAAGATTACATCTGCGGGGCCTAAGTCTTTCATGTCAAAGTTCTCATTTAACATGCTCTTAGTGGAATTAATTACATCCATGTTTGTACCAAGTATAAGCATGTCATCAACATACAAGCATATAATTACATAGGCATCATTCACAAGTTTAGTATAGACACACTTGTCAGATTCATTGATTTTAAAACCACTAGAAAACATTACATAATCAAATTTTTCATGCCATTGTTTAGGTGCTTGTTTCAATCCATACAAAGATTTTTTCAGTTTACAAACTTTATTTTCACAACCTTTCACTACAAAGCCCTCAGGTTGTTCCATGTAAATTTCTTCATTTAATTCAACATTTAGAAAAGCTGTCTTTACATCCATTTGATGTATCTCTAGGTTATGAACTGCAGCTATAGCAATTAACATCCTAATGGAAGTAATTCTCGTAACGGGTGAGTATGTATCAAAGAAATCTACACCTTCCTTTTGTTTATAGCCTTTAGCTACTAACCTAGCCTTGTAAGTTTGAATAGTTCCATCTATGTTACATTTCCTCTTGAAGATCCATTTACATCCTATGGCCTTACACCCTGGAGGTAAATCTACTATCTCATACGTATCATTCTCTTTGATGGATTACATTTCACTAATAGCAGACTCTTTCCACCACGGAGCTTCAGAAGAAGTCATGGCTTCTTTATAAGTCTGAGGATCAGTCTCGGCTAGTGTTACGAAGTCATCTCCAAAGGAGGTTTTGGTTCTATCCCTTTTACTTTTTATAGGCTCAATTTCTACTTCGTCTTCCTCTAAAGGTAGTCTGATTAGTTGAAGGGACATCTAGGGGATCAACATCTCTCTTACGAGAGTCAGTTTTCAAAGGAAAAACATTTTCAAAAAACACAGCATCCCTAGACTCCATAATAGTATTCACACCAATTTCAGAAATATCAGAACTCACAACCATAAATATATATGCAGGAGTATGCTCAGGATACCCTATGAAGACACAATCAACAGTTTTGGGTCCTATCTTGGTTTCCTTAGGTTTAGGGATCTGAACCTTAGCCAAACTCCCTCACACTTTGAAGTAAGCAAAAGAAGGTTGTCTACCTTTCCACAATTCATATGGAGTTTTATCTGATCCTTTAAAGGGTACTCTATTCAGGATATAGCAAGTTGAGAGGATAGCTTCCCCCCACAAGTTCGAAGGTAATCCTGAACTAATTAACATGGCATTCATCATCTCCTTAATGGTACGGTTCTTACGTTCAGCTACACCATTGGATTGAGGTGAATAAGGAGCGGTAACCTCGTGAATAATTCCATGTTCCACACAGAAATCTCCTATCGGAACTCTGTACTCACCACCACGGTCATACCTAACTGTTTTAATGGTAGTATTTAATTGGTTTTCAACTTCTAATTTATACATCTTAAAGGCTTCTAAGGCATCATCCTTACCTATAAGCAAGTATATATGACAGTACCTAGTACAGTCGTCTATAAAAGTAACAAACCATTTCTTACCACTTCTAGTTTGAACCGATTTCATGTCAACTAGGTCTGAGTGAATTAATTCTAAGGGTTTAGAATTTCTATGAATATTTTTTCTAAAAGGTTTTCTAGCATACTTTGATTCTACGCATATTTCACATTTATGTTCCTTTTCCAAACTGAATTTGGGTATGCAGCCTACATTGGATAGTTTATGCATTGACTTATAATTAACATGTCCAAGTCTACCATGCCAAACATCCAAAGACTCACAAACATAAGCAGAAGAATCATTCTTATTCATTATAGCAGAGTTTACATTAAGCTTATACAGACCCTCGGTCTTATAACCCTGCCCCACATAATCCTTACCCTTAGTTACAACACATTTCCCAGATTCTATTACAATTTTAAAACCCTTATCATCTAAAACAGCACAAGAAACAAGATTTTTGCAGATGTCTGGAACATGAAGAACTTCATTCAAAGTGAGAGTCTTGCCAGAAATGAGCTTGAGCCCAACTTTTCCCTTTCCAACAACTGAAGATGCATATGAGTTACCCATATAGATTTTTTCTCCTTCCCCTACCTTATTATAATAGGTGAACATATCTCTGTTTCCACATACATGTTTGGTAGCACCAGAGTCTACCCACCAATCTCTCACATTTGTTACCATATTTACTTCAGACACCGTGCCCGAAAATTCATCTTTGTTGTTTTCAACCAAATTAGCATTATTTTTCTTTTTAAGGTCCTTACGGTTTCTACAGTGAACCGCCATATGGCTAGGATTTCCACACGCATAGCAATCACCCTTAATTTTATTAATGCTAGATTTTGGTTTTTGAAACATACCTTTCTTGCCTGGGGTTTCTTGGAGTTGTTTCGGTTCTTGTCAGCATTGGAACCTTTGTGTTCAGTCACATTAGCTTTGTTAGATACGTCCCTTGCAGAAGACACGTTCTTTTTCTTGGAGGAAAACATTTCTTCTACTTGAATCTTCTTACCCAAATCAACCATAGTAATTTCGGCAGTTTCATGTCATAGTTTCTTCTTGTACTTGGACCAGGAAGTAGGAAATTTTTCGATGACAGTAGACACTTGAAAAGTTTCATCAATCACCATACCTTCCGCAAGAACTTCATTCATAATTTTCTGGAGTTCAAGAAATTGATCAACCACAGACTTGTCATTCGTCATCTTGTAATCATAAAGCCTAGCCACCAAGAATTTCTTACTTCCAGCAGTTTCAGCTTGGTATTTTGCCTCCAAAGCAGCCCATAAATCAAAAGCATTAAAGTTCTGTTTCGCAATGTAAAAGTCATACAAAGAATCTTCTAAACAATTATGAATATGATTTTTGGCCATATAGTTCTGCCTAACCCAATCCTCCAACTCAATTTCACGTCCCATATCCTTAAAACCCTCATCAAAAGGAACCAAAACATATTGATCTAAGTCATGATAACTCAGAAAAAATAACATCTTCGATTGCCATCTTTTGAAATCTTTTGCAAAAAATTTTGCTGCCTTTCAACAACGTTCTTACCCATTGTTACAGACAGAAGATATTGTGTTAAGATTGTTGCGACTGTAACAATAAATTACTAAAAAGAAGATGTGAAGAAGTTAGAAGTAAAGATTCTGAAAGATAAAAAATCACTCAATGGATATCAAACAGAAGACAGAGTCACGTGTTCAACACGATGTCCTTAACACAATAGTTGACCGGTACGCCTCAAGAATCAGTGATGCTTATACCCTGTGATCAAGTTGTATCCAGGATAAAACTGCCTGTTGCAAGTATTTTTAGCACTACAATACTTGCCCACTCTTACGAACTTAACAACAATGGCACAAAGAATGAAAAAACCACATAGAGGGAGAGAGACGAAAAGAAGAGGATAGTAGCTCTTCTGGACACAAGTTAGAATGAAAAGTTCGAGTCTCTTTTATAGGCATAATTGAGAGAGGCGCAGTAATGACAATTGATTCTCAATTAATTCCCTTCAATTAAAACGGAAATAAAACAGCCAATTAATTTTATTTTCAAATCAAAATAAAGTTTAAAACGGAAAGAATATTTAATTCCATTAAACCGGTCATTACTGCATGCATAAGAGTTTTGGTAAGAAAAAGATATTACGCATGGTCAGACTCCCCCCACATTAAGACAAAATTTAATTTAATTTCAAAATCGTTTAGGAAATAAATCAAAAGAATTTTTGTCCAAAAAGGTAAGTCTTGGCAGACCATGTCATTCACGGTGCGTGAACGAGCCCAATCCATAGTGAAACAAAAATATTTCTCCCCACCCGTTCCACCCACATTGTTTTACTAACTATCCATAAAGGATTAGCTATATAGTGGAACTCCTCTTTAGTTATACCCAATGTGGGACTAAAGGTTCTATTTCATTTACTCATAAGAAAATGAGTAAGACCTCTTAGTGACCCAAAGGTCCTAAGTTCCATTCTCACCAAGACTATAAAAATAAAACTCATTTTCTCCAACAATCCCCCACATGAATGAAATACCGATAAAAATCAGAAAACGGAAAGCGAGAAATACCACTTAGGCAAGAGGTGTCCATGAGGTCTTGAACCTTTGCTTAGTGAGAAATTACCGGAACTACTTGATGGACAGTGAACGCGATGTCTTGAACTGCCATCGTTTGGTGTAATCCGCGATAATAACCACGCGTGATATCTCTCTAGGTGCTGTCAAGTTCATGCCGTTGTGTCCTTTTTGGCCCTGGACAAATCCTGTTTCTCAGAATGCTCTAGAGAATTAGCTCTATTCTCATAGGAAGCGACCCACTTCCACATTTAGATAGGTGAGTTCCATCAAGAGTGTTTACTGCTACACCCCACTTCAATCTTAAATTGAAACTATAAAACTCATTAAGACTTAGTTAAAAATCATCCTTCACATGCAGTCACACTATCATGTCTACACCATAGGGAAGGGGAAGAGAATCAAATTCTCTGATAGTGTTTTCCTTGACCCGCCACAAATTAGTTGTCTCATTCAAAAACTTGATCTTGGGATCTCCAGTCAGCAAGGTTGAGTATCCTTCATGGCAAGTTTATTTAATGAGCCTAAGCCCCATCCCTCTCGATGCATTATTAACTATCTCCTTGGATAAACCTTTCGTCAAAGGGCCCGCGATATTCTCCTTGGACTTTATCTATTCAACGGAAATAACGCCTTTTGAGATTAGTTCTTTTAGGGTATTGTGTCTTCTACGAATATGTATAGACTTCCCATTATAGTAGATGTTTTTAGCATTAGCTATAGCAGCTTGATTATCACAATGTATAGATATAGCTGGCACAGGCCTATGCCAGAGAGGAATGTCTTCTAAAAAACATCTTAGCCAAGCGGCTTCCTCTCCTGCTTTATCTAACGCAATAAACTCGGATTCCATAGTGGATCGAGCTATGCAGGTCTGTTTGTAACTCTTACAGGAAACAGCCCCACCTGTTAGAGTGAAAACATATCCACTCGTAGACTTAGACTCCTCTGAGTCTGATATCTAGTTTGCATCACAAAATCCCTCAAGGACGGCAGGGTACCTTTCATAATTCAAACAAAATGTCAAAGTGTATTTCAAATTCCTTAACACTCTAAAAAGTGCATCCCAGTGTTCCTGCCCTGGATTACAAGTATACCTACTTAACCTACTCACAGCATAAGCAATGTCTGGCCTAGTACAGTTCATCAAATACATCAGACTTCCTATAACTCGTGAGTATTCAAGTTGTGACACTCCATTACCCTTATTCTTTTTAAGTCTACAACAAGGATCATACGGAGTATAAGCAGGTTTACAATTAAAATGATTGAATTTTCTAAGCATAGATTCAACATAATGAGATTGACTAAGACTATAACCGTTAGAATTTCTTCTAATTTTCATCCCTAAGATTAAATCTGTGGGGCCTAAGTCTTTCATGTCAAAGTTCTCATTTAGCATGCTCTTAGTGGAATTAATTACATCCATGTTTGTACCAAGTATAATCATATCATCAACATACAAGCATACAATTACACATGCATCATTCACAAGTTTAGTATAGACACACTTGTCAGATTCATTGATTTTAAAACCACTAGAAAACATTACATGATCAAATTTTTCATGTCATTGTTTAGGTGCTTGTTTCAATCCATACAAAGATTTTTTTCAGTTTACAAACTTTGTTTTCACAACCTTTCACTACAAAGCCCTCAGGTTGTTCCATGTAAATTTCTTTATCTAATTCACCATTTAGAAAAGCTGTCTTTACATCCATTTGATGTATCTCTAGGTTATGAACCGCAACTATAGAAATTAACATCCTAATGGAAGTAATTCTCGTAATGGGTGAGTAAGTATCAAAGAAATCTACACCTTCCTTTTGTTTATAGCCTTTAGCTACTAACCTAGCCTTGTAAGTTTGAATAGTTCCATCTATGTTACGTTTCCTCATGAAGATCCATTTACATCCTATGGCCTTACACCTTGGAGGTAAATCTACTATCTCATACGTATCATTCGCTTTGATGGATTCCATTTCACTAATAGCAGACTCTTTCCACCACGGAGCTTCAGAAGAAGTCATGGATTCTTTATAAGTCTGAGGATTAGTCTCGTCTAGTGTTACGAAGTCATCTCCAAATGAGGTTTTGCTTCTATCCCTTTTACTTTTTCTAGGTTCAATTTCTACTTCTTCTTCCTCTAAAGGTAAAGTCTGATTGGTTGAAGGGACATCTAGGGGATCAACATCTCTCTTACGAGAGTTAGTTTTCAAAGGAAAAACATTTTCAAAAAACACAGCATCCCTAGACTCCATAATAGTATTCACACCAATTTCAGAAATATCAGAACTCACAACCATAAATCTATCTGCAGGAGTATGCTCAGGATACCCTATGAAGACACAATCAACAGTTTTGGGTCCTATCTTGGTTGCCTTAGGTTTAGGGATCTGAACCTTAGACAAACACCCCCACACTTTGAAGTAAGCAAAATAAGGTTATCTACCTTTCCACAATTCATATGGAGTTTTATCTGATCCTTTAAAGGGTACTCTATTCAGGATATAGCAAGCTGAGAGGACAGCTTCCCCCCACAAGTTTGAAGGTAATCCTGAACTAATTAACATGGCATTCATCATCTCATTAAGGGTACGGTTCTTACGTTCAGCTACACCATTGGATTGAGGTGAATAAGGAGCGGTAACCTCGTGAATAATGCCATGTTCCACACAAAAATCTCCTATCGGAACTCTGTACTCACCACCACGGTCATACCTAACTGTTTTAATAGTAGTATTTAATTGGTTTTCAACTTCTAATTTATAAATCTTAAAGGCTTCTAAGGCATCATCCTTACCTCTAAGCAAGTATATATGACAGCACCTAGTACAGTCGTCTATAAAAGTAACAAACCATTTCTTACCACCTCTAGTTTGAACCGATTTCATGTCAACTAGGTCTGAGTGAATTAATTCTAAGGGTTTAGAATTTCTATGAATATTTTTGCTAAAAGGCACTACAAGAAAACTTGGAATTAGCGACGAATTTCTTACCAACTGCAGTCGGTGGAACTCTTCAGCGACAACTTTTGGTAACCAAAAATAGATACAGTTGGAAGATATCTCTAACATCCAGTTTTCCATCAACGACGGTTGGTTGAACTTTTTAGCCACGATGACTTAACAATAGATATATAATATTTGTGGTTATTGTCCTCCAGACACCATGGTTAGGTAACCAAAATGTACCATAGAAGGTATATATTTTTTGTCACTTGCCTTACCCACCGGAAAACTCTGTCGGTAGACACCTAATCCAACCATCTGATTGTTGGCGTTGCTAGTATATTTTGGCAACTATTGTCTGGCAACTAAAAAGTATAATAGAAGTAATATATTTTTAGCAAGTGTAGTTAGCCACCAAAATTATATGTCTGTGGACACCTTTACCAATTGTAAAAGTAAGTACATGGCTATCGAACGTTGATTAATAACGAGTGAAATTGAATGAGGTTGATAAAACCAATGACATCGAGTGAGATTAAACATAGCCTAGAATATAGATTCATATAAATCAAGATAAATTTATGTTCTTTGTCGGAATGATATATTATTTAATGAACAATGAATTTGAGCCTATATAAGGGAAATTTAGTGAAATTGGTTGATGACATATGAAACTGAATAACGCCAAAAAAAAGATTATCTATACTTGGATGTTTTCGTAAGTTGATTCTAAGCAAAATAAATATAATTTTAGAATTTAATCGATTTTATGAAAAACCTGCAAACGCTCGTCATATTATTTTTAGTGATATCTTTTTCAAAATCGGGATTTTCACTAAAACCATAAACCAACCGATGTTAGTCATATTATCCTTAATGGTGTCTTACTCTAAGTCGAAATATCTACTGGAACTCTAAATCTATTATTAGTAGACTTAGATATTCTATCTAGTCGTAAGTCAATGACAATTATTGAATTGAATTCATTTATCATTCTTCTGATATGATTTATACTTATATATATTGCAATTTATGCATAATCGAAGGTCGATAACAACAACAAGATTTTGGTTTAAAAAAAGAAAAACATTATCAAATTTTACTGTAACTTATGAATTATTCTTCGGATTTTTGTCGCATGGAAGATTTTTAATAATAAAATTCTTCTCAATCCATATGAGGCTCCCAAACTAAATCTTCACCGTCTGAAAGGTTTCCAACTATCCTTTTCCACCGTTCGATGTTTTTTTACAAGGCATTTGATTTTTTCCTCCTCACTTTCCTCTTTCCCTATCCGTAATCGGAAAACACACGATAAAAGCTAGGAAGAGAGAGAAAATTCATAAACTTAACCTTATCTTCTCTCTATCTCTGCCGATCACTCACCCTCCCTTTCTCCTCTGCAGAAACCTAAACCCATATCATTTCTCATCCATGGAATTAAGCCATGCCAATTTAATCATTCCCTTCTTTCGTCAAAGATTTCTTTGTAAATCTATGTTTGATTTAGATTCTTATTATGATTTGGGTTTCTTGGGATTTTGTTGGTGAGATTCAGGGATTTTGTTTTTGATTTTTTTTCGTCTGATTGGGGTATTGTAGGGTTCGCAAACTCAAATCGATGTTAAAGTTCAAGATGATGGAACAGGTTCATGTGTTGATCAAACATCTAGTGAAAGAAAGGGGAAAAACCCTAATAACTGTCGACATCTTCCCTAAAATCAAAACCTAAATCAGTCTCAGTCTCCGTCGCCTCCTCCACCTCGTTCACTCCTCTTACTGACCTCCTTTTCTCCCTAACCTATTCTCAGATCTGTAAACTCATTTCCCGTGAATCATAGTCTTGTGATTTCCTTTAGAAAGGAACTTAAATGAAAATGGATGGGTAAATTGAATATCTCTGAAAACCGAGGAGGAAGAAGCAGCAGCCGAAGACATGAAATCCACTTTAATGGAAAATACTGATCGAGATCTTAGCCGAATAAGTTGTTGCTAGTTTTTCCAATCATCGATGAACTTCACTAAGGTTACTGCTATTGCTTTTGGTTCAACATTAAGGTTAGTGATTTTTAGCTACAGACATTTACTTTCTTAATTGGGTTAAATCTGTATAATTTTTGTATTCAGAGAACTCATTCTTGATTTCTCTCTGTAATCAGGTGCGGTACCGAATTATTAAGACATTATTGTAGAAATGGCTCCTCGGTATAATTCATAACAAAGCGTGTATTAGTATTATTTTTGTAAGAATCGTTATTTTTTAATGAGTTAGGGATATATAGAGATAATGTTGTAATTGGGGTTTGGTTGTTTTGCTAATCTCAGCGGTTCATCAACAGAAGAATCAAGAGATTTACTAGCATTAAGGTAATTTAATGGTTCGTTTTATGATTACTTATATTTATAGATTGTTCTTTATGATTTTCAAGAGCCGTTTGTGAAGTTAATTGTTGTTTTTCTATAAATTTTTCAGGCTCCTCCTAGCCATGCTTGACAATGCATATCGTGCATTTTGCTTATCTACTGGAGTAGCATCTTTGGATGCAGTAACCCATCTGGTTAGAACTGGTATTTGCACTCTTTTTAATTTTCTTTTACTGGCAATATGCATGTTTTGTGTCTAGTGACTAATAAAATGAATGAATCAATTTTAGGCGAAGAAGCTGTTTCTGGAAATGCCATGTATGTGGTTCTGATTGATTTCTTTCACAATTACTTCTTGGGAGAGGAGTAGCAGTAAAGTTAGTACCCAATTTCTCTTCTTGGAGTTTGATTTTAATTTTTACTTAATGCAAGAAGTGCTAAGCGAATGCCTTCAATATGTAGGCGTGTGGATATGACTGATCTAAGTGCGGTTGCAGCTGCCGTCGGTCCCTGGACAAAACTAGTGTGGTTAGAAAGTCCAACTAACCCCCAGCTTCAAATTCTGATATAAGGGTAAGAAACTGACCATCTGTTTTTGATTCATAATCTGGGTATAATACTATTGTCTTAATTAATTGTGGATAATTTTACTAAATTCATCAAACTATATTGAAGTTTTTTGGCTCCAGAAGGAATAATTTCGTCTGTTATTCTATTGATTTCTTCTCAAACATGGCTTTCTTTTCAATGTCCAAAAAATACCCGAAATTGCTCATGGAAATGGAGCCATTGTGCTAGTGGATAATAGTATAATGTCCCCTGTTTTGTCTCAGCCATTAGAACTTGGAGCAAGTAATTGCAATAACATCAAACATTTGCAATTACAATATATTGCGGCTGAGGTTCTATTTTTCCTTTTACTTAATCTCCATATTTTGCAGATATTGTGATCACTCAGCTACCAAGTTTATATCTGGGTATGCTGATGTCATGGCAGGAGTCCTTGATGTTAAAGGAGAAAGGTTTGCGCTCTCAGCTTACAGATGGAGGTTGGAGGTTTTATGAATGAGGGTCAGAAAATAACTGGAGAATTTGATGAGGTAAGCTTTCTTGCGTCCATGATTTATCTATTTAATGTGTGGGTTTGGTTCCTAATTTCAACTTGAATTTGGTTTGTAATTACAACTTTCTTTGTAGTATATATTCAGCTTTGCCTCGAGTTTTAGATCTTGACTATTTCATTTTTATCATCTTATTTAGATACAATGTATATGTTGATTTACGGTGTATGCCGTATGTGTCTCCTTATAATAACATATGTTGTGGTATTTGTATATATGTTTCAGGTTCCTAGAATGGTCTGTGATGTATTCCGTCTTGCAACATAAAATGCTCCTGCTATTATCTTTATTGATGAAGTAGATGCCATTGCTACTGCTAGCTTTGATGCCCAAACTGGAGGGGATAGAGAAGTTCAGTGAATTCTCATGGAGCTCCTGAATCAGGTAAATATATATGTTTTAGGCTCAGCTGCTCCCAGTTTTTATTGCGATAATCGACCATAAAGATGCTCGAACATCTGAGCATGTAATGTTATGCTTTCTTGGTTTGTTTATGATGCTATTATTTAAATTTTCTCATGTTGCTTCAACAGATGGATGGATTTTACCAAACAGTGAACGTTAAGGTCATAATGGCAACTAATCGAGCTGACACATTGGATCCTGCACTTCTAAGGTCTGGTAGACTTGACAGAAAAATTAAATTTCCTCTTCCTGATAGACGACAAAAGCGATTGGTGTTCCAAGTAAGCATTGTGATGCATTGTAACTGTCGTGTGTCACCATATTTAGATGTCTTTTTATCAGTAAAAAAGTTAATATTTTGCCAGACCTTTGAGCTTCTGCTTGTTGGTAGACTTGCTTGTTTATCTAGAAATTCTTAGCTTTATTCAACCATTTCTTCATTGGTGTTGCTATATATCTCCTTGGTTATAAAATTGTGACTCAGATTTATATATCTCCTTGGCCATTGGTTGGCTTGAACTTGTATTAATGTCGTTTTGACTTTTATTTGTGCTGGCAATAAAATTTGTGCTTCGGTATATGATTTATATTTGTGCAGGTATGCACTGCAAAGATGAACTTGAGCGATGAGGTAGATCTAGAAGACTATGTCTCTCGTCTAGATAAAATTAGTGCTGCAGAGGTTAGTTGGTTTCAGATTTTATATTTTGTGTTCTTTTGTAGGGTGTCGTAACTATTAGCGGTAGTACGAAATGGAATACTATCTACTTTCCCATCTTTAATGTTTCCTGATTTGATTAATATAATCTCAGATATCTGTTATCTGTCAAGAAGCTGGAATGCATGATGTTCGCAAGAACCGATATGTTATTCTTCCCAAGGATTTTGATAAGGGATACATGATGAATGTTAAGAATCCAGACACAGATTTCGATTTTTACAAGTGAAGAGAAGGTTGGCCAGCAGTGAAGGAAGAAAAGATCTAATGATCAAAAGCTGTAGTTGCAGGATTTCCCACAATACACCCCTTGTAATATCTTGATAATAATCTTTTAATCTAAACTAATTTGATATTTAAAATTCTAAAAAATTGTAAATAGACACGGATTTTTACATGGTTCGATCAATTTGATCCACATCCATGATTCTCTACTATGATTGTTAAAGTTTACATTTGATTTTACCTTTGATAATCTCCATTAATGGGGTTCTAAATCTAGTTTTGGGGAAGAAGATGATAAAGAAAAATATCTTTTCTCTCTCTAAAAATCTCTCTGAAAAATCTTTCTCTCTCCTCAAGACTCTCTCTACTCTAAAAAATACATCCCTCCTTTCTCAATCTATTAGATCTCTATTTATAGGAAATTACATAATAGGTGACAACTAAGTTATCCTCTAATTTCGGATCTATCTTGCGATCCTCTCGCGAACTTTGTAACCATCGTGAAACATACACGTTCTTCTCATGTTTCTTCAGTCGTCAACTTCGTCATTCTTTGAATTATTTTGTGACGCTCGTGAAATGTTGTTGAAGAGTTTTCAGTGATGCTCACAGGAGTGTCATTAATCTCTCGTGAATATAATTGTGGCGATATTCTGGTACTACAAAAGCACTGGAATTTTTGACATGTGTGAAAGAGCGTTGAGACAAATCTTCGCTTATGTATGTGAGAGAGTGGTCAATCGGGATGATATTTTTCTCATTGACCACAATCTCTCACAACGTTTTTTTTGTAATTTCTTTTTCTTCGGAAGGGAGTACTTCACAACACTCCTGCCAGAAACCTAGTACAGGACATGACATATGCCATCTCATCCCTATGAGTTTATGTTTCAACCATTTATGGTTGTAGTGGAAATTGATTTTCACTTGATTCATACTAAAACATTTCTCCTTTTTTATTCTTTCTTGGATTGTAGTTTTCATATTCAGTAACCCATTGTTGTTTCCGTTTCAGGTAGTTTATATTTGAAGGAATTATAGAGAAACACGTAAATCTGTGGTTTGTGTGGAGGATCCAATAAAGAAAGCTAAATCAGAAGCCAAGAGTGCTCGTCAAGCAGTGAAAAGAAGGGTGTGCAACAAAGCCAAGAAATCTGAGATGAAGACGATACTCACTTCTCTAATCCTTTCACCTGTTTTGTTAGGTGCGATGGATAGGTTTTCATTCTTACTTACTTTCTGTCTGTGTGATTATTTCATGTATCCACTTCTTGTTCAGTTGGTGTTGGTTTGGTTAAAAATGTTTCTCCACCTATGGGAAACTGCTTGAGATCATGTGTGTTTCCATTTTATGTATGTTAATGGAAGGGACAAATAGAGTATAGACCGACTCATTTGTCATTGTTGTTTCCTTTTAAGGTAGTTTATATTTGAAGGAATTAGAGAGAAACATATAAATCTATGGTTTGTGTGGCGGCTCCAATGAAGAAAGCTAAATCAGCAGCCAAGAGTGCTCGTCAAGTAGTGAAAAGAAGGGTGTGCAACAAAGCCAAGAAATCTGAGATGAAGACGGTACTCACTTCTCTAATTTACTGGTAACTCCTTACAATTTTGGTTACATTTTCAGTATTTGGGTGAAGTTACATTAGATTTGATATGAAATTTGTATTTCATTAATGTTCACCGGGTCATGAAGTTTAACAAGTGGTGCAATATTGTGCGTGTATGATGCATGGACACATATATATGCACATAGGTTTAATCTTTGAAAATACTCATCTTGCAAATTAGAGTGCTTGCTTAAACGTATATATATGGTATTTAGTTGCTTAATCTTATTCACTGTAGCTCCAAGTGTTTTCTTTTACTTGATTTGTATAACTTGGTTACTATGAAAAGTTAGTTTGACATTGTTCTAAAAAGAGTCCAGTGCTTTGTGTTTTGTCTGCTTGCTTGTGCCCCTGGATGTGTTTGCTACTCATGGCTGGCTATTAAGGTTTGTATTGTTCTATTGTTAAGTAATAATGTTCTTTTATTAGTTGCATATTCTGGACAACAAGGATATTATTATTAAGTTAAATATATCTAAGTTCTCCTGCTTAATACTAATAGTATATATGATATACTTAAATCTTGTTTTCTGTGACGTCTAACTATTTTCTTTTACTTATTTGTATTACTTGGTTAGTCTAAAAAGAAAAAATCCATCACATGTTTGTTCTGTTACTAGTATACTTTTTGTTGTGTTTTTCAGTATATTTGCAATGTTGTGGTTTCATTATTGTTGAAATAGTCGTCATTAAATGGATGTTGAAGGTCTAAAGAAGATGAACAAGGACAAAAAGTTCATGCTTGAAGACCCCTGGTTCAAAATCTGAAAGTGTCAAATTGATACGGCTGCCGATCAATTGCTTTCTCATTTGGGTGGCCATTTATGAAACATCCATAAGGTGCAAATACTTGTGTAAATTCTTTGTAATTTATCATTGTTCAAATATGTTATAATTATAGTGATTGAAAACAATGAATAAAATCAAATATCTGAATAAAAGAAATGATGAAGTTGTTTTGTTTATTTATTTTATTACTGAATAATTACCAACACCTTAAGCAGTTCAACTGGTAATGGTGAAATAATTTAGCAACTCAATTTGTACTTGCCTAAGCACTTGGTCAACGACGCCAATTGCATATTCGAGACTAAAGCACCTACCAACTGTATGATTAAAAAACTTCACCGACTGATTATTCTGTGGATGGAATCCTTGAGCAGCTAAAATTTCAGTGCCCAAAACCCTCAACCAACTGCCAAGCAACTAGATATTTAACGGGTAAATACATTACCAACGAAAAGTAAGTGGATAGAACACTCAACCATCCAAACATTTAGCGGGTAAATTCCTTTACCCATAAGGCCAAACGCAAAGAGCAACTAAAATTTGGTGGGTTAAATACTTTATCAACTGACATCGTTTTATATTTAGCCACATCTACCAACAATGTTCAAGTCTTCAACAACAGATTTTTCGTGGGCTATATATTTCACCAACAAAGAAATTATATGTTCTACCAACGACATCCAATGCTTACTGAAAAATTATGCCAACCAGAACTTGAGTCGCTTCACTTACATTGAAATATATTTGTTCCAACAGAATGGTTGGTATAAACCTTTAGCAAATAAGCCTTTAACCAAGGAGCGTATCCGTTTCCATGTCGGCTGTTATAGAGCTTCAGCCACTCAAATCGGCCATGTACCAACTGAATCTTGGTAGTCGCTAAAGTCTAATTTTCTTGTAGTGAGGTTTTCTAGCATACTTTGATTCTACGCATATTTCACATTTATGTTCCTTTTCCAAACTGAATTTGGGTATGCAACCTACATTGGCTAGTTTATGCATTGACTTATAATTAACATGTCCAAGTCTACCATGCCAAACATCCAAAGACTCACAAACATAAGCAGAAGAATCATTCTTATTTATTATAGCAGAGTTTACATTAAGCTTATACATACCCTCGGTCTTATAACCCTGCCCCACATAATCCTTACCCTTAGTTACAACAAATTTCCCAGATTCTATTACAATTTTAAAACCCTTATCATCTAAACCATCACAAGAAACAAGATTTTTGCAGATGTCTGGAACATGAAGAACTTCATTCAAAGTGAGAGTCTTGCCAGAAGTGAGCTTGATCCCAACTTTGCCCTTTCCTACAACCGAACCTGCAGATGAGTTACCCATATAGAGTTTTTCTCCTTCCCCTACCTTATTATAGGAGGTGAACATATCTCTGTTTCCACAGACATGTTTGGTAGCACCAGAGTCTACCCACCAATCTCTCACATTTGTTACCAAATTTACTTCAGACACCGTGCCAGAAAATTCATCTTTGTTATTTTCAACCAAATTAGCATTATTTTTCTTTTTAAGGTCCTTACGGTTTCTACAGTGAACCGCCATATGGCCGGGATTTTCACACGCATAGCAATCACCCTTAATTTTATTAATGCTAGATTTTGGTTTTTGAAACATACCTTTCTTGCCTGGGGGTTTCTTGGAGTTGTTTCGGTTCTTTTCAGCATTGGAACCTTTGTGTTCAGTCACATGAGCTTTGTTAGATATGACCCTTGCAGAAGACACGTTCTTTTCATTGGAGCACAACATTTCTTCTACTTGAATCTTCTTACCCAAATCAACCATAGTAATTTCGGCAGTTTCATGTCTCAGTTTCTTCTTGTACTCGGACCAGGAAGTAGGCAATTTTTCGATGACAGTAGACACTTGAAAAGTTTCATCAATCACCATACCTTCCGCAAGAAATTCATTCATAATTTTCTGGAGTGCAAGAAATTGATCAACCACAGACTTGTCATTCGTCATCTTGTAATCATAAAGCCTAGCCACCAAGAATTTCTTACTTCCAGTAGTTTCATCTTGGTATTTTGCCTCCAAAGCAGCCCATAAATCAAAAGCATTAAAGTTCTGTTTCGCAATGTAAAAGTCATACAAAGAATCTTCTAAAAAGTTCAGAATATGATTTTTGGCCATATAGTTCTGCCTAACCCAATCCTCCAACTCAAGTTCACGTCCCATATCCTTAAAACCCTCATCAAAAGGAACCAAAACATAATGATCTAAGTCATGATAACTCAGAAAAAATAACATCTTCGATTGCCATCTTTTGAAATCTTTTCCAAAAAATTTTGCTGGCCTTTCAACATCGTTCTTACCCATTGTTATAGACAAAAGATATTGTGTTAAGATTGTTGCGACTGTAACAATAAAACACTAAAAATAAGATGTGAAGAAGTTAGAAGTAAAGATTCTGAAAGATAAAAAAGCACTCAATGGATAGCAAACAGAAGACAGAGTCACGTGTTCAACACGCTGTCCTTAACACAATAGTTGACCGGTACGCCTCAAGAATGAGTGATGCTTATACCCTGTCATGTGATCAAGTTGTATCCAGGATAAAACTGCATGTTGCAAGTATTGTTAGCACTACAATACTTTCCCACTCTTACGAACTTAACAACAATGGCACAAAGAATGAAAAAACCACACAGAGGGAGAGAGACGAAAAGAAGAGGATAGTAGCTCTTCTGGACACAAGTTAGAATGAAAAGTTTGAGTCTCTTTTATAGGCATAATTGAGAGAGGCGCAGTAATGACAATTGATTCTCAATTAATTCCCTTCAATTAAAACGGAAATAAAACAGCCAATTAATTTTATTTTCAAATCAAAATAAAGTTTAAAATGGAAAGAATATTTAATTCCATTAAACCGGTCATTACTGCATGCATAAGAGTTTTGGTAAGAAAAAGATATTGCGCATGGTCAGACGCCCCCCACATTAAGATAAAATTTAATTTAATTTCAAAATCGTTTAGGAAATAAATCAAAAGAATTTTTGTCCAAAAAGGTAAGTCTTGGCAGACCATGTCATTCACGGTGCGTGAACGAGCCCAAGCCATAGTGAAACAAAAATATTTCGCCCCACCTGTTCCACCCACATTGTTTTACTAACTATCCATAAAGGATTAGCCATATAGTGGAACTCCTCTTTAGTTATACCCAATGTGGGACTAAAGGTTCTATTTCATTTACACATAAGAAAACGAGTAAGACCTCTTAGTGACCCAAAGGTCCTAAGTTCCATTCTCACCAAGACTATAAAAATAAAACTCATTTTCTCCAACATTTTCTTCCAGTAACTGTAAAGATTTGGCAGCAAATTCCTGGTTGGGTCTAATGGATAGACTCTTGATAATGGGTGAAGAAAACACTAAAGAGAAATAAATTTTGAAGGCAAAAATTCTGCAGCTGGCTGAGATATATTATGATGCATTAGATGCAGCTAAAACTGGGAAAAGGGTAAATCAGTTAGCGTTTTCTTTATTATACTCATACTTGTTACCGGTGGGTGAACCCTTTCGATGATTATGCATCTTTTCTTTATCTTGAGCAAAATTGGTTGGTTAGTCAATTTCTTTTTTGTTCTCAACAGGTTAGTGTTCCATAACACTTAAGAACTGAGAAATCTCCACATTTTTTGAGAAAAAATGATTCCGATGATGCTGTTTATCATTCAACGTCGGTGTTGGGACTCATTTATGATACAGTAGAATCTTATGAAGAAAGTGTTAGAAAAAACAATGTTTTATTAAAATAAAAAATGCATGGACCATGTTTTGATCCCAAGACCTATTGCTCCCTAGATGTTTTTTCATGTGAATGAATAAAACATTAGTCCCATATAGACTAAAACACTTAGAGTTTTAGACTTAAATACCATGGGTTTAGCCTTAAGGGCATGGCCCTTTGGGTCTTTAGACCTTTGTGTATGGGGAAATCCCTAGACTATGGAAAGGTTTCCATTCCCTTATTGAATTTCTTATTTCCTTTCCTGTTCGCGCGGTTCTTCGCACAGAAGCACGCACGCTCGCTCGGGCTCGGGCGTGGGCGTGGGAGTGGGAGTGGGTGAGGGTGAGGGTGAGGGTGAGGGTGAGGGTGAGGGTTTATCAGACCCTATATTTTTACTGAAATTTTTATACTTCACCCACACATGTAAAAGAATTCGTGAAGCATCTTTCTTCTCACACGTGTAGACACAGATTTCTTGACACTTGTGCCTCGAGAAGAGAATCTCGAATTTTTTGAATGCGTTTAACTGTTCTTTTAACGTATGTTTTTTACTTAACCTTTTGCAACGTTCGAGATTTCTTTCTCGCGTGATTCTCGGATCTTGTCTTTGCATTGGATACTCTTGTAACGTTCGAACGAATTTTTGCTATAAATACGAGATGAAATTCTTACTTGAGGACATACCTCAGAACTTAAGTTCTCTTTCTTCTTCTTCTTCTTCTTCTTATCTGCTTTCAGAAACTTAAGTTCTTTGTTTACAAAATATTAGTTTACAGAAACATCATACTTTACAGAAATATAAAATCGAGTTCTTATCTGAAACAAGTTGTAGTTTACAGAAACATAATTTTGTACTACTACTTCTTTGTTTAAAGAAACATTCTTTGTTTACATAAACATATTTTGTTTACAGAAACATACAATTGTTGTTTACATTACTCTGAAACAAATTATATTTTCAATTTCTGTTTATTGTTTTTCATTTCTGCTGCCAAGTTCTAAGGGTTCTCTCTGTGTATGCTACACATAGAGGAGAACTAACAATAGTTGTATCCTGGAGGTGATTTTCTAATTGCTATAGCATCTCATAGGAGTAGCAGGCAATATTACCTTTAGCTCAGCGTATATTATACGTGCCTCTACTAAGTTTTTTGATACTATCATCAGTGCATCTCCGGTACAACAATAACACATCAGTGCGAGCTAAGTATTTTTTTCTCAGTTGCATACGTATATTATCAGTTATTTCCAACAATCTAAAGTTAATATTCATTGCTATATAATTGTTGCTGTAATAACATGGGAAAGAATACTGTAGAAAGACCACCAAAGTTTAGTGGTAAGGACTTTAAGAGATGGCAGTCTAAAATGTTATTCTTCCTAAACGACCAAAGGTTAGATGGACTTGCTTTAAATATACCCTCGAGAAGACTTCATCACCATGGTAATGAAGATAAATTGGAAAAGTGGAATAAGAAGAATTACATGTGTAAGAATCATATTCTTAATTGTCTGGATGACTCCTTGTACGACTTATATAATGCAAAAGAAAATTTTAATGCTTTTGATTTATGAGAAGCTCTTGAAGAAAAATATCATGCTGAAGCTGCTGGAAGTAAGAAGTTCTTGATGGCTAAGTTCTTGGAATACAACATGATTGACGAAAAGCATATGGTAGAACAGTTCGTCGAACTTCAACTCCTCATCAACGAGATTCTTGCTGAAGGCATGCACTTTGATGAAGCTCTACAAGTATCGGCTGTGATTGAAAAGCTTCCACCCTCATGGAGCGAATACAAGAGGAGGCTGCGACACAAGACCGTGAAATCACCATGGTGGAGCTTGGCAAAAAGATCCAAGTTGAGGAGCTTATGTGCAGCAAGGACAAGAGCATGATGCTGAGCAAAAACATGTCCAACAAAGCTCATGTCCTGGAATATAAAGATGCTACAAAGAAAAGTCCTGGAGAATCCAGCAAAATGGGTAATAGACGTAACAGACGTCGAAAACCCATAGGTAACAATTTTAAGCCTAGGGTTGGTGTCACTAAGCACACCATCAAAGGCGACTGTTTTAATTGTGGTAAACCTGGACATATGGCTAAAGACTGTAAGGCCCCTAAAAAGATCAAATATGATCCAAAACAGAAAAATAAGGCAAACATATTAGATGATTCTGGATATTTCACTGGCATGGTGTCTGAAGTCGACCTTGTCTCTAGTATGACTAATGTGAGAGACTGGTGGCTTGATTCTGGAGACACCAAGCATGTCTCAAATTCAGAATGCTTTCTCCTCCTATGCCATAGTAGGAGATGATGAGAAACTGTTCATGGGAAACTCTTCCACCGCGAAAGTGGTGGGGAAAGGCAAGGTCGAACTGAAGCTAAATTCAGGAAAAACTCTCGCATTGAATGACGTATTTTACGTCCCAGACATATGCAAAAATCTTATCTCAGAAACCATATTACTAGGAAAAGGTTTTAAAATTGTTGATGAGTCTAATACTGTTGTAATTTCTAAGCATGGTGAATTCGTAGGAAAATGTAATGTTACTGATAACATGATTAAGCTTAGTGTATCTGATTTGAAATTGAATGTTAATGCATCTTCTTCTGCTTATATTTGTGACTCTTCACATGTTTGGCATGATAGACTTGGGCATGTTAATCTCAAATCTCTAGAAAGACTTGCTAATTTAGGTTGCATACCAAAAATAAACTTTGACAAAAATCAAAGATGTGAAATCTGTGTTGAATCTAAATATGCAAGAAAACCATTTAATAAAAGGATTGAACGTAAAACAGTTCCTTTGGAACTAATACACTCGGATTTAGGAGACTTAAAATCAACACCAACAAGAGGTGGTAAAAAATGGTATATCACTTTTATAGATGATTACTCACGATATTGTCAGGTTCATCTTCTTAGAAGTAAAGATGAGGCCTTAGAGGCTTTAAAATTTTATAAACTTGAAGTAGAAAACCAAAAAGGAGTTAAGATTAAAACTCTTAGATCAGACCGTGGCGGTGAGTATGTGATACCCATAGGTGAGTTTTGTAAAAATAATGGAATCATTCATGAAACAACTGCACCATATTCACCTGAATCGAATGGTGTAGCTGAAAGAAAAAATAGAACACTCATAGATATGGTAAATGCTATGTTGACAAGTTCAGGGTTATCTTCGAACTTGTGGGGGGAAGCTATCCTCTCTGCATGCTATATATTGAACCGAGTTCCATTTAAAAAATCAGATAAAACTCCTTATGAATTGTGGAATGGTAAACAACCTTCATATGTATACTTTAAAGTGTGGGGGTGTTTGGCCAAGGTGGCCATTCCTCTTCCAAAGAAAACCAAACTAGGACCTAAAACAGTTGACTGTGTTTTCTTAGGATATCCTGATCATACAAATGCACACAGGTTTATGGTCATCAGCTCTGACCATAATAACATTGGTCAGAACACCATATTGGAATCTAGAGATGCTGTGTTTGATGAACACATATTTCCTTTAAGGTCTGGACCTCGAAAAAGGGTCCATGATGACCTCTCGGATGTTCCATCGACTAGTCAAACCCCAACTTTAGAGTATGAGACTGAACCAAGAAGAAGTAAGAGGGTTAGAACTGAAACAAGTTTTGGCCCAGATTTTTTGACTCTTACGGTAGAGTCTGAACCCCAAACCTACAAGGAAGCTATGACTTCTCCAGAAGATCCTTTCTAGGAAGAAGCTTCATTAAATGAATGGGAGTCCATTCAGAAAAACGAAACTTGGGAGCTTGTAGACTTTCCTCCTGGAAGTAAATCCATAGGTTGCAAATGGGTGTTCAAAAGGAAACTTAGAACAGATGGAAGTATAGATAAATATAAAGCTAGGTTGGTAGATAAAGGCTATAGACAACATGAAGGTTTAGATTTCTTTGATACTTATTCACCGGTCACTATAATCACTTATATTAGGATGTTGATTGCTATTGCTTCAATTTATGATTTGCATATACATCAGATGGATGTTAAAACTGCATTTTTATATGGTGAATTGAATGAAGAAATTTATATGGACCAACCTGAAGGCTTTATTGTAAAAGGTTGTGAAAACAAAGTATGCAAGTTGAACAAATCTATGTACAGTTTAAAACAAGCACCTAAACAATGACATGAAAAATTTGATCATGTTATGATATCTAATGGCTTCAAGGTTAATGAATCTGATAAATGTGTTTACATTAAATCTGTGGATGATTCTCATGTTATTGTGTGCCTATATGTGGATGATATGCTCATATTAGGTAGTAACCTTGATATTATTAATACCATTAAAAGCATGCTTAGAGATAATTTTGACATGAAAGACTTAGGCCCTACTGATGTAATCTTAGGGATGAAAATTAGAAAGATGTCTGATGGATATAGTCTTAGTTAATCTCATTATGCTGAAACCGTACTAAAGAGATTTAATTATGAAAATGCTAAACCTGCATCTACTCCATTTGATCTCACTTGTAATTTGAAACATAACAAGGGTAAGGGAATTGATCAACTTGAGTATTCACGCATTATTGGTAGTCTTATGTATCTGATGAACTGTACAAGACCTGATATTGCTTACTCTGTGAGTAGATTAAGCAGGTATACTTGCAACCCAGGGCAGGATCACTGGAATGCTCTCTACAGAGTTTTACGTTACCTGAGAGGGACCTCAAACTATTGCTTAAGTTTTGGGAAGTATCCTGCTGTACTGGAAGGGTATTGTGATGCCAACTAGATATCAGACTCAAAAGAGTGAAAATCTACTAGTGGGTACATCTTCTTGCTTGGAGGTGCGTCTGTCTCATGGAAGTCTACCAAACAGACATGTATAGCTAAATCCACTATGGAGTCTGAATTTATAGCCTTGGAAAAAGCTGGAGAGGAAGCTGAATGGATGCGATGTTTCCTGAGAGGAATTCCACTCTGGACCAAGCCTGTGTCTTCAATCGCAATCCACTATGACAGTAAAGATGCTCTTGGTTGCGCAAAGAACAATGTATACAACGGGAAGTCTATACATATACGAAGAAGACACAAGACGGTGAAACAACTACTCTCTACTGGTATTATCTCGATAGACTTTGTAAAGTCCAAAGATAATATTGCAGATCCTTTGACGAAAGGTTTACCCAGAGAGGAAGTTAAATTTACATCGAGGGGGATGGGACTTAAGCTCATAGAATAAATCACCATGAAGGATACTCAACCTTGTGATTGGATTTCCAAGATCAAGGTTCAATGAGACAACTAATTTATGGTGATATTGGTAAAGCACTATCTTTGTCCCTCCCTATGGTGTAACCGTGTGATAGTGCAGCCTGCAGAATTTTAGGATGATCTTTTGAGATCTTAATGGGTTCCATGGCTTTGATTAAAGCGGGGTGTGGCAGGACACTCTTTATGGACTCACCTTTGTGGATGTTGGAAGTGGGGCCGCTTCCTATGAGAATTTGAGCTGATTCTCTAGAAACATTCATTAAGTCCGGGATTTTAGCCCACGGCCAAAATGGGCACAACCGCAAGAGCTTGGCAACTATTTTCTTCGGTTGAGGCATCAAGTGTGGCTGTTATTTCTGAATTGCATTCATTGTTTGCGGTTCAAGACATTTCGTTCACTGTATCAACAAGCAGTTCAGGTAACCTCTCACTAAGTTAAGGTTCAATCTTTGGGACACCTTAGCCTATATTGTTGCCTTATGTTTTCTCGTGTTTTATCGACATGTTTTATTATTCATGTGGGGGATTGTTAGAAAAAACAATGTTTTATTAAAATAAAAAAATGCATGGACCATGTTTTGATCCCAAGACCTATTGCTCCCTAAATGTTTTTTCATGTGAATGAATAAAACATTAGTCCCATATAGACTAAAACACTTAGAGTTTTAGACTTAAATACCATGGGTTTAGCCTTAAGGGCATGGCCCTTTGGGTCTTTAGACCTTTGTGTATGGGGAAAGCCCTAGAATATGGCAAGGTTGCCATTCCCTTATTGCATTTCTTATTGTCTTTCCCGTTCGCACAGAAGCACGCACGCTCGCTCGGGTTCGGGCGAGGGCGTGGGAGTGGGTGAGGGTGAGGGTGAGGGTGAGGGTGAGGGTGAGGGTGAGGGTTTATCAGACCCTATATTTTTACTGAAATTTTTATACTTCACCCACACATGTAAAAGAATTTTACATTTCACCCGTATGCTTACCTCGTGAAGCATATTTCTTCTCACACGTGTAGACACAGATTTCTTGACACCTGTGCCTTGAGAAGAGAATCTCGAATTTTTTGAATGCATTTAACTGTTCTTTTAACGCATGTTTTTTACTTAACCTTTTGCAACGTTCGAGATTTATTTCTCGCGTGATTCTCGGATCTTGTCTTTGCATTGGATACTCTTGTAACGTTCGAACGAATTTTTGCTATAAATACGAGATGAAATTCTTACTTGTGGACATACCTCAGAACTTAAGTTCTCTTTCTTCTTCTTCTTCTTCTTCTTCTCTGCTTTCAGAAACTTAAGTTCTTTGTTTACAAAATATTAGTTTACAGAAACATCATAGTTTACAGAAACATAAAATCGAGTTCTTATTTGAAACAAGTTGTAGTTTACAAAAACATAATTTTGTACTACTACTTCTTTGTTTACAGAAACATTCTTTGTTTACAGAAACATAGTTTGTTTACAGAAACATACAATTGTTGTTTACATTACTCTGAAACAAATTGTATTTTCAATTTCTGTTTATTGTTTTTCATTTCTGCTGCCAAGTTCTAAGGGTTCTCTCTGTGTATGCTACACATAGAGGAGAACTAACAGTAGTTGTATCCTGGAGGTGATTTGCTAATTGCTATAGCATCTCAGAGGAGTAGCAGGCAATATTACCTTTAGCTCAGCGTATTTTATACGTGCCTCTACTAAGTTTTTTGATACTATCATCAGTGCATCTCCGGTACAACAATAACACATCAGTGCGAGCTAAGTATTTTTTTCTCAGTTGCATACGTATATTATCAGTTATTTCCAACAGAAAGTTCAAAGCTTCATGAAATAGGTAAGCAACACTAATTCATTTCTCTTTGGTTGTCCGTCAGTTCAAATTGAGTGGGAACATAATAGATACTGTAACTGAATCCTATTCTTCAACCTTTCTTATTTGTAGAAGTGCCAAAACTTCCATCTTTTGACGGAGAAATTCCACGGTCCTACTTGCTTTTATGGAAGGAAAGATACGATAAGTACCGAGGTGAGATGAGAAGTGCAATGAAAGAAGGTGAAGATGTAAAAGGAAAACTGGTAGATGTTGTTATTCAAAAATATAAACTGGTTCTTTGTTTTTTCCTTCTTTATTTTTTTCAATTTCAGCTATCATTGAAGGGATGAAATGAGATAGTACCTTATCATTGTTGGTCGTTTTTGTTATAGATGTTGTATAATGCGACGGAGCTCAATGTAAGTACAAGGAACAAAGAAGATATACACAATGAGGCTCTTGCGATATATCACATCTGTTATGACTATGCAAAGGATCATGGGGTGGGATTATGCAGCTTTGCTTGGAGAATTGTAGGTCAGGCCCTGGGTGACCTTTTTGTCAGCAAGCAGAGTGGCAGTCACTTTATCAGTTCAAGAGCTGTATTACGAGAAGTTCTCAATAGTTGATTGTGGGTGCAGTGTCAGAGCTTCATGTACACTGTAATATTTGCTTGGTTGTGTTTTATATCTTGGTTTTCTCTAAGAACAATCCTAACTAATGTTGAATATTCAACACCAACTTAGTCAAGAGTTCACACCTATCTAGACTAACCTAGAAATATCTAGGATGTCTAGAGTCAATATTAGACAATTAACATGTGTAAAATGAGTGTTCTAGGGTTAGACAAATCAAACAAGAATACTAGATTGTCTAGTAGTTGGTTTGGTAAGCCTCCATAGGCATAGTTGTTAGCCTCCAAAGGCATAGTTGTTAGCCTCCAAAGGCATAGTTGTTAGCCTCCATAGGCATAGTTCTCTTCTTCTTTTGTAGCCTATAAATAGGCATGTTGTATTCATTTGTAAGTAAGTAAGGTAGCAAGAATCAATCAATACAAAGTTCAAGTTACAAAGTCCTTGCTTCCACCCTTCACTACTAGAGCTCTAGGAGCTCTATACGAGCAACACCACGATGCTCGTATATCTCCGAAAAATATTATCAAGGTTTCTAAGTTCTTGATAAGAGTATAAATTTTAACTTGGTATCAGAGCTCGTTCGATCCGAAATGGGCGTAAAAGTTTCCGCTACGAATTGATGGGTTTCAAAGCTTTCGAGTTGAGAAGATATGAAGTTTAATAAGGAGAAGATGCAAACACCACTAAGAAGATTTCAACCATTCCAACTGTCAAAAAAAAAAAAAAAAAAAAAATCCTACCTTCACATGAGCAAAAACGCCTCCATGTGGAAAAAGAAAAGTAGAGAAGAAAAAAAGAAATCACTTTTTGATAAGTGACCAGAAGACAAGTTTGAGGGAAGAGAGCAATAATTTTCCTCCTCAAATTGTTTACAAAATTCTAAAGACAATTGTGGGAAGAGTGCACCAAGGATTGCCTCCACAATCGTTCAAGAGTTTTAGAAGCCGATATCATGAAAACGTCAACAACGAATGCCTCCATATATTGAGGGAAGAGATCTTCAAATGATCGCCTCCTCATATTGTGGGAAGAGAGCCTCAATGAGACGACCTACTCGGTTTTGAGAGAAAAAAAAATGGCAAGAAAGCCATGTTTGTCACGACAACATCAAGTTTCTACTTGTGACACGAAGCCGGTGGACATGTATCCACCGGAAGAAGAAAAACTACTCGCTACTACAAGACAAAGCTTTTGTAATATCGACATTTCAAAAATGTTGAATTTGTAGAGGCTTGCACGCAGAAGTTAGGAGACATACTAAATGAGCAAGAAATACTAAAAGAGAAGAAATGGGGTCTCCATGAAGAAAAAAAAAAAGGGTCTCCATGAAAAAAAAAATACAAGATAAAAGAGAAGAAGAAAGGGTCACTTCCTAATAAGTGATCAGAGAAGGGTTTGAGGGTAAGAACAATAAGTGGTTGTTTCCTCAAATCGGGAAGAAAAAAATATTGAGGGTAAGAGCAACAGATTGCTTCCTCAATTGTCGAAGAAAAGCATGGCATGTTTGTCACGAGATACTAAATCATACTCGTGATAAGAAGAAGAAGAAAAAAAAAAAAAAAAAAAAAAACGGCGTGGCGGCAAACATAAAGAGTTTACTCATGAGCGAAGAAAGCATGAGGAGATAAGAGCATGCAAACGGAGATTGGGTGAATATCAAAAAAAAAAAGAGCCATTACAAATTACGGGGAGTGTTGGAATTACCTAATTTGTAATGTCCAAATGAAGTCTAAATGGGTTTACAGGTGTTTGTTTAAATACGTACAAACCAAAGTGTGACAATTATGTCATAGCGTGGCAAATCTGTTACGAATTCAGAAATGTGGCAAATCTGGATAAAGTGGCAAATTTGTAACATCAAATAACAAGAAGAAAAATAGTTAGAGCTTGTGGCAGAAGCTTGACGAAATGAAAGATTGTGAGAGAATCTGGATAACCAAAGAAGTGTTACAGTTTTCGAACAAAAGCGTGACTGGAACAAAGATGAATAGAAGAAGAAACAACAAAAACGTTGTGAAGAAACGGAAGCAATCACCAAGTGGTGATGATATAGAGAACAACAAAAGTGGGTGAAAATCCTATGAGTTGTCTAAAGAGTACAAGAAGTATTTTACTGATACGAAGAGGACCGCAATGTCCCTAAACTACGATGGAACCCGTATGTTCTAAAACTACAAAGAGGACCGCAATGTCCCTAAACTACGATGGAACCCGTATGTTCTAAAACTACAAAGAGGACCGAAATGTCCCTAAACTAAGAAGGGGACCATAATGTCCTTAAACTTCCGAAGAGGACCGAAATGTCCCTAAACTACGAAGGGGACAATAATGTCCTTAAACTTCCGAAGAGGACCGAAATGTCCCTAAACTTCCGAAGAGGACTGAAACGTCCTTAAACTATGAAGAGGACCGAAACATCCTTAAACTCCGAAGAGGACCGAAACGTCCTTAAACTATGAAGAGGACCGAAACATCCTTAAACTATGAAGGGGACCGAAACGTCTAAGATAAAGAGAAGTTGGAAAGTAGGTGTTGAGGGGGAGTGTTGAATATTCAACACCAACTTAGTCAAGAGTTCACACCTATCTAGACTAACCTAGAAATATCTAGGATGTCTAGAGTCAATATTAGACAATTAACATGTGTAAAATGAGTGTTCTAGGGTTAGACAAATCAAACAAGAATACTAGATTGTCTAGTAGTTGGTTTGGTAAGCCTCCATAGGCATAGTTGTTAGCCTCCAAAGGCATAGTTGTTAGCCTCCAAAGGCATAGTTGTTAGCCTCCATAGGCATAGTTCTCTTCTTATTTTGTAGCCTATAAATAGGCATGTTGTATTCATTTGTAAGTAAGTAAGGTAGCAAGAATCAATCAATACAAAGTTCAAGTTACAAAGTCCTTGCTTCCACCCTTCACTACTAGAGCTCTAGGAGCTCTATACGAGCAACACCACGATGCTCGTATATCTCCGAAAAATATTATCAAGGTTTCTAAGTTCTTGATAAGAGTATAAATTTTAACTACTAAATGGGTCTGAAAGTTTGCTATAGGTAATAACAGGAGGTCTAGAGATAGAGCGAGTTGCAATTTCATGAGCTTTTCAGAAATGTGTATCGTCTGACTAGCTGAATTGAATCTTTTTGTAACAAGTTGCAAAATCTATTCCCTCGTTACAGTAATACTTACGCCAGTCTGTTTGCTGTCGAAGTATTGATCACCTCTGTATAACATAGTCATGTATGTATCTTATCTTTTCTGTTCAATTGCATGACTTCAGAATGTTTTATGAGGATGCATTCCTGTTTCGTCAACATTTACAGACTGCAGTAAGTAAAACGTAAAAACGAAGTATCAAACATTTCACACAACTATTCAGAGACACTGGCAATGATACGACCAGGATATTGCCTCTGTCAGTTGGACACATCTAAACAGTGTTAGTAGACAAGTTCCTCCGTTAGCTAAAGACATAACAGACAGCGTGCGCTTCATTTTCAGTTCGTGTGGTAAAAATCCCATGGCTGCTAATGGGGGGCGCCAAAATGCTTGGGGGTGCACCAATATTCATATAGGACAAAACTTCCTCAAGCCTTATATTGGTACACCCCCAGGCAATTTGGTGACCCCTATTAGCAATGTTGAAAAATCCTATACAATTATTAGTCGGTCTAAAGTGTCTTATAAGGCCAACAAATTTGTTTTCAAAGCTTCGGTTATAAGTACAAAAGCAAGTATTCCTACTTTTTTGCCAACTGTCCGTTCTTGCTGTTATTCGTTGGTCAGCTGTTGAGATTTGTATTTATAATGATGATCATATTGCACATTCTGGTGGGACTTCAACTGCCTCTGGTCTATTAAAATTTTAAGAAAGGGAGCTCTGACCGAATTTGATTAACTGGAAAAAAATGTTGGGGGAGGCTTACGAAATCCGAGCCGCTATGCGCAATACGAAACCTACACAAGCAATGATACACGAATGCGGAAATACACAAACTATGCAATATAGACACAATCACACAACACCGGCAATTACGTGGAAAAACCCCTCCAAGGTGAAGGGTAAAAAACCACGGGCAAATCTTCCACTATAACAATAATGGGTTACACACAATTCTCCCAAATTTGGGGATAACACCAACCTCAAGGTGCCTATAGCACTTGGATACCAATTTGCCTAATTACACTCACCCCTAAGGATGGATCAACAATTCATTCACCTAATATATGGTAATAGATGAGATTCACAACAATCAATTAAGGACAAGAGTAGAAATACTCACAATTAGGGTTTGAACAAACCCTAGAAATCTCCAAGCTTGGATAGAAGAACAAGAGCACAAATTTGATGGATTAAGCTCACCAAGATCTTGCCAAACACTCTCTTAGCAAACCCTTTTCTTCCCTCAAGCAAATCTCACGAATTTCTCCTTCTTTTTCGAGCTGCAACGCTCTCTCTCACTGCCTCTCTTTTCTTTTCTCACTTTTCACGAATGAGAAGATTATCTCCTGGATGTTTTGTTTCCAAAAACATATAGCTTTTGGTCACTTGTTACTTAGCTCCCTTAAATGGTTAAGGGGCTACACAATTTGTTGGACCCAAATAAGGAGTGACCAGCCCAACAAAAAACATGTATGGTCTTTGCCGTGTTGAGCAGAAAAGAGATGGAATGAACAAGTCACGTTAAAGAGGCATGATGCATGGTTCAATCGTCAGAGATACGCTTACAAAAAACAAAAAAAAAATGGATAATCTAGGTGACTAAATAGTCTAAATTCATTAACTTTTCCAAAAATAATACTAATGAACTTTCTCCCAGAAATACGCAAGAAACGCAAAACATGCTAGATATTATTGTCCTAAATGAACTTGGTCAAGTAAATTGTCTCAATACTAACTAATGTACATAGCTGTTATTCTTTCCCTTCCCGATAATCAAGTTAAAATTCTTAACCCAAGTACATTCGGTAACCGGCTAACCCACTATCCCAGTTGCGACGTAACCATCATACATTAAAGAACTAAAATCAAGTCTAGGTTCATTCCGTTAATCCAGCTCACGATGTTAAATAAGTAATAAACCACCGCAAACGTCACCACTATATCTTTGAATAATAACATCATAACCACGACTCTGAAAAACCCCCAAAGTAATATCTGGTTTTCGATTTCTATATGGAATTATCATCATCAGCAGCGAAACCAAGTAAATCTTCTTCTCATTTCCGTTACTTCCGTTGTAATTGCTTTAGAAATTCTTGCCGTTGTTTTTGTTGTTGTCGCTGTTGTTGTTGTTAGGGTTTGATTTTGTTTAGTTTAGTGTTGGGGTTTGATTTTGGGGAAAATGGATCTATCTCAAGCAAGATCAACACTATCATTAGGTTTCCATCATCATAATTCACCTTCACATCATACATCAATTGGTGATAATAATAATTCAATTTCACGTCAGAGTTCATCGACTCCGTCGATTCCATTACAATTACTCGATGATGAATCAGTTACGACAGCGGTAGATAAAGAGAAGGGAGGTAGTAGTAATGATGAAATGAAAGAGGAGGAAGGTGAGAAGTTTAAGATTTTAGGGCATGAGATGTGTTTGAAGAGAAAAAGAGAAGTTGATTCTTCGTCTTCTTCGACTTCGTCTTCGAAAAGAGGGGTTGGGGTTACAAATGAACAAAGTCTTGAGACTAGACGAGCTGCTGTTAGGGCTTGGAGTAATCAACCTTTGTCTGTTGCTGATCCAGATATACATGAAATTATGGAAAAAGAGAAACAAAGACAAATCAAAGGTATTGAGTTGATTGCTTCGGAGAATTTTGTATGTAAAGCTGTAATGGAAGCACTAGGTAGTCATTTGACGAATAAGTATTCAGAAGGAGCACCTGGTGCAAGATATTATGTGGGTAATCAGTATATTGATCAAATTGAGTTACTTTGTCAACAAAGAGCTTTAACTGCATTTCATCTTGATTCTGATCATTGGGGTGTAAATGTTCAGCCTTATTCTTGTAGTTCTGCAAATTTTGCTGTCTACACTGGTCTTCTTATGCCTAAAGATAGGATTATGGGTTTGGATTCACCTTCTGGAGGACATTTGAGTCATGGGTACTGTACACCTAGTGGGAAGAAAGTTTCTGGTGCTTCAATTTTCTTTGAAAGTTTCCCGTATAAAGTGAACCCATATACTGGCTACATCGATTATGATAAGTTAGAAGATAGGGCAATTGATTTTCGACCTAAGATACTTATTTGCGGTGGGAGTTCGTATCCTAGAGAGTGGGATTATGCGAGGTTTAGACAGATTGCTGATAAATGTGGAGCTGTGCTAATGTGTGATATGGCTCATATTAGTGGTCTAGTCGCTGCCAAGGTTTGGAATCTTCCCATATCATTTTGCTTTATTCTACTGTTTATATGTTTTTTGATATCATTTTAAATTGATTGGCTGTATTCCTAAATCATGGACGTGCTATAAGTGACAGAATTAGTATAAGCTTTTCTTCTTTTTTTCATCTGCTTAATTATGTTTAATTTCAAAAAAAAAAAAAAACAAACTTGACAGCAGGTATGCTTTAGCAAGTGTAGGTATTGGTTGCATGTGTCGGTTTCTCTATACCTTAGTGTTTACAGTTGGCAAGTGGTCTTGTTTTAAGTCTTTGTATTTATTTGTTTATTTTGGCCCTATTTTTCTCAAATTATATCTTTGCCATTATAGGGTTTGTTATGCTTCCAAGTTTGGGACCAGACTTGTGTTTTATGCATGGACAATGGGGTCATACTATATTTTTCTTAAAAAAATTAGCCTACCAAACCTGGAGGTTGAATAGCGTGTACAGCTGTGAATTTGTAAATAAATAGCCAATTTGTACACACATAGCTAGAAGGTTAGATTGCTGAATGTTTTGAAGCAGTTTCGGTCTTGTTTTTCATCTGGATAAGGTAACTTGTGTGGGAAAGTTGATTTTTGATTGGTTAAAGATGGTTTGGCTACACGTCGTGTCTCTCATGTTCTGTCACAAAGCAACAGTGGTGTTCATTTGCAAGAATAGGCCTAATGATGTCCTTAGTCAGTCTGAAAGGTACAATTTAAGATGCTAACAAACAGCATGTTTATTTGGGCAGAGCCTGCAGACTTGAGCTTTGTTTTGTTTCTATGTTATCACAAGTTGAAGCTTGACTTTTGGTGGCTTAAGATGAGATGGTATCTATCTGTTTATAATGGTCTAGTTTAGCTCGTCTTGTACAGCCCAATATCTTCTGAAATGTGGTTTTTTCTACTCGAGTACTTTCCCATGCGTGCTGACATCTTTCTACCATGTTACTTGGACTGCCTATTTTTGTTATGATTTAAGCTCGAATTGCGCAATGACATTTTGTTGAAATATTTAACACGGATGTCTATTTGGATGATCTACAGGAATGCATAAGCCCCTTTGATTATTGTGATGTTGTGACCTCGACAACTCACAAAGGTCTCCGTGGTCCCAGAGGAGGTATCGTTTTTTACAGGAAAGGCCTAAAACCAAGAAAAAGAGGGATGCTTATGAATCAGGTGGATGAAAATGAGGAGTATGACTTGGAGGAAAGAATAAATTTTGCCGTCTTTCCATCGTTGCAAGGTGGACCTCACAATAACCACATTGCAGCCCTAGCAATTGCCCTAAAACAAGTTGCGACCCCCGAGTACAAGGGTTACATGCAACAAGTGAAAAGAAATGCTCAGGCTTTAGCATTTGCGTTGACAAGAAGAAAATGCAGATTGGTTACTGGGGGTACAGACAACCATTTAGTTCTTTGGGACCTGAGAAATCTCGGATTAACAGGTATTATACTTCACTCTCTGCAGAATAGATTAAAAATATGTTTAGCCCATTGACTGCAATTATAAATATGTGGTTAATCTTACAGTTCTTTATTTTCCTTAAATTCCTTAGTTGTTTTTCAGGTATCAAGTGTTTGTTTACTTGAACTGTAGTTTCATAATTTGTTACTTTTCTTATAGCCTTGAGCTTTCTTGCCCATTAAGGCTTACTAGAGGATCCCTGAAGCTTTGAAGTAGTGGATTTGATTTCATGATAATTTATTTTACATTACATTCTCGATGGCTGCATATCTTCATACTTTATGTTTTGATGTAACATTCCTTCACAAGTGAAAATCTTTTCTGCTAGAAGTTGTGCCGTAGGTTGGTCCTGGTTGTTTTTTCTCTTGTTAATTAGTAAGATATACTCCCTCCGTCCCACTATTAGTTGACCTTGTCATTTTTAGATTTTGTCCCATTAATAGTTGATTTTATATCATTTGAAACTGATGTTTATATTCGTTACATAGGTGTTTTAAAATGCTTTTTAATGATATAAAATTTACGAATATCCGTGGTATAGTTTGAAAGATAAATCATTTCTAAATTGTACTACTAGGTCAACTAATAGTGCGATGGGGGGAGTATTATTTTGGTCAGCTGTACATAGTTTGTTATTTATATACGAGTTTGATACTGTGGATTTTGGTTGCTTATTGAAAAAAATGAGAGGGAAGAAAAATGATTGGGCCTGATTTCTATTCGACTCTCTTACTCAATTTCCTATATCACTAGGGGTCAATTCACCTTATCTATCTGATCGTCGAAACCTAGTATTTGATGTATACGATGTGTGTACAGTAGAATATGATCTGGACTTCTCAGGTGATCTACTGAATTATTTCTCACGAGTTGTCGATAAAAAAAATTCTCTATGATAGACAGATTATCTGTAAACTATTTTGGCATGCTAGTAATCTGGTTTCTAAGGAATTAGTATTTTCTTGTATTGTCAGGGATTTAATGTCTAAAATTAGTTGTTCTTAGTTTGCTGATTTGCTTCGTGACCATCCTTATGCTTTTCATTTCTGTACAGGTAAGACCTTTGAGAAGGTTTGTGAGATGTGCCACATTTCTCTTAATAAAAGTGCCATATTTGGTGATAATGGAGCTATTTCACCAGGTGGAGTAAGAATTGGTAAGAGAACTGCTACCCTCATCTTAATGTTACGGATAAATTTCTTCTCAGAGAAATATCATCTTGCTTTAATTAACATTTTCCAGAGCATTTTCCATTCTGCTGATAGCTTCACTTTCCTAACATTCTTCAGGTACTCCTGCAATGACAACAAGAGGCTGTATTGAGTCTGATTTTGAGACAATTGCCGATTTCCTCCTCAGGGCCGCACAAATTGCAAGCATCGTCCAGAGGGAACATGGGAAGCTGCAGAAGGATTTCCTCAAGGGCCTTCAAAACAACAAGGATATTATTGACCTTCGTAACCGTGTTGAGGCTTTCTCTTCTCAGTTTGCTATGCCAGCATTTGACTTCTGAACTCACTGAGGACACCTTATTTTGACAAGGTGGTGCATTAAGCGTAAACATTATGTAAATTCTGCATAGTTTCTTTCATCCTATAGACATGAACATGAACGTCCAATTCTTTTTTTTGTGTAAAATGGTATTATGAGCATATAAGGGTCACCACTGTTACTTCATACTCCCTGTCCTAAATTACTTGCTTAACTAGGGTCTTGCAAAAATATCAAGGAATTGAAATTTGTTTAATATACTACGTATTTTTTAATATAAATAAAATAGAATTTTATTGCTATTAGTGAGAGTATTGAGTTGGTCTTTAGCTAAATGACTACATACATCAGCAGAGACATTCTCATAACGCTTGCACATTTGCAGCTTTCTCTCTAACTGACTACACCATCGGCCACCTGATTATCATCTCTACTAATAACAAAAGAATAAAATCAGAGATTAAATGTTTTATCTCTTTTATCCCATTCTACCGTTATCATTTCTACTAACAAAAGAATAAAATTAGAGATTAAATGTTTTATCTCTTTTATTATGTTCATATTCTTCCATTGAATGAGTAAGGTGCTTCCAGAAATAGAATGTATGACCAATTTAGCATCAGCTTCAATGTGTAGTGTTTTTGTTTTGCTCACGATAAAGCTTCACGTAATGCCATACACTTCCCTGCTTCTGGACTTAGCATTCCGTTTGTAGTGTCCTTTAATCCGATGACAGGTGCCTGTATGATTACGCATAAAAGATGCATCTACATTGAACTTAATTATGCCATCTAAAGGTGGTTCCCAAAGAGATGGATCATTAACAGATTGTGTGTTCAAGCCATATTCAATTTCATGCAAATGAGGAGCCGAATAATAATGAATTTTATGTAATGAGTTAAGAGGGTTAAGAGAGATTCCTTGAAACACAACATCACACATATCCTTCCACATCACCCAAGCAAGTGAATATAACAGACTCTCTTCATTAATGGTGTTATTTGAGGTGAACCAACTAAGAACCCATTCTGACACAGTGTGACAACTACTTCTAATAGAGTCAATATTGATATTAATTCCTCTTCAGATTGCTCTAGCATGTCTACAATAAAAAATTATATGTTTCATTGTTTCCTCACAGTGACCACAAATGTTACAATGGGTGTCCATACTCCCATTATACATAGCCAACCTGGTTTTGGAAGAGTTGATATCCCTGATACACTTCCATGCAAACAGTTTTATTCAGTGAATTGTGTCACATTTCCATAGTGCTTTCCATACCTTAGTGTTAACTGCAATTCCATTGACTTGAACTTCCTTGTTGGACGTAGTTAACAACCTGTATGTGCTCTTTACTGAGAATTTACTATCTTTTGCAGGCATCCAGAACATAACATTTTCTTTTGACTTGTCAATTAACAATTCTTGAATTCTTCTAGAAGTATCAACATCAAATAAATGATTTAAACGTGGAGGTGATGATAACGATACGTTTGAGGATTTTCACTTCAAATTTTCTGAGATTGCGAGTGCATCGTTCTCATTGTGTCAAGTAACATTAATTCAAAAAATTCTCCATAAAATCTAAAAGATCATTTGAAATAATTGGTGGATGATTCATACCTGGTATCCATCTATAAAACTAGATTTTTGTACTCCAACCATTATTGATCTCCATGAAGTAATATTGCTGCAAAATTGGTAGACCTTTGCTAATGCCATTATAAGAACAGTTCTTCGATGCAATATGGATAATGTCATCATTTTTAAGTATTTACTGCTCAACACATGTATCATTAGATGAATTGATTCATTATGTATTCTCTAAGGTAGCTTGGTTATAAGTTAAGTTTTTTAAAGTCTCAGAAAGCTAAATCTCTCATATCTTAAGATGTATAAACTTTGTGCCATGCTAATGGATTCGAACCTCTGTTAGAGTTGTAACCCTAGAAAAATTCCCTTACAATAGAAGTAAGTTGATTCATGAGATTATGAAGAAGCTTAAATGTACCCATTTGGTAAACTGGAACAGGATTAAGAACATGTTTAATCATAGTACCTCTACCTGCTTGAGAAATAGAGATACAAGACCATGTAGAAAGTCTAGTTTCAAAATTTTATTTGAAGACCATGAGAGGTGAACCCTGATATTTCTCTTTAGAATCCATAGTTTTGGCACCAAGAATTTGTGTCAGAGATTCAACAACTTAAGGCTTAGTTTTTTGCAGAAATGGACTGCAGATTTCTCAAAATTTATCACTTGTTGTGTGCTAAAATTGTGAAGTATCTACAGAAGATTGTTGACTGGAGTAAGATTTACCTGGGTAAAATTCAAGTAGACATCTGCAAAAAGAAAATGATTGATGGTTGGAGCTTGATCAGTCACTTTAATACCTTTTATAGTGTTGTTCTGCTGAGCCGCATTAAGATGTATTGAAAGAAATTTCATGGCTAGTTTGAATAGGTAAGGTGAAAGAGGACCTTCTTGCTGGATTCCTCTAGTAGGAGTGAATTCTTCACATAGGAGCTATTTAGCGTGACTAACAATAAAGTTGTAATGATGCATTGTTAAATTAGATCACAAAAATCTTCACATAACCCAAAATACTTTGATACTTTGATTAAGAATTAATGGCCATTCTAGTCTGTGAAAAGCCTTTTACATACATGTCTAGTTTTAGAGCCATCCATCAAATTTGACCTCTTTTCTTCTTCACATAATGAATTATCTCTTGAACAATAACTGTATGATCACTTATAAGCCGTCCATAGACATAGTAGTGCAGCGAATATTATTGAAAAGAAAGAAAAACGATAATTTGTTCAGACCTCCGATTATTCCTAGGAATAACAACTATGAACGAAGATAATTATTTAGACCTCGGTTTCCAGACTGTAAATAAAAATCATAATTAAACATGAACAAGTTCAATAAAATAATAATATCGCTCAAATTCAACTGTCTTAAACAATAACTAGAAGACTCTTAAATAGACATGGGGAAAAAACCCTAACTTGTTTGACAAGAGAGGATGAAAACAACCCAAAACCGACTCAATCTCAAAATTTGCTATTTTTGGCAAATTTGAGATTTTCATAAATAATGAAAGTACTTATCAAAAGAAACTACGGGCCAAAAACGGCGACTCAAATGGACTCCTAACGAAGAAGTTATTAGCAAAACAAAACTTTCCTAAAACGGTGAAAACGGGTCTTAGATGCATGAGACAATGGAATATGGCTAAATTTAGAAGACTAAGGCGGTCGTAGATCCCCTTGTCATAATTATTGGGCTGTTTCACATCAAGATACCCGTCGGCCTATTTCACAACAATCGGTTTTTTGCCTCCAAATAGGCTATGGCGTGCTCGTATGCATCATTCTCCCGGAGTTGAGAGAAATTCGCCCTCGAATTTTGCTGATCCTCGTCTTCTGAATTATCTCCATGATACAGAACCTAATGTTTTACATTAAAAATATCAAAAGTACGGATATAGCTAGGAAGCTTAAACTTATAGGCATTTGGATTCATCTTAGCAATAATTTCCACCGGACCAATCTTATGTGCCTTTATTTGTTATATTCACCCACAGAGAAATAATTTTTTGTTAATACCGCCTACACAAAATCTTCTACTTCAAAATTCACATCTCTACGCTTCATATATGTTGCTTGCTTATACTTCTCATTAGCCTGAATTAACTGTTCTTCGGACAACTTGTGAATTTGTTGCAACTGTTGGATGCACGCTTCATCTCTAGCTTCAATTCTCTTCAAATCAGGAACACGTGCTAAATATACAAGAGTCTGTGGGTTGTAGCCATAAACAACCTCGAAAGGACTCATACCCAGACTATGATTTACTGAGCAATTAAATGCAAACTTAGCTTGACAAAGTTTCTGATCCCAACTCTTCAGATTTTCTCCGACCAAACATCGTAGTATATCACCCAATGAACGATTCATAATTTTTTTTTGTCCATTACTTTGAGGATGATATGCTCTACTGAAGTTAAGTCTTGTGTTAGCTAACTTCCATAATGTCTTCCATATTTAACTAAGGAATCTTGTGTCCCGGTCACTAACAATTGAACAAGGCAATCCATGCAAACGATATATCTCACGAAAAAAATAATTCAACTATCATCAGTGCACTAGTAGTCTTCTTACAAGCAATGAAATGCACCATCTTTGAAAAACGATCAACAAATACAAATACTGAATCATTTCCCCCCTGAGTTTGAGGTAAACCCAACACGAAATCCATGCTCAAATATGTCCAAGGTTGACTTGGAACTTTCAACAGCATATGCAAACCTGCATTAGACTCTTTTCCTTTTGATAATTGACAGATTCAACATCTATCCACAAATCTTCCAACCTCGCATCTCAGGGAAGGCCAATAATACGACTTTGAAATAAGTTGAAAAGTCTTGTCTCAACCCAGATGTCCTTCGTCATGTAACTCTTTGAGAATCTTGATCCTCATACTAGAATCTGGAATTCCCTTGAAGAAAAAACCATCATGCATATGGTATTCACTTATTTCTCATGTATTGAGAATATTCACAATCTCCGCGAAATATGGATCATTTTAAATAAGATCAGATTATGAATCGAAATCCAATACCTCAGTTCTCATAATATTGAGCAACAGACTCCTGCAACTGAAGGCATCAAAAACTTGATTCTGCGATCCATCCCTATGTTTCAGCACAAAAGTGAACTCTTGTAGGTAACCAGCCCACTTACCATGTCTAAAAGAAAGCTTTTCTTGACTATTGATGTGCTTTAAAAAACAATGATCAGAAAACATTACAATCTCGTTATGAATAAGATAGTGACGCCAATGCTTCAAAGCCTGAACAATTGCATAAAACTCCACATCATAGGTATTATAGTTGATCTTAGCACCATTCAACTTCTCACTGAAATAAGCTATCGGTCGTCCTTCCTGACTCAAAACAACTTCAATCCCAACCCCTTCGATGTGTCACAATGCAATTCAAATGACTTGCTGAAATCAGGTAGAACTAACAGCGGTGCAATAATCAGCTTTGTTTTGACAGCTTCAAAGGCTTCATCAGCTTTTTCAGACAATGAAAACTTTGCTCCTTTCATGCATTCAGTAATTGGGGCCATAATGGTACTGAAGTGGGAATAAAACGTCGGTAAAAAGAAGAAAATCCGTGGAAACTTCTTACCTCATGCAAAGTACTAGGTTTAGTCCAATTTTTAACATCTTCAACCTAGGACTCGTCCACTTTGATCCCGTCCTTGGTCACAATATAGCCGAGAAACAAAACCAGATCTGTCATGAAAGAACACTTCTTAATGGTTGCAAACAGTTTCTCCCTGCGTGACACATAAATCAATTCTCAGAAATATTGGACATGCAAGTCCATATTAGCGCTATAAACGAGAATGCCATCAAAATAAACAACCACAAAAGTACCTATAAAAAGTATCAGTACTTGATTCATGGTACGCATGAATGCACTTGGTGCATTGGTGAAACCTAATGGCATAACCATCCTCTCATATAAACTCTCTAGAGTTTAAAAGCAGACTTCCACTCATCACCTTCAATAATCCTAATCTGATGGTATTCGCTTTTCAAGTTTAACTTGGTGAACACCTTCGCTCCACTTAACTAATCTAACATGTCATCCAACCTTGGAATATGAAAACTATATTGGACAATAATTTTATTGATATCATGATTATCAACACACATCCTCCACATATTATCTTTCTTCGGGATCAATAAGGATAGTACAAAACATGGGCTAAGAATTTGTCAGATCAATCCCTTTCGTAACACCTTTTCAACTTGGAGACAAAGTTCTTCATGCACTTTAGGACTCATTCTGTAATGTACTTTATTTGGAAATCTTGATCCAGGAATTAAATCAATGCGATGTTGAGCGGTGGTAACTCATCAGGCATAAATATTCCCAAATTCTTCAATTAAAGGTTGAGCTGCAATGAGGATACTACTTTCATCATGTTTATCTTTGCCAATCAACACATATATACTTCACTTGCATCTTCTATCTCATCTTCAAACTTCTTGAATGATAAGAGATTGGTAACTTTTACAATAGATAGTTTAGGAACAATCTCTTTACTAGGTACAAGTACTATATGGACGTCGTCCTATAAAAAACTGTAGGCATTCTTATAACCATCATGACTAGTTTTTCTGTCAAATTGCAATGGACAACCCAACAATAAATGAAAAACATCCATACCATTAACGTCACACCAGACTTTATCTTTATATTTGTTACCAATTATAAAGGAAATCAAGCAACGTTTGTTTACTTTTACCTCGTTCCCTTTCTTAAGCTAGGAAAGCTTGTAAGGATGTGGATGTGCTTTGGTTTCCATCTTGAAACTTTTCACAACCTCTTCATCAATCATATTTTCGCAACTTCCAGGATCAATAACAAGACGACAAACCTTTCCTTCGATCGTGCAAGTTGACTGGAATATATTAGTACGCAACTAGATATCACCATCTTCTTGACACGGAGTAAGGAAACTTCTTCTCACCACAAAGTTGACTCCTTGATCTCCGTAAACAACTTCATTAGTAGGTTCATCATCTTCAGACGCATCATCAAAAATACCATTATCACCACTATTTTCTTCAGGGAATAACACCTTATTCACCCGTTCTCCTTTGTGACGGTCACTTCCTTTATGTCTAGGTTCTCCACATTTATGATACCGTCCTATGAAAGTATTAACTGGGGTTTTATTTGATGTAGACACGGAATTAGGTTTACTGGATGTACCTGGTGTTGACGTACTACAGTTACCCCAACTCGAGCTTCTACCCCCCGCTTGCTTCTCTATCTTCCTTGCTCTGTGATGTGTATCCGAAATCGAAAGACAGTCAAACATGTTGAGTGTGTCCTGATATTGTTGTGGTAGACCACCTATATAACGATCCACTGTTTGCGCTTCCATCTTTGACAGGTCGTGAAGAATAAGTAGTCGGTAAAACTCCTTAGTATACTCACCAGAAGAAAGTGCTCCTTTGCGTAGGTTTTGCAGCTGCTGGTACATCATACCAATGTGGTTATGTGGCAAAAATTCAGCTCTCATATATTTATTCATGTTCTCCCACAAGACTAACTTTTCCTTTCCTATACGACTTCATTGCAGTTTTGTTGTTTCCACCACGAATTAGCTCTCCCATGGAACATAATTGCTACTAATGAAACTCGTTTATTATTTGGTACATCTTTAGATTCCAAGACTTCCTCAACCATAGCCAACCAAGAAAAAAAATCTTCCAGTTCTAAACCACCATGAAATTATGGAATCTCTACTTTTATTCCTGCCTTCAAACGTTCACATTCTTCACGTCGGTTTCTATTAGAAAAATGGTTGTCGTTACCTTCTTCTGATTCGTCTTCTTCTTTACGCAGGATGTTACGCCAAATCAACATACCTTTGATATCTTCTATTAATTGTTCTCCACTTCTACCTTGACCAACTTGTACTCATGGAGGCATCATATAAACCCTAAAATTGACTCATCTCTGGTAACCAAACTAGTCCAGTAGATATTACTGAGAAAAAAATAATGATAATTTATTCAGATCTCCAATTATTCCTAGGAATAACGACTATGAATGAAGATAATTATTTAGACCTCGGTATCCCTATTATAAATAAAAATTAGAATTAAACTTGAACACGTTCAATAAAATAGTTTTTTAATAATCAAATTCAACCATCTTAAATAATAACTAGAAGACTCTTAAATAGACATGGGAAAAAAACCCTAATTTGTTTGACAAGAGAGGATGAAAACAACCCAAAACCGACTCAATCTCAAAATTTGAGATTTTCCTAAATAATGAAAGTACTTATCAAAAGAAATTACGGGACACAAACGGGGACTCAAACGGACTCCTAATGAAGAAGTTATTAACAAAACAAAATTTTCCTAAAACGGTAAAAACGGGTCTTAGATGTCTGAGACAATGGAATATGGCTAAATTTAGAAGACTAAGGCAGTCATAGACCCCCTTGTCATGATTATTGGGTCATTTCCCATCAAAATAGACACCCTCCAGGATGTTTCACAATAGTCGGGTCTTTTGCCTCAAAATATGCTATGGTGTGCTTGTCTGCATCACATAGGCAGCTTGGAAAAGAGAATCAATCTTAGCCATTAATGGCTTCATTCTATTGACAAGAACTTTGGAGATAATCTTATATAATATATTTCACAAACCTATTGGTCTGTAATCAGCAGCACAAATGGACTTTTTCATCTTAGGAATAAGAGAGATGTATTTCTTTTTTATCTTCCTTAGGGTATGTTTTGTTTCAAAGAATCTTGTTACCATCAAACAAACATCATTCCCAATAATATCACATTGACTCTTATAACCAGTCTGAAAATATTATGGACCTGGAGCACTCCAATTCTCCATGATTTTAAGAGTATTATGTACTGCTTAAACGGATGGTGTTCTTGTGAGAGAGAAATTATCTTTTTCAGTAATTATAGTATGTAAGATTTCATATAGACTTTCATCAAGAACTAGATTAGTGGTGGTACTAATGCTTCTGAAATGTTGTGTCAGATGAAGAGAAATTTGATCTCTTGTCTTAAGCCATCTACCATCATGGTCTTGAATATAATTTATGTTATTTTTGGTTCTTCTCTTGTTTGTTTTGATATGAAAATATTTGTTGTTGCAGTCCATGTTTTGATAAAGTGATCTCTAGACTTCTTTTGATAAATTTACTTTTTGATTTTGTGCCACTTGTTCAATTCCTTGTTGATGCTGATAATTTTATTGTGAGTACCGGAATCTTGAGGTCTTCTATGAAGATTGTTCAGCTCCTTTTGCAGATTATCAACTTTTTGGTTAACATTGCCGCAATGCTCCATATTCTATTAATACAAGTCTTTTCTTGTGGTCTTAAGTTTATTGACTAACTGACAACCAGGAGAGCCATTGATACTAGATTTCCAAGCATTAAGAATTCAACATTTATCCAAGTTAGGAAGAATTTAAAAGGTTTCCAAAGGTTAGGAATGGTAGAGTCAGTGACTAGCATCACCTGACTATGATCACAACCTACATACTTTGGCTAAGTGCATAAGCTTAGAGTTAGGAAAGTTCAAACTCCAATAGCCATTACCTAGAGCCATATTTATTCTAGACCTCTTTGATGCATGTACCTAAGTTATTGTTGGTCCAAGTGAAATCTTTACCAATAAACCCAATGTCTTCTAAACCACAGTCAGAGACTATGCTATTAACCCAACCATTTGTGGAAGAAGTTCCACTCTTATTATCAATAAGATGGAAATTAAGGTCTCCTAATAAGATCCAAGGGCTACTATTAGCTCTACTTATTTGGTGGATGTAATTTCATTGACCTTTTTTCTTATCATAGTTGGTGTGGCCATACATGCATGTAAGAAGGAATTCAGGTTTATTAGGATCATCTTGAACTAGTACATTGAACATGTTACTATGAGAATTAACTATACCACGGGAGAAAAGAAAGAAGATTTATCATATGTACGGGGTATCCATATATATGAAAGAATATTTATTAGCAAAGATAAGTTACTATAGGGGTATCCAAACTAATACGGGTTTCCAAGAAAATGGAAACCATTGTACATTAAACGCATAATCCTGATTTTGAATTAAATAGGGAATGCTCCACAAGAGATAATCCCTTCACAACATTGGTGTGGATTGTTCTTGTGACGTGTAATGGTAACTATAATATCATTCTCTATATAATAACATAGCTTTTTAAAACGTTCTCATTCACCGGAGCTCCACGTTGATTATAACTTCTGGTTGATTTTGGACCCACCATTTTGATTTTTTTGGTAATTTTATAAAATTTCGGATAAAAATAATTCAACAAAAAATCTTATGCCCCACAAAATCTTATGAAAAATCATTATTAAATATTTCTTACCATAAATAAATCCTAACATTAAATTACACAAATAAATAATTAAATAAAATCACAATTATACTACTCATCATGATTGAAATTAAAATATGCATCATGATCTCATCATCATAAAATTAAATCGACCACAGAACTAAAACCTAATGTCCAATGTCCAATTACACTTTTCTTAGTTAAAATAATCTAATTACAATTCTAATAAATTAATTATTACTAACTAATAGTGATTATAGTTTACGAATCCAAATACAATTTCTACTGGCACTTAAAATTCAAAATCAAAATCCATGTAGATGTTGATACTTACTTGTGGATCGAGATTTGCTTTATCTTCCACATTAAAAATAACCCTGCTCAATAATCGATATAAAATATCTTTAGTAAAAATCGTGTGGATTTATTTAAGCATGATATTAACCAAAAAAAATTGAGAAAAAAAAATCATTAACAAAAAGCTTAATTGACATGAGTTTCGATATCATTTTTCTTAATATCGTTCATTCCATAAATAAAAATAAAAACAATAGTTGTTACTAAACATTCATTCCATAAAATAAAAATAAAAACAATAGTTGTTATTAAACATTCATTCCATAAAAAATAAAAATAAAAATAATTCCAAAACTTCTTTCAAAGGATAAAATATGGCTATCAAAAACACGTATTTGCCTAATATTATCAAAAATATGTAAATTTAAGATAACTCCAAAAAAACTAACCGAAATAATAAAATTCTAAATATTTTGTGAAATTCAATTCATGGGTAAAAAACAAACAAAATTATCTTTATGCGATGTTTTTGGTAAATACCTATATTCATTCTATTGGAGAAAAAACCATCCCATAAATAGGAAAACTCTTATATAACTAACCGAAAATAATAAGATTTTATGAATCATAATATTGGTTAAAAATAATGAAAATTATTTTTCTAGAGTTTTTTCTGGTAAAAATATAAACTTATTTCCTACCTTAGTACAAAAGATATTCATTTTTGTTGGCTTGGGTCTCTTTTTTTCTCTATAAAATGTCCAAGCAAAACCCAAATCTCATTGTTTGGGCGCTTTTATACTTCATGGTTTTGTTCAATGCATGCTTTTTACTTCTTTTTTTCCTGATCCGCGGTTGTGTTTTCTTTGCAGATCCTCGTCATAAAAAAAAATGCACACGGTCGACAAAGCTTCTTCTCTCCTCCTATACTTAACAGCTCGGGTAATATTTTCTATTGTTTTTAATTTTTCATTTAGAGAAAAGATCGTTAGGGGTTCATGTTGATTTTTATTAAACGATGGGTATACAAGAGTACCTCGAGCCCATCTTTTTTCATTCCGTATCCAGCTATTAGAGAACTTAAGAAGATTGAGAATTTCTTCCTACAAGCAGAAATCAAAAAAATTATAAAGAAGCCGGAGATATATTTCTGTTAAGTGTTTTCAGTTTATTCCGCATCCAGCTATTAGAGAACTTAAGAAGATTGAGAATTTCTGCCAGCAAGAAGAAATCAAAAAATTATCCTAGAAGCCGGAGATATATTTATGTTAAGTGTTTTCAGCGGAATAAGGAATCTATACGCTTAAAGAAAAAAATATCTCCCTATTGAAAACATTATCTGAGATCGAATTGTAGAAAATATTGAGTTTCTTTTATTGTATCCCACATCTACTGCATCAGTAAGAATGATCATATCGGTTTATTTTATTTGTCCATTGGCTATTGCGATCAAGTAAAGGTATTCAAAATTTTAGATTTCCTTTTCTTTCATTGATTTTTCTTCTTTCGAATTTATAGGGATATTATGTTCTTTTAGTTAATATAATTTTCTATCGATTTTGAAACACTTACGATTTTTGTTTCAACATTATTAACTAAAAATATCGATTTTATAAGAATTTTGTTCAATATAGGCTAACTAAACTAAAGGATTTTCTTTCTTAATATACATGTAACATGCAATAATTTATATAAGTCTCTTTCAGAATTGTACGTGTTCACGCATATTTAGGGTTTAATCTGAATCTTTATTTACTTTCAATAATTTTCTTATCCATTAACGTCTTTGATGTCTCTCATAAACAACACCATTACTTAACAAAGTCGGTCGGAAGACGAAGAATAAAGAACATGTGGATCTGGAGAAAATTTATGGTAAGCTTGCAATAATCACCATTTTTTTTTATCAATCATCGTTAACCTGTTGTTCGACTTTTAACTCTAATTTTTTGGTTTTGTTATTTTGAAGATGTGACATCAAAATGCCAGTTCAAATTTAACATCGTAATAAGTGATGCTAAATGCTGCAGACAACTTCTCGGATGGTTATAAAACTTGCGCGATGCTGATTTGGTAGTCTATACATGTAGAAGACGTCAAATACAGTGCAACGTCATTACATTTTGATGGTTCTATAATCTATCGAACTTTCTAGATTTATTTTAATTTTAATATCATTTTTAAGATGTTGTTTGAATATTCAAACTACAATCATACAACAAAGGTTTGCTCTAATACCTTTATATTTCATCAATAAAAGTCATTGTTGTGAAAATCCATGTGTCTTAAGGAAACAAAAATGCACAACATGTGGTTTGTTTACTACCACGCACATCATGCAGTTGAAGCAGGTGCAATCACATATGGTATGTTTACTACCAAGATGGCACCATGCCTATATATACTTAAGGGATGTTCTTCAACCAAGCTGTTGTGTTGGTGGTACGGATGGCTGTAACTATTTCTTCATTCCAATTAAAATTGTTCTTCAAAAACACCTTCATTTCACGCTCTTTAGAGAACATATTCATGGTTGTTTTGTATCCTCAAGCAACTTTTTTTTGTAATCGGACTTGCACTGGGACTCCGTCAACAATTGGATTATGTTACATCTTGCCGTACTTGGAAACAAAATATTTTTCATTTTGTTTGGTCCTCTGTTCTTTGTTTTCAAGGTATGGTTATATCATAGAAGATGTGGATCTAATATTATATAAGCTTTCGATAGTATGTTTGATTTCTTATTAAACAAACATACTTTTTTTTGAAGCATTAAATTAAATAAAACTAATAAAACAATTATTACACGTGGGAATGTAATTCCCATAGAATCGCTCAATATAATTGGATTAAAAAAAGCCGGACTCGTTTGTTCCCAAATTGATGTTGAAAGGTTTCCCGCCTGGATTTTATCGGCTGCAAAATTTTCCAGTCCATCCGCGGCTTGGTTTCCTTCTCTATAGTTATGTTGAAAAACACAACATGTGATTTGTCGCAATAAACAAACATACTGATCATAGTATCTTCCTTTGGCCTTAATTGTAATAATAATTTTCTACTTAACTGTAATTGTAATTGATTCCACTTTTGTTTTTTTTGGATTGTGAATTATAATAATTATTATTAGGTGGAATACGGGTCATGGATGCTATGATCAGTATCTCAATGCATGCATAAGGTAAGGAATAAAAAAAAATACATCATTTTAATTTTATTCGGTTTATAAAGCTTGAATAATAAGTACAGTAGGCTTTCCAATATTGTAAATTTGTGATGTATTCCCATGACTTTTTACTTTTTCTTTCTTTTTGTCAATTACACTTTTTTTTTGTTGCGGATTGAATGTTTAGTTCAAGGCTGATAATGGAGGTACCAATTTGTTTGGGAGTGTACCAACACCAAGGCAAATGATGTTTTGTCTTATTAGCATTTTGGTACACCTCCAAGCAAAATCAGTCCCCCCTATTAGCCAATTTGTTTTTTTAGTGAAATTAATTATAAAATATTTCCCAATATTTCATAAGCAAAAAAAAAAAACCGTGCGTAGCACGAGTGAAAAACTACTGATCCTGTTTTTTTCATGACTAATTTCTAAACGTTTCACATGACGTGAGACAAAAAATGTCTTTCCAAAGATTGTCGAAAATGTTTGCAGTTCATTGAAAATATTTTTTTCATTAATAAATTAGTTGATGGAAAGGCATAAATTTTCTTAGAGCCTCCCGAAACATTTTTGCGACCCTTCCCGTCATGGGCGGAGCCAAGATTTCTAGTTAGAGGGTGCAAAAAATTGCTTTGGGGTACACAAATTATTTTAGGGGTGCAAACAAGCAAAATTAGGCTTGTGATTATAGTTTTAAGAAATACTAGATTTTGTCCCCGTGCTACGCACCGGGAGACCCCGAAAACCGTCCACTATCATGTTTTTCTTTTAACCATAGTTTTGGTTTGGCGTGACGGTAACCCGCCTCGCTCCGTCGGGATATATTTGGTATCCGTTTATTTGTTGCGGCTCGGCCTCTCACAGTCCCAATACATGATTAGGATTTTTGATTTCGTGTGGCTCGGCCTCGCCTCGCGCCTGTCCCTATGCATTTTTGATTTGTTGTCGCGCGGATTCGCGACATCGAAGCGTTTTTTATTTGGTGATGCATTTTTAATTTGACTTGGCTCAGCTACGCCTTGCCCCGTCTCAATGCATGCTTAGGGTTTTTAATTTGGTGCGACTTTGCCTCGCCTTGTCTCGTCCCCATGCATTTTTGATTTGATGTAGCCCGACATCGAAACGTTGATGCGTTTTTTATTTGGTGATGCATTTTTAATTTGGCTTGGCTCGGCTACGCCTCGCCACATCGCTTAAGGTTTCTTACTTGGTGTGGCTTGGCTTCATTTTGATTTTCATTTAGTAGCATGATACGAATAAGAAGCAATTGTGCATGCTGGATCAAACGGTTCCTATTTTCCAGCTGAATAAGCCTATTACAAACCCCGCTTAAACTTTTTTGTCAGGAAAATTGAGTCAAAATGAAAACGTTGATAAGATATTACATTACATTTAAAGTATTACAAATAGATCAAGTTATTCATTTAAAATTTCAAAATACTACACACAGATGGTCTAAAGTATTTGGTCAAACCAATGATTGTGTTACCCCTAGCCATGGAGAAGTATCGAACCCACTTTCACCAACTCTATAGTTGTATTGTATCTAGCAGGAATAACCGTCTGTCGATGTGGTGTCAAGCACTTGGTCGTAGTAAACAAAGGTGTTCCCGTAGATATATTAGTCCTTGCATCAGCTATTTTCTTCCGGGCCAAATATTTGTTGTGACATGAATCGACTGCCACAATAATTGATCATAACAGTTGCGCAATTAGACATGTGGCACGACAATTATCCATAAAAAGCTACAAAATGCTTAAAAATGGTTATAGTTATATGTCGCCTATAAGACTAAAAAGATAGGGTTCAAAATGTATTCGGGCGATTCTATAAAGTACAGAAATCCAAACAATCATCCCTTGTTTCATCAATCAGGCTACTCTAGAGTCAAGTTCACTGTCTAACATTGAATTTGGTATTTGTTTTAATTCTTCAAATTTGTACCAATTATTGCAAGTGGTTACCATAACTAATATGTGACTGTATAACTTTTTTTCCCAAGATGTATATTCTAAAGTTCAGTAGCCCCGCAACCAAGCCAAAACCGCACCTAGCCAAAGCTAGCCACGCCATGCGCCCATGGAAAACCCTTGGCCCCACATGCCATGCAAAAACCGCACCTATCCAAAGCTAGCCTCGCCATGCACCCATGGAAAACCCTTGGCCCCACATGCCAAGCAAAACCACGTCAAGGCATGCCATGCCAACCTAATTGCACCAAGGAATGCCTAACCGTGCCACCATGATGGTCTTCCCTACGCGGATACCAAAACGAATGCGTCCAACAATCAACGGTTGCCCTTCAACCCCATGAGAAAATCCTATCCATCCAAGGTTACCAGACAACGTGTGGTAACATGTGGCCCGAAAACCTAAGTTTGGCCACGCCAAACCATGCCATGCCAACGGTATGCCAGCCTAGCCGCTCTACCATGCTGGCCTTCCCTATGCGGCTACCAAAAGAAAGGCGTGCAACAATCAATGGTTTCCCTTCAACCCCAGGAGAAAATCCTAGCCATCTAAGGTTACCATACAACGCGTGATAACCTGTGGACGGAAAACCTAAGTTAGAACATGCCAAACCATGACAAGCCAATGGCATGCCAGCTTAGCCACGCCACCATGCTGGCCTTCCCTATGCGGCCACCAACGAACGAAAGCGTGCAACGATCAACGGCTACCTTTCTCTTAATATGCAAGATCTCGACCGTCGAAGGTCACCAAGCTACCAAGTCTCCCAAGCTCGACTTGCCAGGCAATAACTACATTCCATATGTTTTCCACAAAAAACATTCGAGATATCAAACACATGTCACAAACTGGGGGATCCTATTTGGGTATTGGTTTGGAGGTTTACAGCGTGCGTCGTACACTACACCCATCATAAGGAAGTGTCATAAGGTGAGGCGGTTAGTAAATTTAGGGAGTCAATGGTGAAATGCTCAACAATCAATTCCATACGTTAACTGTTTTATGGAACATCAATTCCATACGTTAACGGTTTTATGGAACATCAATTCCATGCATGCGGTTATCACCTCCTCCCATTTACTTACCCATTTATTTATCCCTTAATGAGACCATAGTACATTTTACTTCGACTTGTATAAATAGGTCTTACCTATTTTCACCGAACAACAAGTTTATTAGGGAATATACAACACTCAGAAAATACTTGCTAGCTTACCACTTGTTAGCCTTCCCACTTTTCTGATACAAGTCACAGTAACACAACTACTCTTCCAGAATCATCTATTCTGGTCTCATCACTTTCCTTGCTTCCCTCCCTAAAACCAACCCATTATCCTTCACTTTGTGACCGAAGCAAGTCTGGAACGGCCATTTCTTGGTTTAGGCTGGATTTGTACAGATTGATCTCTCGAACTTAAAGTACTCCCTTGCAGTACATTTTTTAGGGTTTAAATTGTTTCTCACTTGTACACTCGAAATTACCAAAATCAACAAAAACTATTTTCACTTACAAACATGTATTAAGGAATACAATATGAGGTTTATTGATTAACCATTAAACTTTGTATATAAGACATCAACATAATCGTATGAATGCTATTGTGATTATGTATGGGTATGAGGTGAGGATTTCATCCTAGGAAATAATGTTTTTACATGTTTTTTAAGGAAGTAAGTTCATGATATGTATTGTGAACCGAAAAGGAAATCGCCATGCGTTATTGGGGATGTTCTTCATTGCATATCTTATGAACGACCAATATGTATGATTAGTATAACCGCTCATGACTTGTTTGTGTTTTTGGTAATACTATTCACATGAGGCCTGACTTATGTATTGGTATGACTTTTATTAGTGAAACCGATCTTAAATAATCACCTGGGGTATGATCGGGTTGTGAGTGTCTAAACTTATTACTGGGAGAAGGGAAACCGATCCTAGTAAGAGGTGCAACACATACAAAGGGGAATCAATACTTATATGAGGTGCAACAAGGTTTATAGTATAAAGGGGAACCGATCCTATGAACATGTGCAACACGTTTTTAGGCAAAGGGGAACCGATCCTATGGACATGTGCAACACGTATAAGTTAGATACCAAATATATGTGGGGAACCGATCCTAGTACCTAGTCAACCAAATTTTGAAAAGATAGTGTGACTATGCACAGTACTCACATGGAGGTAGAACCGAAACTTATTTTGGTAGAACCGTTACACCCATGACTTGTGATTGAGTATTACTTGATCAATCACATAGTTCTTGAAAGTCAGATGAACCAATTATAAACTTGTTTAGAAGTGTGGTAAATCGGTTTCAAGTGAGTAAGTATGAAAAAGAACTTACAAGACGAAAGATGTCGACACACTTTGAACACGCGCATTAATGTGTATCTTTTATTGTTCAAGGATATTCCTTAACACCTAAGAAGGAAGTAAATCCCAAGATCGAATTTAAATAAGTTAAGAATCTTTTAATTAAGTTTTTTAATTATATATGGAAAATAATAATTAGTAATGTGTATTTACTAGTTAAAGATTTTCCAAGGAGATTTCGATCATAAATTTGGACAGTGCATTTTCAGGAATTATGAAAACTGAATTTGGAAAATATTGAATATCTTGAGAATATTTTCGGTTTTGGAAATTCCTTGGTGTACAAACTTCCTTGTCTATATATACTTTGAGTTTCCATTTCTAGAAAACTAATCCTTCGTGATAGAAAGCTTCCTATGTTGTACTGTTACTAGTGAAGCCGCCTATTCGGAGAGAAGAGTAACCTAATTAGGCGAAATCTATTATGACCGATCAGTTTAAAGTCTTCTTTGGGATTGATAAGCTCTAGTGCGTACCGTTGGTGGGAAACTAGATAATTGGGGTTTATCTTTTGTTTTCGATTATTGATTTGATTGACTAACAGTTGTTCAATCTTTGATTGCACCTAGTTTGTTTATTCTTGAGAACCTTCTCTTATGATATAAGGCTCACTCAAACTAGATCAAAGATCAACGTTTCTACGAATCTAAGTCTTTCTAGATCCGTAAGATAGATTCATTGATTTTCCATTGTTAACAGACTTCGTTCTTTGTGACAAATCAATAAGGAATCAAGCTTGTATTTTTGCAGATTGTTACTTTGAAAATTAAATTAAAGATTGAAGATTTTGAAGATTCAAAGAAGAAGTTGTTGTGAACCATAAATAAGATATATTAGATCTAATCCTAAAGAGAACGCATGTTCTTCTAGGATATTGGGTAACAAATATCTATTGAGAACTTCGGTTCTGCTAGATATTATCAAATTAAGAATACTGCTGAAGCTGAGTAACTAGGATTTTAGTTTACTTATTATTGTCTAAACGAAGTTGCAGGTTTACTTTTTGTAGCGTCTTAATTCAATTGAGTATTCAAAAATGGACTAGGTCCCGGGCATTTGCGGTTTCCTCGTTAACAAAATTCTATTGTGCGTGTTTTACTTTATTTCCGCATTATAATTGTTTTTATATTATAATTAAAGTAAATACACTTGTACGTGAATTAGGCACTTGATATTTATCTTATTAGGTTTCGGTTATCAAGTGAACACTTTGTCATAGTATTGTCTCGATTCATATCACGTGTTAGGCCAGTCCGGACTAACCCTATTTCAAGTGGAAATTGTGTTGAAATATTCCTTGAGTGATTGTTTCTCCAAGAGGTTTATACACAGTGGGTCTTGTATAGGTTGTGATCAAAATAGAAGATTGTGGTGTATTTGGGTACCCTCGTGTTTTCAATTGGTATCAGAGCAGGCAAACACGAAAAGATCTAACAATCCGTGTTTGGTGTGATCCAACCTATAAAGTTTTGAATCAAATGATAATTGATTCAGTTAACGTACCTCTAGAGTTTGATGGCTCAAACTATCTATGGTGGAAAATGGCTATGCAATCTTTTTTTCTAGCTCATGACTTTAACACTTGGGTTTTAGTTATTGATGGGTATGTACACCCAAAATTAATGGTCGACAACTCAACCACTGAGTTTATACTAAAGGAATTTAAATAATTTAGTAATGAAGAAAAATTACTTTCGAAGTAAAATTCTTATGGATTAAACGCCATTATACATGATGTAACTCGATACCTCCATCATCATGTAACCAAGTGTAAAATATCAAAGGAGGCTTGGGATATTCTTAATATCATATTTGAAGGGAATGCCTCTGAAAAAGAGGCTAGGCTTCTAACCCTATCTTCTAAATGGGAAAATCTTCGTATGGATGAAGACGATACCTTTGATGAGTTTGATGAAAAACTTTCTGAAATAGTGAATGCCTCTTATGCTTTAGGAAAAACTATTTCAGATAAAGATATTGTGTGTAAAATTCTAAGGTCTTTACCACCAAGATACGAATCTAAAAAGCATGCCATCATGGAAGTTAATGATCTTTCCACACTATCCACAAGCACTCTAGTTGGTAAATTAAAGATCTTTGACCTTGAATATCAATTCAAGAATGAAGTGGGTATTACCCTTAAAGTTGTAACTAAGACTTGTTCTTCAGATACAAAAACTGAGAATTGCAGTGTTGATACGACTGCACGAGAATTTAGAAAGTTATTAAGAAAAAAGAAAATGAATTATTCTCCTTCTCAAAAAAAAAACAAAAGTGTGTAGAGAATAAAGAACAAAATAATTATGATAGCTCTAATTGTTCGAAGGTTCAAGAGAACAAATATTTCCATGCAACTGCTGAATGCACATCTGGAAAGGATATTGAAGTAACTTTAGAGTCAAAAACACTTGAATGTGATAAACTCTGCAAAGAGAATGAAAATCTTAAAAGGTAACTTGATATTCTATATAAGGATATAGAACGTGTAAGTAATGGTGAGACTTATCTTGAAGTATCGGAAAAATACAGAAAACAAAAAGGTGATGATCGAGAAGCTCCAGATCCAAAGGGACTTGATAGTGATCTTCGTGAAGAGAATGAAAGATTGAAAAAGGAACTTAATGATCTGTATGAGGATATAGAGATTATCAAAAATGATCAAGATTATCTTCGAGCCATGAGAAGTTACAGAGAGCAAATTGAAGAAAGTCATGATCGAGAAAGGAAACTATATACAGAACTGGAGAACCTAAAGAACACTGAGGTAAGTAATCCTACCGAATCTGAAATTTCTTTAAATTATAAAGTTCAAATTGATAAAGCTAAGGTTGATCTAGATGATGATCTTGAAAAAAATAAAAATATTGGAGAAAGATAATATGAGTCTGAAAACGGACTTGAAAAAGTTCGATAGTAACATAAAACAACTTGACTCAATGTTGAAGTCAAATAGAGTTCCTCGTGACACTCGAAGATTGGGCTACAAAGGTAAACAAACTTTTTATGCTAAACAGGAGACAAAGTTTGTAAAGCCTAAAGACTCTGCTGAAGAAATTGCTTCAAAAGTTGCCACAAAATATTGCTCTTCCATAAAATAAAAATCTGTAGCACCTTCATCTTCAGCAAAAAATGGAAAATGAAAATTCCGTCAAACTCCAATAAAAGAAATTCCACATCAAGGTAACACTAAACCCCATGGTTCGTATGTTACTAAGCATTGCTCTTATTGTGGAAATAAAGGACACTTGGAAAGAGGATACAAATTCCGTAAAAGGAATAAAAAAGCCATAGATACACGTGTTTCTGCAAAATTGGCTGAACTCAATAATGCTAAATCAGGACATGATTGTTCTAAAAATAAACAAAAGAATTATTGTAATTATAGTTCAAAGTTTGCTTATCAGGATTCTACGAAATTTTCTCAGAATCGCTCAAACTACAAAAGGAGATATAACTTTATAAAGACTAGATCTGATGTTCCAAATTGGAGAAAGGCTAACTCTCAGAGTTTTCAACATTTCAGTTACCCTAATGTTTCCTCAAGAGATTCATCTTGGATTTCAGGAATAAATAATAGGAAGAACAAAGTTGCTTCAGCAAAACCCATTTATAAATGGAGTCCAAAGTCTTCTCTAAAGACAACCATGATGGTATCAAAAGATAGTCACAGTGATGACACTCAAATGATAAGTTTCAATACTCATGACATTCAGAATATTGTGTTAAATATTCTTGAACAAATGAATGTATCTCCGTGTTGTCATCGGTATATTAGATAGGTCTCATAATCGGTTACCTTTTTATGATTTTGTGCCTTTTGATTTAGCGGATTTCATATCTAACTTGTTTGGTTGCTTAATCAAATAATCATAAAAGGATGATGACAATTAATCCCATATGTGAGTCACGATTATACTATTATCAATTTATTTCTCACAAGTTGTGTATATAGTATACATATGAGTCGTTGGTATTAGATTATTAATATTGGCATGTAATAGTTAAAACCTTTTCAACCTTTCTCTGGTAAAGGTTTCATTTGCTGTTATCTTGTCTTTGCAAAAGGATGAGAAAAACAATGAGAAGATCAAGTGGATGCGAAATTAAGGTAAGAATCTTGTTAGTTAATTGTTTTCCTGTTTAAGAAAAGCCTGTTTTTATTTGATATATATATTGCTTTTGCTTAAGAAAAATTATCGGTACAATTGATGTGTTTATTCCACTATGAATGTATGGATGTATGTGTGATTCAATTGGTTCTGGTTAAGTAAAACTATTGTTATCTTGCTTTCTTGTGTGATATCAATTGTTCAGGCTTACAAAATTTTGGTGCAATTGCGGTGCTTTAATGTCTATATTATTTCAATTGCTTCCAGTTAAGTAAAACAATTGTTATTTTGCTTTATTGTGTGGTATCAATTGTTTAGGCTTACAAAATTTCGGTGCAATAGTGGAACTTTAATATATGTTGTTTCAATTGCTTCCGGTAGAGGTGAATAATTATGCAAGTTGATTTATTGGTTTGTATGAATTATTTATGTCTTAACGAATGAATATATTGACGTGATAAGTTGTTTAGTCCAATTCGATTCCGGATAAGCTAAACTAAGTTAATTCTAATCTTAGTTAGACTTATCAAAGTGGAGGTTTCGGTTATTTAAGTCTAGCTGAATGCCTAAACAAGGAAATGCTAGTTAATTAACCTAGTATTTGGCTTGTTTAAAATCTAAAGGTCTAAGTTATATGGATAATTAGAACCTGATGAGAAAAATGGAGTTTATCTTTGTTCTGGTCTTACCAAATGAAGTGGTTGTATTTATACAATAGTTTAGCAAAGGAATTAAGGTGCTTAGTTGATTTTTGGTTTGCTAAACTAGTTGGGAAAATTTCTTCAGGCAATTATTTCCATGATGACATATCAAAACATAATTACTTTGTAGTTTCATTTTTGATATTGGTTATCAAAAATGGTATGTGGAACCCTCGTTCTTGACTCAACAGGTTGCAAGTCTATTTGAGATTTGTAAGATCCTTTTCGTGTTGTCCTTTATTTTTTTTCGCTTCTTTGTCATTTTTGTGACAAAAAGGGGGAGAAATATATGGAGTAAACCGGTGATGTTGGTATCAATTTTATATTGATTGGTGTCACTAGGGAAGAGGACAATGGTGCTTGAATGTTTATCTAACGAAAGAGGAAAATCACAGACTAGGGGGGGTAACATATCATATGATTGGTATAACAAACACGCGCGGATTGAAAATCTTCATATCTCACATTTAGGGGGAGTATGAGCTTTGTTATTGTAATGTCAACATTGGCATTTATTTTTGAATATCTCCAAGTTTTTGTGCTATTGAAAAGTGAATTTTAGCGTATGTAGAATGAATTATGTTTGTATTTCGTTTATCTCCATATGTAATAGAGTTTTGTCACTAAATTGACAAAGGGGGAGATTATTAGAGCACTGCTTGGTTGAACCCACCAAGCGTTGGTATGTCAAGATTGGTTGTCATATTTTATTCTAAAATTCGACTCGGTATTATGTAAACTACAGTCAACTTCGATAGGTTAGTCTAAAAATAATAGAAGTATTGTGCTTCACTTACTCACAAAGATCTGAAGATGGATTGAAGACAACAAAGACATCATCCTTCAGCTTGAGGTTAGTAACTATGACTTGACTTGTTTATATCTATCTTGTGTCTTTCAAATCTTTTAGATGGAAAGCATAAAACTATGAAGCATGAACACTCTAGATATACATAGTATTAAGGAATACAATATGAGGTTTACTACTTAACCATTAAACTTTATATATAAGACATCAACATAATCGTATGAATGCTATTGTGATTATGTATGGGTATGAGGTGAGGATTTCATCCTAAAAAACAATGTTTTTAAGTGTGTTTTAAGTAAGTAAGTTCATGATATGTGTTGTGAACCGAAAAGGAAATCTCCAGGCGTGTGACAACCCTGAATTTATATTAGTATTCCGGTCGGTCTTATCAATAGTAATTCAAGATCTTTCCATACAAACATAAGTCCATATAGCTCACTCTAGTCAAAAAGTCTAACTAAATTGAAAGTAATATTCAATTAAAAACAATACTGCAAGAAAACCCTCTTTTTCATAAGAATATGTATCAGACTGGACTAGAAGTTCAACTGAATTAAGAAATAAATACTTTAGTTTTAAAAAAGTTTTGATAAGAAGAATATTTGAAAAGAAAAACAAATAACAATGTGATAACCTTGTAGAAAATAAAGGGAAACAAATTCAACAAAAAACCACATCAAGTAAGAGGTTCCACATCTTCCCAGATACTGCAGTGGAAACTCAAGAAAATCCCACAACTAGCCCCCTTTATTATTCTGCTACCTGAAAGAGGAAAAATCAACACAAGGTCAGAGCCTTGGAAATGCAAGTTCACTCTCATTCCATCATATATACCGATAGCATTTAAACAACAATTGTTTCAAGTTAGACTACACCTTTTTAACCATGGAACCAAAAAAATCAGATATTGATAAATTCGAATCAAACATTACCGCTTACCCTCGGTCATTCATAATTCAAAGATACGCAAAGATACCACCATAAATTATTTTCATTAACACTTACTGCCCACCGCGACACACACCATTTGAATAGTTGTGGTCCTAAACTCAACAAACTCGACAACCCCAATCTTTATCCATGGACCGCAGCCCAGATAATAATCAACTTATTGCCTACCGGTGCTCACAAGGTATTTATTTCTATTGTGGCCCTGATCTCTTGGCTCAAACACCATCTACTGCCCACCGGTGCACATGAACTATTTGAATAGTCGAGGCCCTGCTCTCTTAGCAAGTAGATTCTCACAAAACGAATCATCAATTAAGGATTTCAATATCAATTATACTTCAACAAACATAAGACAATTCAAAAAGTCTAGGAATTATATCCACACATCACAAATGCAGTAATCATACTCATAAGGACAACATGATGCAGAAAACCATCTTAGCACACAACAGTTCAGAATCTATCCCAATAGGCTTACATCAGCAATCACAACTTGTCTTGGCACATCCCCTATTCATATTGATCTGATCCTAATTAAATTTTCACCACACATCCACAAGTATATCACAAACATTGTGCTAAAATTTCACAGTAAAGTAACGGTTAGAAACCAAAATATGACCGATTTTATATGCACATCCGCAACTGAAATCCTAACGATTCACCTGTAAAAGTTAGTTGGTTGAGGTACTTCCCAAACTTGGTTTCTCTTGAATTTTCTACAACATATACGTAACTATAATGGGTTACTTATATTATTCTACATCATATACGTAACTATAATGGGTTACTTATATTAAAATTTCAGGTCAATCCATGTAGTAAAACATCTATTTTTGTGGCTTTCGATCCCTTCCAAGCTATCTGAATTCTGTAGCACAATCACATGTTCCTACTTGTTTATATCATGACTCCACCTACGATCATACTAAAAATTTAATAGATGTTTGAAAATACTAAAACACACAATATATCTAAAACTGATAGAAATCCAATGGTCCGATCTCAAACTGAGATACAAACAGTAGTTAAGATTTTAGGTGTCATCAAAAAACCCTAACTCGAAAATTAGATAAAGGATTCCTAATCTCAGCTAGGTTTTCAAGTAGAAAAGACAATTGAAACTTAAAATACTATTAATAGACATGATAAAGCAAGAATAAACTTGCCTCTTGATGAAGATAAAACGAGAAGCACACCAATTGAGAAGAGTAATCAAAGAGAAATCAAATATCAGCCTAGGCGCAACTCCTTTTTTCCCTTTTCCTTTGCACGCCTCACTTTATCCTCTATATTTCTAATCTTTTTGTTCTCCTCAGGTAAAAACTAGGTTTATGAACTTTTGTTTATAACCTGAATAGGGATGAAACCCAAACCTTTTATCAAAGATAAAGGGAAACCTATTTAACGAATACAACCTAAGTAATCTTACACCAATAATACACTCCTACATCGAATATAATTTAGCTAATCATTTATAATTACTGAGTAACGGGGTATTACAAGGAGTTATTGGGGCTGTTCTTCATTGCATATCTTATGAACGACCAATATGTGTGATTAATATAACCGCTCATGACTTGTTTGTGTTCTTGGTAAAACTATTCACATGAGGCCTGACTTATGTATTGGTATGACTTTTATTAGTGAAACCGATATTAAGTAATCACCTGGGGTATGATCGAGTTTGTGTGTGTAAGACATAATACTGGGTAAAGGGAAACTGATCCTAGTAAGAGGTGCAACACATACAAATGGGAATCGATCCTTGTATGAAGTGCAACAAGGTTTATAGAAGAAAGGGGAACCGATCCTATGAACATGTGCAACAAGTTTTTAGGCAAAGGGGAACCGATCCTATGGACATGTGCAACACATATAAGTTAGATACCAAATATATGTGGGGAACCGATCCTAGTACCTAGTAAACCAAATTTTGGAAAGCTAGTGTAATTATGCACAGTACTCACATGGAAGCAGAACCGAAACTTGTTTTGGTAGAACCGTTACACCCATGACTTGTGATTGAGTGTTACTTGATCAATCACATAGTTCTTGAAAGTCTGATGAACCAATTCTAAACTTGTTTGGAAGTGTGGTACATCGGTTTCAAGTGAGTAAGTATGAAAAAGTACTTACGAGAGGAAAGATGTCGACACACTTTGAACACGCACATTAATGTGTATCTTTTATTGTTCAAAGATATCCCTTAACAGCTAAGAATGGAGTAAATCCCAAGATCGAATTTAAATAAGTTAAGAATCTTTTAATTATGGTTTTTAATTATATATGGAAAACAAGAATTAGTAATGTGCATTTACTAGTTAAAGATTTTCCAAGGAGATTTCGATCATAAATTTGGACAGTGCATTCTCAGGAATTATGAAAACCGAATTTGGAAAATATTGAATATCTTGAGAATATTTTCGGTTTTGGAAATTCTTTGGTGTCCAAACTTACTTGTCTATAAATACTTTGAGTTTGCATTTCTAGCAAACTAATCCTTCTTGACAGAAGACTCCCTATGTTGTACTGTTACTGGTGAAGCCGCCTATTCGAAGAGGAGGGTAACCTAATTAGGCGAAATCTATTACGGCCGCTCAGTTTAAAGTCTTCTTTGGGATTGAGAAGCTCTTGTACGTACCGTTGGTGGGAAACTAGATAATTGCGGTTTATCTTTAGTTTTCGATTATTGATTTGATTGACTAACGGTTATTGAATCTTTGATTGCACCTAGTTTGTTTATTCTTGAGAACATTCTCTTTTGATATAAGGCTCACTCAAACTAGATCACATATCAACATTTCTACGGATCTAAGTCTTTCTAGATCCGTAAGATAGATTCATTGATTTGCCACTAGTGGAAAATGGGTGTTTAGCAACCCACATCCGAGACCTTCAATGACGGTAGTTGGACCGTTGACCACACAGAGCGGTCTCTGATATCATAAAAACACGGAAAAAATCCGAGATGATTAATAGCGGTCACCGAATAATTACTATTTTGCCCCAAGCCTGCTACCGATCCCGCGACCCATGAAAACCGATTTATATGTGATAGTTTTTTATTATTTCATCGAGCATATAAATGCTTTTTTCTCTCTCCCATTTCTTATCTCCCTTTCTCTTTCTTCTTCTTCTCTCTCTGCTCCCAGTCTCCATCTCTACCCTAAAATCTCATGGAAATGGAGAAATAAGAACCCAAGATTCTATTTCAACAAAGCTAATAAACCCTTATCTTGATTTTTCTTCTGAAATCCCTCAAATCACTAGTCGAATTATAGATCTCAAATCTGCTGGGAACACATTCAATCCATGTTTGTTTTGTTTTCATTTTTGGGGGTTTTATCAAAATCTCCTAGTAAATCTAATTGAATAATCATCTCATGAATGATTACTGCTAAAGCTGTTTGTTTTAGGGTGTTTTTTGGATTTCCGAATCTGAAAGTATGAGTTTGGAATTCCCGATCTAATTAATGGAGGAAATCAGAGTTTATCCTATTATAACTGTAGAAATCCAAAAATTTGGTAAGTAAGTTTGATATGTTTATCTATTTCTTTAAATACGCTTTATGTGGTTTGAATCTTTTGAAGCTTTAGTGCCGGTTCTCATATTTGTTCCTAAAATTTCTTATGGATCCCATTAGTTTCTCAGAAATGATTGAAAGAAAAAAAATTGATTTGTTAACTGGGTTTTTATTTTGTTAGAATTAGGCGTGGATTTTGGTTTGTTTGAATGATTCGGATATTTGGATATCCATCTGCAGCTGAAACTAAACTACTCTAAGAGTTTCTCTCATATTTGACTGAATATGCTCTTCTCTGCTAACAATTGGATTCCATTTCAAGTTAGTTTTTTGATATTCCATATCTCTATTTACAATTGCTTATAACCTGTTAGACAAATCTACTCAATGAGTTTCTCTCAGATTTGGTTAATTCGATATTGATAAACTATTTATGTTTATGTTTCAGATGGAGTTTGGAATCCTTAACGAGGTTGTTTGAAAGAGGGTAAGAAGATGAATCCGAGAATTTTATGAATTAATAATTCCTATAGTGAGTCATTATTTAGCTAATTAATGTGGGGGTTTGCCTGCTGGGTTCATATATTCTTGGGGTTTGCTATTTTCAGAAAATAGGATTACCGACCATTGATATGGCTTTGCTTAGAGTCCACTGGACATGATACGAGTTACTCAAACATTAGAATATGGTGTTTTGCTGAAGCAAGCTTTTGTCCTCATGACGAAATTATTGTGTGAAACTTCTTATGTAGTTGCATTCGATCCATCGCTGGATACAGGGCTTATCCCATATTGTTGCATTTATTTTTGTCTCTAGGAACTCTAGATGTTGCTGTTGTTTAGGAGTTATACTACATACTTGTTATTGGAATTCACTGAAATGCTGAAGTACCTCAAGCATTCATGGAAGTTTGCACGCCTTGGCGGAAAGCTGTTCAAGCGTCAAGGTATATTCAGAATTTTAGATGCTTAAAGTTTTTCTAATATACACTTGGCTTCTCATGCCATGAATTTTTTACTGAAATTTCCAATTATCTATCATTAGCATAAATTGTTGATTACAATTTGTGTAATTGTGTCAGTGCGAATTGTTGTTTGGATGTTCTTTGACTACTTGAAATTCTATAGGTATAACCTGATTGCATTGGTTTACAAAGACCTGCACTAGAACTAACCCTCAAATGGTGTCACTGACTCACGCACTCATTTGTTTTTTTTTATTCGAATGCAGAATCATGTGTAGGTTCATTCCATTTGGTGTGTATCAGTGTTGGTCCATTTCTAGGCTAATCAGTGGTCTTATTTATCACCGTGTAGGTGTAGTGCCTAGAAATTGTAGATTTCATTCTGTGAGTGGAATAGTAAAGGATTCTTTTTTTCATGGACAAGTAGCCTTTGATGTGTATCTTAACTTTCAATATCGAATTTCCCTTACTGTAAAGAAGTATACACAGTACTTTCATTGTGTATCTTAACTTTCAATAAGTACTCATTTGTCAATTCTTAATTGTTCCATCCAAACCTTGAAAGTATCGGTACTTATAGGTATGGACGCTCATAAATTTGTTTTGTGTTTGTAACAGCTGTCGAGTGGACTATTTTTGGTTGCTTTTGGACAAATGGCCGAATCCGTAGTACAACATCTCCCTTATAGTGCATGTAAGTTTCTCCTTGAACTTTATCTCTTGTGCCAAATTCAGATTTCTTTTCCCTGGAAAGAATTATTTCTTTCATCCCCTCTTTTCTATGTCCGTACAGATATGAGAGGCGTCGATGTTGTTGATTGTGGCAGTAATGGTAATGATTGAGTCTAGTTTAAGGGTCTTGGAAGAAATTTTAATGTTGGGCTGTGATTGAACTTGAATTTGCAGGAAATGGAAAACCGGAGAAGATGATTTCTCGATGGACAGAAACACCATCAGTTTCTGCTCATATGGAGTTTGTGAAATTACATGAACCAAGAAGATAGAAGAGTATCATGGGTTTTGAATAATTCTTAGTTGTAATGATCGGAGAAGAAGCAAGTTTTGCTGCCAAATAAGGAATTGACTTGAGTTTGCTGGTCGCAGTGGTTGGCTTGAGTTCGATTGATATTATTCCAGGGAGAAGCTGGATCCGAGAGAATTGGATTGCAATGGTGAGAAAATGGAGGAGATACGATGGTTCAAGAGGAGGAAGCTGTGAATGTTTGCTTTGGGTCTTAGTGATGTCTGTGCTTGGAGCTTGACAGAGTTTTGTAAGTTGAGTTTATGGCAGCAAGAAAGTACCAGTTCTTTGCTATGTTCAGCTATGAGCCATGGCTCTGTAGGAAGTGTATGGAAGTTGGTACAAGCTAATTGAGGTCAATGGTTGCTGTTGTATCTATGGCTACAGTGAGGCTATTATGTGTAAGGGGTTGGCAGAATACAAAACAATGAAGGAGATGGTTTGTCGCAGGCTCTGTGGTGCGAGTTGCTGCTGGTTAGCCGAGGCCAGAAGGGAAGGTGAAGTTGTGTAAGTACAGGTCGACTTTTGGAAGTTATAATGTCATCAGTGCAGCTACTGCCGACTGCACCATTTCTGATCATCTATACAGGGTATAATGGGTTGATATGAACGTTGTATAAGCAGTGATGATTCAGGTCAAGTTATGGTGGAAATATGGACCCAGTTCTTAGCTGGTTAACCATGGTTCAATGGATCGGTACGCGTTCCTAGCAAAGTCTAGGACTCATGATAGGATATGGAGACTTGGGCGCAATTTTATCTCAGTTTTGGAAAGATTTTGGGTCCATGAAAACAGCTAACTAGATCTGTCTTTGTCGTCAGTTTTGAGTAGTATGTGGCTGAGATTTGGAAGCTTCCAGAGTTTGTATTAAATAAGGAAAGTGAGGATGTTTAGGTCGCGAAATTACAGGGAATTGAAGCTATAAAGAGGATGCGCAGAAACATCAGGTATGATCATTTTTGGATTATAAGTTTTAACATTATATCTTGTAAATTATAGTCAGGTTAATAACTATCTAACTTAATTTTGGTTTTGCTTTATCTAGTGATTTGATCAGTTAGATTGTGGTTAATAACTATCTAACTTAATTTTGGCGAGGCGAAGATTGTGGTCTTTTTCATGACTCGGTGAAGGATCCATTTGTAATCCATTTGAGAACTTTATGTTGAATAAACAAGTTTGTTTGTAGTGTTTCTATATTTAAACTAGGTTACAAAATGTGAATCTCACCAGCTGTTGCTTATATTTTGTTATGCAGTGAAGAGGATGAGATATCCAAAGTATGTAGTGTTTTTAGTTCAGTTTATGCTTAAATATGAATTGGTACAATCTTATTTTGGAGTGTTTTTCTGAAATGGTTATCATTTCAGTGTTGAAATGTGAGTTCAGATTATGTTTCCATTATTTTTATTGAGATTTCCAGTTTTGTTACGGCTCCTAGATTTGTTTCCTTGTATTTCTAACTCAGTTGCGCAAATGGTTTGTCATACTAAGTAAGTTATTTTTTCTGTTTTCAGATTGAAAATGAGTATGAAAATATGGATAAGGCTTACGAGTCTGCTGTTAAATCTTACATTAACTGTGCAGCAGGCATGGCTATCTCTTCGCACACAGGGGGTGACATGAGTTATGTGCCAGCAAGTGAATGCTCCTGATCCAATTATGAGTTCAGTTTTACTTGAAAAACTGTTCGAAACGAGTTGATATTTTACCATTCAAGATTGCAATTTCGTTAGTTGTTGAGTATACTATGATGTCCTAGCATTGGTAATATTTACAAATTATCGCAGATCAACACTTGCAGTGGATTTTACTGTGACTAAGTTACCAAAAATTCTAGAAATGCTTGTGCTGCTCGCCTGGGTATAATCCACAATGAAAGAGCTGAGATTAAACTATAGTGTACATCTGTCTTACTTGAAAGATAAGCATTCCTTTACATTACATATACCCCCATCTGAGTTTGAATTACCAAGACCTTAATCTAGTATGCTACTTGTGAGCGAAAGTATACAAGTTATTTTTGATCTGTGACATGTGAAGTTCGATACTAATAAATGAGCTCACTTATAATATTTTACATCATAACTTAACTTGACCAGGTAATAGGCTCACTGCTTAGTAGTGAATATAACCAAGAGTCTTTCTTTCGCATTTTTTGGGTTGCATCAACGCCATGATATTTGAATTTTGTAATATCTTCGCACATTTAGGGTTTGTACTTACTGGGTGTTGCTGTAGTATTGAGTCATAATTCTTATCTAACTTGATTAAATATAATCCTGATAATGGTTATTGTATGGTTGATGATGAGTGCATTGAATTTTGTGGAAACGAATGTATTTTTTTTTTCTATTTTCATTTGTGGGTGCTATCAAGGCCTAAATTTGTTGCAACTCCTGTAGAATTCATGTTTGTAGGATAAATGAGCCTTACCCCCAACAACATAAATCTCTCTCTCTCTCTCTCTGGTTCTCAACTTTGCACTCCAGGTGTTTGTAAAAAGGTCACAATGAGTGCTGCAAGGTTAGTGGTCAATTACCAACAAAGGTACATTTCCCTGATTTTTGGACTCTATTAATGAGTTAATGGAATGGTAATGTGTGAAAGTCGAATTCATGTACTAATGAGGCAACAGATGCACTGCTAATTCTTGTTTGTTGTATGTATGTTAGCACATTGTTATGAATCTTGGTCATGGATTGGTGATGATGCTTCTACTGGTAGATAATCTTGGTTGTATTTAAATGGTTAATCATTGGGCTTAATTAACTGAGTCCCTTTTGAATTTATGAAACTAGCACATACCTATTTTCTCCACTATATTGAAAACAAAATTACAGTCCATATAGTAAAAGAGTAGATGGGTTGTCGGTACATTTTTTGGATGCCTTGGCTTGCTCGAGTACCGGTATATTAAATTTTAGCAGTTTCACCTATATTATAATAATATATGATTGTTCTGGAACATAGCAGAGGGACAATCATATATATGATTACTTTTTTTGTTTAGGATATTGATATTGCCATCTGATACCCTGAGTGTGCTCTGGTGCAGGATATGAATGCACGCAGTGTAGGATAGGGATAAGATTTAGCATGACTATTTGCTATGATTCACTAAATCATAATAGTTTTCAGCGAATATATTCAGTTTGTTGTCATATACTTACTGATGCGTATGCTTTTGCTACTGATTTCTTTCCTTTTCTCTCTACTAAAACTATGTTCGTTACTTATCATACGTCTAGTGGTGGTTCTTATGATACCAGTGAGTATTTTTCAAATTCCCAGTGTCAATCGCTAATGAAAATTTTATCTTGCAATGTAGGTGATCAACTATGTAAGGGCTAGTGTAGTAGCGGTAGGTAACAATACTCTCTTTTGATCAATTTTTTAGCTTTTTTGTTTTATCACAAGCATTTTTTCCTTGTTGAATGAGTAAGCCTTTTGGTTTGGGTTTCTTTGGATGGAATCTTTATGATGGGGAAATCTACAAGAGTTTCTACATATGCATCATTAACTGCCATTCTAAATTGTTATTATGATTGTCAGCTCGCCTTGAATTGAATGATATCTTCATACCATGCCATGTTCTTTACTTTGAGACTCACACGGCCAAACCGTTGGCAATACAAGTACAATTGACCATTACCTGGGGTATAAAATGCATTTGGAAGATGCTACATGTTTTAGTCTTTTGGATCCTTCCCCTTGTCACGTAGAGTTATGCCATCCATTTGAAGTTTCCAGAGTGTCTTCCACCATGATAGTTTGAAGGATAAGCCACCCACAATATGTTGTTGGTGCTCTTCATTTTATCTTCTTGATTGATACCGTCTAGTTGTATTAACAGGAGTAGAATAACATTGCATATTTGCAGATTGAGCTGTGCAAGCAACGTACAGATGGTTGAAAGAACTCCGAAGAGGAGGATATGAACTTGTGCGTATTGTTTCTTTGTTGCATGCTCGCTCCATGGGAATTTCCCTTGAAGATTGGTGTGTTTGCTCTAGCTTGTTGGTATCGCAAGTTTCGCGCAAATGGTATACTTCCGGGTCTGGAGTTGTAACCGGAATAAACTTTGAAATTATCATCAACTTGTTTATAGATTAAATTTGTTATTTATGGTACACATATACTTTACAACCTTAGATTTGCTTTTCAGGTTGTAGTAGAGGAATCTTGGAAAATGAGAGCAGGGACACATCACATGGATTTTATGCTTGTTATGAAGTATTGGCTAAGTTTATCGTCATCGGAGGAGGTTATCGTTGTTTAATCAATTATTTATTAGTTTAGCATGTTGTTGTTAGAACTTAGTAGCTAGCTTGGACATGAACTCAGAATTTCATCCTTTTTTTGTAATTCTATAAACCATGAATGATTGTCAATTTGAGTTAAATTTGAATTTCAGTGTGGGTTACATTTGAGTTAAATCTGAGTTCAATTTGACTTGTCTTTGCCTTGACCTTGACCTCGACTTTGACTTTGACTTCCATTTGACATGACTTGACTTGACTTTGATGCAGTCAGATTATTTCAAATTTATCCATTCAAGCATTTCAGCATATCTGAATCTATATTTTTTTTATATTATAATTCAAATTTGAGACCCACGGCTAAGGGTCTCGACCTCGTTACCCTTAAAATCGGTCGTTATTTTGAGACCCACGGCTAAGGGTTGTAAGAAACAGCGACGCTTTATCAGAGAACCCAACAGAGACGGTTAAAAATAGTCGTATAACTCGTATATATGACTTGTCCTGACGGTCGCGAAACTGCTGATTTCCACTAGTGTGCCATTGTTAACAGACTCCGTTCTGTGCGACAAATTAATAAGGAATCAAGTTTGTATTTTTGCAGATTATTACTTTGAAGATTGAAGATTTTGAAGATTAGAAGAAGAAGTTGTTGTGAACTATTAAGAAGATATATTAGATCTAATCCTAAAGAGAACGCCTATTCTGCTAGGATATTGGGTAACAAATATCTATTGAGAACTTCGGTTCTGCTAGATATTATCAAATCAAGAATATTGGTGAAGCTGAGTAACTAGGATTTTAGTTTACTTAGTATTGTCTACACAAAGTTGCAGGTTTACTTTTTGTAGCATCTTAATTCAATTGAGTATTCAAAACTGGACTAGGTCCCGGGGTTTTTCAGCATTTGCGGTTTCCTCGTTAACAAAATTCTGGTGTGTGTGTTTTACTTTATTTCCGCATTATAATTGTTTTTATTTATATTATAGTTAAAGTAAATACACTTGTACGTTAATTAGGCACTTGATATTTATCTTATAAGGTTTCGGTTATCAATTGAACACTTTGTCGTAGTATTGTCTCGATTCATATCAAAGACGATCACACAAAGTGTATTGGATTTCTCCACTTATCTGATATAATAATTCACGTGTTAGGCCAGTCCGGACTAACCATATTTCAAGTGGACATTGTGTTGAAATATTACTTGAGTGATTGTTGCTCCAAGAGGTTTATACACAGTGGGTCTTATATAGGTTGTGATCAAAATAGAAGATTGTGGTGTATTTGGGTACCCTCGTCTTTTCATTTCAGGTACAACTTGATTTTGTTTTTGTGTTTCTTTTCTTTAATCAAATTGTTTTGCCTTTTTGTTTTCAGGTACCCTCGATTATACACCTACTTTTTTCTCTCGATCATGCACCCGTTATAACCGAGCATACTTCAAGCAATATCAATGTACAAATTTATTAATATATCCTTCTAATTACTTTTGTCATAATAACATGACTGTTATTACCTCTTATTTTTACATCTCTTATTATTGTTTTTAATATTGTCGTTGCTTTATTCAATTTTATTAATTACCGTGTTCATATTCATATGATTATTTTTTTTCTTTTTATGTTTTGTTGGTTGACTAAAATCAATATAATAAAAGAGATCTTTGGAGACCAGATATACAAATTTACATCTGAGCTGGGACGAGGTGTTGTTATGCCATTTTACATTTTGATAAAATTTATTATGCACGACTCTTTAGCAGTTTTATTCCTTTAGACTTTTTGTAGGTGACTGAGTGAGAAAGTTGAAGCCTCCACTAATGTATTTCACTAACAAACAAAAAAGAAGATGCATACATATGCTCATTTGGTTGAGGTGTGAGTAAAGTCCCATTAGAGTTACAATCGACAATAAGGAAGGGATCCCGGTAACCTTTAAAAAAAAACTAGGAACTCAATTCGATCAAAGATTGGTTGAAAATTTGAAATTAACAGCCCGTTCGGTTCAAGGTTTTCAACACCCAGGAATTGGATTATAGGGTAATCCAATTCTTAGAATTGAATTCCAAGTAATTAATTCCTTGGTCAATTGAATTCCATGGTAATTCAAATCTATAATATTACTCAAAAACCCACGGCCACTCATCAGATTTTGGATGATTTCTTGCACTTAAATCTTTCCATATCTTCGTATTAATTTGTATTAGAAGTCCCATCCTTGTCTCAGATTCAAAATACTTTCCTACTTCTTCTCAAATTCCACCAGAACCCATGAAAAAGTTGGAGAAACTAAGCTGGTCGCAGTTGAACTTTCGCCGGTGAAGAAAATACTTGTTCAGGACATTACACAAACATGTGATATGCGTCTTGCACCTGGTAATGGGGAAGGCTATGTAGTTTTCCTTCCTAGCCTATTAGTTCTTATTTCCTGCAATTCATACACAATCCACATTTTTAACCATACATAAACTGTAAATCACTGTCAATCTTCACCATTTACCCAAATTCTGATGGCATCACCACTTGTTCTTCAAAATCAATGATAAAGCTTCCAGCCCTCAACAGTTTTTCTTGCTTAACCAGAACCCATCTCCTGATTCTTCTCAATCTAGTCAATACCTAACATAGCCATGGATGATCTCCATCCCTCTTTCTCTCGGGTGTTTCTTCTTTTCTCTCTAGGTTAGATGGAAAAACGAAATAAAAACTATCGATACAGATTTTGGTTAGGGACAATTTAGTCATTTTGATTCGATTCCCTTGTTTTCTCACGGAATTGAATTCCAATGCATCCATCAAACACTGTAATAGAAAAGATGAAATTTGAGGGAATCAGATTCCGTAGGAATCCAATTCTAAATTTTGAGATACTGTTCGTTTCGGGGAATTGGGCCAATTCCCCCGGAATTCAATTCCCGGGATTCCAATTACCTGAACCGAACGCACTGTAAAGGTAATGACTCTACTGTGAGGTTTTGCATGGATTGGTGGCTGAGTGGAAGGAAACTAATGGACAACGAATTCCAGTGGTTGTTTGCTACGTAATAAGTCCAAACGAAAATGTTATACTTCCACGGTGGATATGCATGGTTGATGTGAAGCTATTTTGTTTTATCACTAGGAAATTGAAGGGAGAATTTTACATCTTCTTGAGAAAAAAGATTTTGGACCTTTGATGACTGATGTAAATGCATTTGATGAACTAATATTTTTTAATCAGGAATGCTCTCCCCAATATTAGGGTTGCTCTTTGATTTTATTTTTCATCTTTGTAAACTTAAGGGGTTATTTGCATTACCTCCCCTGGTAAGATCGCTAATTTGCGTTACCTCCCCTATAGAAATTAAATTAGTAAAACCTCCCCTTGTTGGATATTCCGTCTAAGTTCAGTTAGTTGAGTCACCATCTTTACACAAGTGGACTAAAACATACACGTGGACATTCAGTTTCCTAAAATACCCCCTATTAGAGCATTGCTCGGTCGAACTCGCATGCGTTGCTATCTCAAGCATGTTTGTCAATGTTAGTGATCAAAACTATAAAGTCTTGATTTCTAGTCTACTATAGCTAAGGTCTCGGACTAGGATAGAAAGTTTAGTTAAGCTCAAGAACTCCATGGAGATCATCATACAAGATGAAGGACTACTCAAGGAACCAGTGGATCTTCATCACTAAAAGGTATGTAGAGACTTGAACTTATCTATCACTCAAAAGTCTATCTACTCTATCTTCTATCTTGAGACAAAAGTCGTATTACTATATAGACTAATATTATACACATATAATTTTTCGAGCTGAGTATATCTCTCTTATCTAATTATCAAATTTGTGTTGGTAAAGCTTTATCTTTATCCAAGTTCATCTTTACCTAGTGACTAAAGTCATGTTATGTTTCAATCATTTTGAAAATCTCTCTGACGAGAAATAGTTTGTGAATAACAACTATATAACGTCATATGAGAATGTTTCAATGATTGAAATGAGAGTTTAGACTATATAACCATTGGAGGATATAAGCATTGTTGTGGTAACACATATATGTATAAGTTTTTATTACTTGAACCGAAGTTTGCGAACTTTGTTGATCAAGTGAACTGGCCTAGTTATCGAACCCGAGAATTTCTGCTGGAGTTTGTGAACTCCATCCGGGAACTTAAGTCCGCGAACCCAGTCCGCGAACTTGAGTAGGTTATGTCTAAAAACGATATTTGTGAACTTATCATAATAAACTAAGGAATGTTATTGCAAACGGTGGCTTTATAGTTCATGAATCGATTCGAGTGAATCACATCATTTTTGCTTCAATTGTGTATTATGTAGTACATAAAGATCTAAGCAATTGAACAACTCTCTAACTAGTTCATTTGAGTCATTTGGACTAGTTATGGTGAAGAAGAATATGGTTGATATGAAAGTTATCATTTGGCTAACCATTTGGTTAACTAGTATCGAACCAACTAATGTACAAGTTTGGGTAAGGTTACACGAACCTTAAATTGTCTAGTACATGTGTGCATGACAAGCTAAGTTTTCGATCTAAGGGTTGATAAATATTAGCTTGTATCTAATCAGGTTTTCATCCAACGGTGAATATTGAATGCTTTGTTATTAAGCTAACATTGATTTCAAACCCTGATTTGAAGACTATATATGGAGAACTCTAGAAACTAGGAAACATAATCCCCACATATTATGTGTGATACTAGTTGTGCTAAGCTAGAGTCAATTCTCCTTTAACCTTTGGGTTTCTTCTTCTAAAACCATGTTGACGACTTAAAGACTTCATTGGGATTGCGAAGCCAGACCGATACTAATTTTCTTGTAATTGTGTGATATGATCTTGCTATTTCTATCGTACGAGTACAATGGTTATAATTGGATTGATATTTCTATCTCCGATAGGCAAGATATAAAAGTAAACACAAACATCTTCGTCTCATCGTTTGTGATTCCACAATATCTTTTTTCGCTGCATCGATTAAGACTATTATGAGGTGATTGATAAAACTGAGTTGTTCTTCAGGAATATAATTCTGGTTTAATTGATTGATTCCTGTTCACCTTTATTTATCAAAAGACAGAACAAAACTCATAGGTTTATTCGTGGGAGACGAATTTATCTATCTTGTAGACATTTCTGTGTGAGACATATTTGTTTATTAAAGTCTTCGACTTTGGGTCGTAGGAACTCTTGGTTGTGGGTGAGATGAACTAAGGGAATCAAGTGCATAGTATCCTGCTGGGATCAGAGGCGTAGGAGCATAACTGTACCTTGGATCAGTGTGAGATTGGTTGGGGTTTAACTACAGTCCAGACCAAAGTTAATTTGGAGTAGGCTAGTGTATATAGCGGCTTAATACAGTGTATGTTTAATCTGGACTAGGTCCCTAGGTTTTTCTGCATTTACGGTATCCTCGTTAACAAAATTATGGTATCTGTGTTATTTCTTTTCCGCATTATATTTCGTTATATAATTAAAATAATACAAGTTGTGCGTTGTTCAATCAATTAGAATATCTGACCTTATTGGGTGTTGATTTAAATTGATTGACACTTGGATATTGGTCTTTGGTACCATCCAAGTAATCTCTCTTTGATTAAGACTCACAAATTGTATTTGCTTGAGTAAATCAAATTAAGAGATTGAGATAATAACTCCTTGAGATATTTTCTATTGATTGAGTCTAGTTGATTCTCTAGAAAGTAACTCAGAGTTGTCCATGCAGATTGCTAATCGAAATATTGGGTGTGGTTGTTAGACCCCCGCTTTTTCAAGGTATCAGAGCGGGCAAACACGTTTAAGACCTTACAAGTCTATGTTTGTAGCGATCTGACTCTATTGACGACAAAGTCTCTTATAACGCTTCACCAAGGTTAAAAACCAAACGTAGATTTTTTTTTGATAAACTGGCTATTCTCTAGAAAAGGTTGGATGACCAAATATGGATCAACTTTGACCTTGTTGTAGAAATTACAATTCTCAATAATTTGAAATCAGTCATAAATTCCTTTAAGGATATGAGAGATCTCAGTAGTTTCTGTCTAAAGAAAAGTCACACATCAGCTGATAAATAACGATTAAATGTTGTCAAAACTGATATGACTCAGAACTGTTCTGCGAAACTAATTTTTTTTGGCCCATGTTTGTTTTGTAATTCCTCGAATCACACTCAACATAATTGTGTATCTTTTCAAAAGAGATTAAGAGTTGCAAGTATTCTTTATGAGAGAACTAAATAATTATTTACGTCTCTAAAAAGACATACTAAACTATTTGGAAATTCCAAACATAATAGTACAAATAGTATGCGATCTTTTGCTTTAAAATCAACATTACCCTTTCAATGGTTTATCGACAGTGGATGTAGCAGACACATGACCGGTGACCTCACTTGGTTTGTTTCTTCAGACGACTATGAAGGCGGACCAGTAACATTCGGAGATGGGAGATGTTTCTACATAAACAAGAAGGGAACGATCAAACTACCTGGCATACCTGAAATCCATGATGTAGTCTACGTAAAAGGTATGACTGCAAATATTCTTTCTGTTAGTCAAATTTGTGACAAAGGACATCTAGTTGTCTTCAATGCAAATGGATGTAACATTGTAGACAAAACTGGGAAAGTAATTTTTCAAGGAACTCGTGGTAAAAATAATTGTTATCTTCTTGATACTCAGTTCAGCAATTGTTACAATCTGACTAAGGTGGAATCTACACATCTTTGGCATGAATATTTTGGTCATATCAATTATCGCTTTCTAACTAAAATCATTAACAAAGAACATGTAAGAGGCGTTCCCAAAATCAATGAAAATATTGAAGGTGTATGTGGTGCCTGTCAAAAGGGTAAACGAACAAAAGTTCACCATAAATCATCTCAATATATTCTTACTAAAGCTCCACTTGATTTAATTCATATGGATCTCTTCGGACCAATTCAACAACCTACGGTTGCTGGTAAGAAGTATGCTTTAGTCATGGTAGATGATTACACCAGATTTACTTGGGTGGCATTCCTATCTCATAAGAATGAAACTCTTGGATAATTCAAGATTATTGTTAATAGAATCCAGAACGAACAAGGTCGCAAACTAAAAAAAATTAAAAGCGACCGTGGAACTGAATTCAAGGACACTAAGGTGTTTGAATTTTGTGACGAACTAGGAATTATTCAACAATATTCTACACCTATTACTCCTCAAGCTAATGGAGTTGCAGAGAGAAAGAACAGAAATATGCAGGAAATGGCCAGGGTAATGCTCCACAACAAAAAATTACAGTTAAAGTTTTGGGGAGAAGCTGTTTTCACAGCATGATATTTGATCAACCGTGTCTACTTATGGTCTAAAACCCTCAACACTCCTAATGAGTTATGGTACGGTAGAAAACCCAACTTGCACTATCTTAGAGTGTTTGGCAGTAAGTGCTATATTCTTAAATATAGAGAACATAGAGGGAAATTTGACACCAAAAGTGATGAAGGTATCTTCCTTGGCTATGCTTCTGATAGTCGTGGTTTTCGAGTATTCAATCTCAGAACCCTAGTCATGATGGAATCTTCTAATATTATCATCGATGATATTAGTAATTTTCATCATGACAATTCTCCTGTTGAATTTCCTCCATCAAAGACAATTGAGAAATTCAAAGAAATACCTGAATCAGTTGAAGTTATCCCAACTGTTACTGATCCTGATATTTCTAGTGACGAGGAGAAAAACTCTGATCAAGCTTCTCCTGAAGAATAAGAAAGCGTCCCTCCACTACACCTATGGGTTCAAAGGAATCATGATCCAAACAGTATTATTGGAGGAAGATATTCTACTGCTAGAACAAGAGGACAACTTCAAAATATTTGTAATTTTGGTTGTTATCTGTCTCTTGTAGAACCAAGAAATATTGATAAATCTCTTAGCGATCCTTCTTGGGTGAATGTTATTCTTGAAGATTTAAATCAATTTCAAAGGAAAGACATATGGGAACTCGTACCTTGTCCCTCCAATGTTAATATTGTTGGTACCAAATGGATATTTAAGAACAAGTCTGATGAATTTGGCACGATTGTTAGAAATAAAGGCAGACTTGTCGCTCAAGGATATTCACAAATTGAAGGTATCGATTTTGACGAAACCTTTGCACCTGTGGCACGCCTTGAGTCCATTAGACTCTTATTAGCTCATGCTTGTTTTCTCAAAGTTAAACTTTTCCAGATGGATGTTAAATCTGCGTTTCTAAATGGGATTTTAAAAGAAGAAGTCTATGTTGCTCAACCAAAAGGGTTTGAAAACCGTGATTTTCCAGATCATGTTCTCAAACTCAAAAAGGCTTTATATGGGTTAAAACAAGCACCTAGAGCCTGGTTTGAAAAACTTACTACTTCTCTTATTAGGAAACGTTTCTCAAGAGGTGGAGATGATAAGACCTTGTTTACCAAATGGAGTGGGATAAACATTGTCATTGATCAAGTCTATGTAGATGATATCATCTATGGATCAACTTCGGAGAAGCTAGAAAAGGATTTTCAAGTTTCACTTGCTAGAGAACTTGAAATGAGCAATGTTGGTGAATTAAAATTCTTTCTAGGATTGCAAATTCAACAACATAAGGATGGAATTTACTTATCCCAAGAAAAGTATGTAAGGGATCTTGTGACAAGATTTGGCTTGGATAAGTCTTTTCCAAAATTGACACATATGCCTACTACTGGTAAAGTACATAGAGATGAGAAAGGAGTAAAAGTAGATCAAAAATTGTATCGATCTATTATTGGAAGCCTTTTATATCTAACATCTACTAGACCTGATATTCCTTTTAGTGTTGGTTGTTGTGCTAGATTTCAGGCTGAACCAAAGGAATCTCATCTTGCAGCTGCAAAAAGGATCATACGATATGTCAATCACACTATTGGGTATGGTATATCCTACACTTTTGATATAAACACTGACCTTTCCGCTTATTCTGATGTTGATTGGGCAGGATGTGTAGAAGATAGAAAACGAACATCAGGGGGTTTCTACTATGTAGGACTGAATCTTGTTGTTTGGCATAGCAAAAAACAAAATTCACAATCCCTGTCCTCATGCGAAGCAGAGTACATTGCTGATGGATCATGTTGTACTCAACTTCTATGGATAAAACAAATGTTGGCTGACTATGGATTTGATACTGGAATAATGAAGATCTTTTGTGATAACTCTAGTGCGATTCGAATTACTGAGAATCCCGTTGAGCACTCAAGAACAAAGCACATTGACATAAGGTACCATTTTATTCGAGATCTTTATGAGAATGGTATTATTAATATGGAATTTGTTCCTTCTGAACAACAATTGGCTGACATCCTCACCAAACCATTAGACACTGCCACTTTTCAGCACTTACGGCAGTCTATTGGTGTTATTTCAGTTCATTAGCTTTTCCGTCACTCTTGCCCCTGTGCTTATCTCGAATATTTTGGGCAATTGAGTTGGAACTCCAGTAGGTTTACGCCATGTTTGTGTAGTGTGTTTTGTTTCACATAAGTTGATTTTCTGTAGTATGTTTTGTTCAAAATCCTTCTTTTCTTTTGAAATTAAGTTCGCTCTTGTTGTTCACTTGGGAATGACATTTATGGGGGAGAGATCTTTTGAACTTGTGCTTAATTTCCAAATATTTGTGGGGAGTGTGGCTGTGGAATATTAGAGGGGTTATCTTGTATCTTTATAAACTCCTTAATGAATGCATTTAGCCTATGCTTTATGATTACATCTAAACAAGATGATATACATTTACCTTTGATCATGAAATGTCTCTTACGGAAATTTCATTAGGATCCCGTTCTTGTACCTTTGCCAATTTTATTGAAAAAAAGGGGGAGAATTAATATGTAGTTCATACTACAAATACATATGGTTTTCGGATCATTATATAAGAGGGAGTGGTTTCCATGTGAGATGGAGTATTGACTAAGGGGGAGTGAAGTATCACCATAGTAAGGGGGAGTGGTTTCCATGTGATATGGAGTATTTACTAAGGGGGAGTGAAGTATCACCATAGTATTGTTGTTAAAGTTGTGATGCAATTGGACTTTGACGCTGTGTAATAATACTATGACATGGTATACCAATAATTGAGAACCACTTCTTTTCTCATTGTTATAGCTACGGATTTTCTACAACGATGATGCTAAACTTACAACCTTTGGGATCATTAGACTACTTGGAAGTGGCGAAGATTTCGAGTAATGTTGAAGATTAGACATGTGGAATAGGAGCTCCAAAGTTTATTTATATATTTTTTGTATTCCATATGTATTAATAGTTTTGCCACTAAAATTGACAAAGGGGGAGATTGTTAGAGCATTGCTCGGTCAAACTCGCATGCGTTGCTATCTCAAGCATGTTTGTCAATGTTAGTGATCAAAACTATAAAGTCTTGATTTCTAGTCTACTATAGCTTAGGTCTCGGACTAGGATAGAAAGTGTAGTTAAGCTTAAGAACTCCATGGAGATCATCATACAAGACGAAGGACTACTCAAGGAACCAGTGGATCTTCATCGACTAAAAGGTATGTGGAGACTTGAACTTATCTATCACTCAAAAGTCTATCTACTATATCTCATATCTTGAGACAAAAGTCGTATTATTATATAGACTAAGATTATACACATATGATATTTCGAGTTGAGTATATCTCGCTTATCTATTTATCGAAATATGTGTTGGTAAAGATTTCGCTTTAGCCAAGTTCATATTTACCTAGTGATGAAAGTCATGTTATGTTTCAATCATTTTGGAAATCTCTCTGACGAGAAATAGTTTGTGAATAACAACTATATAACGTCCTATGAGAATGTTTCAATGATTGAAATAAGAGTTTAGACTATATAACCATTGGAGGATATAAGCATTGTTGTGGTAACACATATATGTATAAGTCCTTATTACTTGAACCGAAGTTTGGGAACTTTGTTGACCAAGTGAAACCGGAGTAGTGCGTGAGCTCAGTCCGCGAACTCAGCATACAAGCTCAGTCCGCAAACCCAGTCAACGAACTGGCATAGTTCTCGAACCCGAGAATTTCTTCTGGAGTTTGTGAACTCCGTACGGGAACTTAAGTCCGCGAACCTAGTCCGCGAACTTGAGTAGGTTATGTCTAAAAACGATGTTTGTGAACTTATCATAATAAACTAAGGAATGCTATTGCAAACCGTGGCTTTATATTTCATGAATCGGTTCAAGTGAATCACATCATTTTTTCTTCAATTGTGTCTTCTGTAGTACATAAAGATCTAAGCAATTGAACAACTCTCTAACTAGTTCATTTGAGTCATTTAGACTAGTTATGGTGAAGAAGAATATGGTTGATATGAAAGTTATCATTTGGCTAACCATTTGGTTAACTAGTGTTGAACCTACTAATGTACAAGTTTGGGTACGGTTATACGAACCTAAAATTTTCTAGTACATGTGTGTATGACAAGCTAAGTTTTCGATCTAACGGTTGATAAATATTATCTTTTATCTAATCAGGTTTTCATTTAACGGTGAATATTGAATGCTTTGTTACTAAGCTAACATTGATTGCAAACCCTGATTTGAAGACTATATAAGGTAGAACTCTAGCAACTAGGAAAACTAACCCACACACATTCTGTGTGATACTAGTTGTGCTAAACTAGAGTCGATTCTCTTTTAACCTTTGGTTTTCTTCTTCTAAAACTAGGTTAACGACTTAAAGACTTTATTGGGATTGTGAAGCCAGACCGATACTACTTTTCTTGTACAAGTACAATTGTAATAATTGGCTTGAAATTTCTATATCCGATAGGAAAGATATAAAAGTAATCACAAACATCTTTGTCTCATCGTTTGTGATTCCACAATATCTTTTTTCGTTGCGTCGATTAAGACTATTGTGAGGTAATTGATAAAATTGAGATGTTATTTGGGAATATAAGTCTGGTTTTATTGATTAGTTCCTTTTCACCTTGATTTATCAAAGGACGGAACAAAACTCATAGGTTTATTCGTGGGAGACGAATTTATCTATCTTGTAGACTTTTCTGTGTGAGATAAATTTGTTTATTAAAGTCTTCGACTTTGGGTCGTAGCTACTCTTGGTTGTGGATGAGATCAACTAAGGGAATCAAGTATGCAGTATCCTGCTGGGATCAGAGGCGTAAGAGCATAATTGTACCGTGGATCAGTATGAGATTGGTTGGGGTTCAATTACAGTCCAGACCGAAGTTAATTTGGAGTAGGCTACTATCTGTAGCGGCTTAATACAATGTATGTTTAATCTAGACTAGGTCCCGAGGTTTTTCTGCATTTGCGGTTTCCTCGTTAACAAAATTCTGGTGTCCGTGTTATTTCTTTTCCTCATTATATTTCGTTATATAATTGAAATAATACAGGTTGTGCGTTGTTCAATAAATTAGAATATCCGACTTTATTGGTTGTTGATTTAAATTGATTGACACTTGGATATTGGTTTTTGGTACCATCCAAGTTATCTCTCTTTGATGAAGACTCACATATTGTATTTTCTTGAGTAAATCAAATTGAGAGATTGATATAATAACTCCTTGAGATATTTTCTATTGATTGAGTCTAGTTGATTCTCTAGAAAGTAACTCGGAGTTGTCCATACATATTGGTAATCGAAATATTGGGTGTGGTTGTTAAACCCCCGCTTTTTCACCTCCTCATATACGGTCGTCTTCTTCCATCCTCTATCTCTCTTCTACTCTAGCGCGGAAACCACCACCAGCTTCACTGTAATATATTCCACCTCCACAAAAAGCCGCAATACCATTAACATTTAACACGTCTCCACTGTGATCAGAAGTTCATCAACACTAAAATAGAAAGCTCATCACCACCACAAACACATCAACTGGCCACCTCAATATTACTTTAATCCAGAGATAGAACTTGATTCGCGGTAATACCCATTTGTGCATCAGCAAAAATAAATTAACAAAACAACAACAAAAATCGTCAACCCTAACTTATAATTCTTCCTTTATACAAAAATCCACATCCGACCCTAATGGAAAATGAACTCACAATTCTTCCTCCTCTATCTCTCTACCCTACCACTGAACATTGCGCCATCACTGCCAGATTCATTTATTAAATGCTACCTTAATCGATCGGTCAAACCCAAATTTAATTATAACAAATATATTTTCTCTTTCTGTAAATTTTCCCCAAAATGTCTTCACCTCTAGGTCACCCATTAATGATTCTAAAAACCCTAAACAAGTTGTAATTACAGATAAAAAATATTCTTTGATAATCAAAAACAAAGTTCCAATTGGTTTATTGAGTCAAAAGGGACTAATTGTTTTAAAATTCAAAAAATATTGAATTGAAGATTTATACATAGAAGAAATACCAGAGAGAAAGACGACGCCATTAATCAAGGGAGTAAGCGGCGGAGAATGGTGGTGGTGATTGAGGATTAGAAAGATAATAAAAGGAGAAGATGATGATGATGCTTCTGTTGGTGGCGGCCGTTGTCGGGTATTTATCAGATTGGGAGAAGGAAATGTATTATCGGCCATTGATTATTTGACTTTAACACGTGTATATGAGGGTATTTGGGGTACTATCTTTAACACGTGTCTATTATTTCCAGGTGTCACTCTACCTGGCTTGGCTAACCTGAAAATGGATGGAATACTTGACGAGGGGAGGTTTTACTAATTTAATTTATGTAGGGGAGGTAACGCAAATTAGCGCTAGCCAGGGGAGGTTATGCAAATTACCCCTAAACTTAATGTATGACCTTTTCGTTTTAGGGAAAAAAACTACATTGTACAGTCATATCTAGTGAAGAGTAATTCATTTGGTAAATCTAAATTTTGTGATTGCAAATAAAACAACTAAACTACAATGTGTAGCCAGGTATTCCTGAATTTTATGTTCTAACTTCAACTGCAACACCGAACACCTTTAGAGTTATACATTTCTATAACCAATAGAATTCTTTTCAAATTTACTTAGTGCTCATTTTCTATAGTATTGTAGTTGCAGGAATTCCTACACTACACCCCTCACAAGAATTCATAATAATCAACACATATTTGAAGATTAAGAGCAACACTTTTATTGATTAATTCTCAGAAATGTTACAGGAAATGGAGGAAATCAAGAATACAACCGCTCACAAGAACTTTCTCTCTCCTCAAAACTTTCTCAACACTCAAAAATTGATCCCCCTTTTCTGAGTTTCCCAAGAGTTCGCAGCCCAAAGTTGCTACTAGTAAAAGAAAGCCTGCGAATACCAAGGTAGTAAGAAATACTATTCTTTTAAATAACAATATTGTTGCTTCTGTTTCTTATCTGGATTATGATTCGCAGGGTGATGGAGATGCCAATAAACCCCACAAGAGATCTCGCCATCTTAAAGCTATTGAAACTTCTGTCCTATTTCCTATATTTAACCCTTCAGTATCTCCTGTAATACCTTCGCAGGTTGAATCCTTACTTTCTGTCTGCAAAGATATCGTTACAGATTCTACCCCTTCAACTGATCTTCTTATGAATGTGACTCCCTTCATTAATCCTGTTGCAAATAAAACCTTCTCTTCTCCTGCTACCAATACCCCTCAACTTGACTCCGCCTCAACCTCAATCATTAGTCTTCCTCAAATTTCTCCTCAACCATCTGAATTAAATAGCGATTCAGTTCCCCAACTTCCTATTATCACAACCTCTTCATCTAAATCTCACCCTCTCTCTAAAGAAACTTTAGATGGAATAGATATTGCTTTCAAGGTTTTATCTGATATTCTGGATGATGTAAAGAAATCTTCTGTTGATCCTATCAAATTTGGTGTCTGCGAAATTTTGAGTAAGTACTTTGGTTCTAATAGAATGGTTTCGCAAACATCTTTAGAAAATGAAGTTGAATCTTTAAAGAAGCATCTCCAAGCCATGACCTTAGAATGTGGCACTTTTCGTCTTGAGAACCAAAAGCTTCAAAATATTTCGCTTGATTGTGATGTTTTTCGCAAGAAGAACAAAGAATTAAAAGGTATAATTTCCTTATTTCTTCCTTTGATTTACCCTTTTTAATAGTTTTGTCCTTTCCCTATTCAATTTTCTTAAGATCCTTTGTTAGCCCTTTAAGTTTTAAACCAGAAACGAATAATGGAGAGATATCAGTTCGAATCTGCCGCTGAAGAATCCCGTGTGGATAAAGATATTTGGATGGATCAATATAACCAATTAGATAACCTTCATACATACTATGTCGATCAAATAGATAATCTTACCAAGGAGAATACTCAATTAATTCAGAAGCAAAACTCATTAAGTGGTGAAATATCTCGCCTCTCTTATTCTTTGACAAAAGATGACTTGGAGTTGGAAATTTTATCTGATGAGAATAAAACCATATCTCAGGAGAAGCGAATTCTCTTAAACAAGGTGGCGACCTCTTTGCAGCAACTTAGCATTTTCCAAAAAGTATGTGCTGATCGGGAACGTTCCCTTCACTCATTGAGGGATAAACTTAAGAAAATAACAGAATCATCTATCGTTGAGAGAGAAAAACTTATCCATGGTAGAATAACTTTAAGTGTGAAGGAAAGTCAACTCAAATATCAATACTCCAAATTAGAAGAATCTTACACTTCCCTTGCGAAGGAGAACACCTTACTCATTTCTAAAGAAACGAATCTTCAATCTCGCCTGAAAGGTTTAGTTGGAGATAAGTTTGATGATGCAATGGATCACTTGGAGAATAGTTGTTTAGCTTTAATGCAATATCTTATTTCGCAAAAGGATGGTAGTCACAAAGATTTGACTGCCTCATCTATCCTTTCTTCGTTAAATCTTTTTGTGATATTTTCCTTGTGAGTCCTTTGCCTGAATGATTTTCTGTGTTATTATTTTTCGCAGAATCTGAGAAAAAACTTCATTCCTCCATTACTTGCCTCTACCCTTGCTTGTTCTCGCGATCGAGCAGAAAGAAGATATGATTATCTTGCTTATTTCAAAGATATGGAAATTAGAAACCGTGAGAAAGCACTCATTCTCCAAGCTCATCACCAGGCTGAAGTTCTTGTGAATGATATCTTACCATCCCAATCTCTTCCTCCTATATCAATCAAGCCTTTGGAATTAGATGATGATGAAATTCCTCGTGATGCTGATAGTGACTATGATTATGAAAGTGGTGAAGAGGCTATCTCTCAAGAAGATTTTGCAAATGAGGAAGAAGTCCCTCTTAAAGAAGCAAATGTTGGTGATAACCCAAATGAAGAAGAAGCTAGAATAAACCAAGATAAATAGAAAACTGATGTTGAAGTAGATCGGAACAAAGAAAAGACTGGCGAAACTGAAAAAGTTGGCGAAAATGGAGAATCTGGCGAAAACGTTGATGAATAAATTAATGTTGAAGTTTGAACTTCTTGTGTAATTTTATTTTCTTGAGTTGTTTCATCTTTCCTACTTTTTGCGAATGATGTACTTCAGTCAACTTTGAAATGTTTTTACTCTTTTATCTTTGTACTTTTTTGCGAGAAAGATAATGATTTTTGTTTATTAATTCCCATACTGCCTCTCATTATCTTTCTTGTGATGAATGGCCTGAATAAGTAACAATCGTTAATGTTTATAAAAAATTTGTTGCGTCATGTGGTCTTATTTTGCCTTCCTAGTTAAAGGTCTTATTTTGCCACCTCTTGTCATTGCGAAAAAATCGCAGGACGTTCTTACATTTTCATGTAAGAACCCATTGGTCTTGCCTTAACTCTCTCTTTTATTAGTATCTTTGTTGCGACAATATGACAGGTCTTAAGATTCTTGCTAAAATAAATCCCCGTGACATTGTCGTCTTGCGACGAAATCGCAAGACGTCCTTACACTTTCATGTAGTGACCCATTGATCTCGCCTTATCTTTTTCTTTTGTATTATTTCCTCTTCATGGCATTTGCGTCTTAAGACACTTATCATCTCCCTAATGGAAGGTGCGGCCCTTATCTCCCTCTGGTTTCACCTTCAAGGAGACGTACCTCTACCATACAAGGTTGGCTCCTCCCATCCGGTCTTAACAACAACCAGTTGTTTTCGCAGCCTCTTATCCCTTTTGCCAATATGGCTTATGGTTACGAGACTGCACCCTAAGTGGGATTTTCTTCAGGCCGAGTGCATCATAGTCAAGACTTGCCAAGAATGGACAGGTACGTTCCAGACGACCCAGGCACTCTTGGCTCAACCGTGTACCTCGTCGCCTTGATCACATTCTGCACTCCTTAGAAGAGACCCTCAGTCGTCCAACCTAAGTCATAATCTTAGGTTGAAAATCCAAGGTATCTCTCCTGGATGGGCTTTATTGACCCCAAATCTCCATGACTCAGGTTCCAGGGGAGGTGTAACATTTTCGCTGAGTCATGCAACAAGTACCCCTTTCTATGACGTACTTTAGGTCTTACATTTGCCTCTTGAGAAATTTTGATCCCGCGAACTAGGGTGTACGCCATAGTAGGTTCGCCTCTTTCTAGTATATCATTTATATTTGATTATCTCTTGGTAATATCATTATTTCTGCGAAATTTTCTCGTATTTTCATTTCTTTTTGGATATGTATAATTTCGCAATTACTCTTTCATAAGATTTTCTCATACATCCATTTTGTTTCAATCATATATCATTTCACAGTCTACTCTTTTCCAGAACCTCTTATGGGTAGTATATCTTTAAGTATAATCTGTTTCATGGTCTATCAAGTCTATGACCCACATATTTACCCTCAGGATCCATCAATCTATATGCCCCTATTCCGACTATCTCTTTAATAGTGTATGGCCCATCCCATTTTTTCGCTAGTTTTCCACCATGTTCTCGCTGAAATATTGGTGTTTCTCGCAGCACCAAATCTCCTGGTTGAAACTCACGTGTTTTGACACGTTTATTATACTCTCGGGTTAACCTTCACTGATAATTTTCCATATGTTTTAGATCCCTTTCTCTCTTTTTTTCTAATTCATCAAGCTTGGTTAAAATCATACCCGCACTAAGGTTTTTCTCTCAAAACTCTCTCTTTGTTTTGGGAATAATAACTTCTATTGGTAGCACAGCCTCAACCCCATATGTTAAACAGAAAGGTGACATTCCAGTAACTTCTCGCCTAGTTGTGTTGTAAGCCCATACTGCATTATGCACCTGTTCGCACCATGCCCTATTATGTCCTTCTAATTTCTTCAGTATATCTACAATTTCCTTATTTGTTGCTTCTGCCTGTCCCTTTGCCTGTGGATATAGAGGTGTTAACTTCCCATATTTTATCTTAAATGCATTGAATAACATTTTTATGTTATGCCCTTAAAACTGTTTCCCATTATCATATACCAACTGTGAGGGAATTCCAAATCTGCAAATGATATCTTCTTTGCCCAGATCCTGGTAAAACGTTCCTACAATGTCTAAACCCTATTCTCCAAAAGGCCATACACTTGTTGAAGATGTTAATGGTGCTCCAGGTGCATGTATTTTCTTTCCGTGCCGCTGACAATCTTCAAAAATCCTTGATATTTGTTTCGCATCTTCATGCATATATGGCCAGTAATAACCTTGCATTTTCACTCTGTATGCCACAGATCTTCCTCCACTATGTATGTGAATTTTGCCATCTTCTCCACAATGCAACACCTTTAATATTTCTTCTCCCTATTTTCGTGTCGAACATCTAAGTGATGGTCCATTAAAGGATCTTCGATACAATACCCCATCTCTCATTTCATAATTTGTCGCACGGCTCTTTAACTTGTGTGCCTCCAATCTATTTCTTGGTATTTCTCCTTTCGCCAGATATGCATGAAGTTATGCTCTCCAATCTTCGATAATGGATATTTGTTCTTCTTCTCCACCTTCTATTATCATTACATCTACCTCTTCCTCTTCTTCTTCTTTATTGATTGATGGTGATAGAAGTGTTTGTATCTATATGCATCTCGCAGTTGGGTCTGTCATCATACTTGAGATGAAAGCAAAGGCATCTGCAAGTCTATTATCTTTCCTTAATATATGTCTCCATTTTATTTTTGGGATTTTTGATGATAATTCTTCAACAAGTTTCTTGTATTTCTTCAAGGATGGTTCATTTGTAGTGTATTCTCCTTTTATCTGATGAATGACTAGCTGTGAATCACTGGTGATTCTCACATTTTCCAATTTTATTTCTATTGATAATTTTAGGACATGTACCACAGCTTCATATTCTGTTTCATTATTGGTAGATGTCAATTCCAATCTGAAAGAAAAAGCCATTTTGGTTCCTTCAGGCGAAATCAAAACAATTCCAACTCCATTACCTTACCCATTTGACGATCCATCCACCAATATTTCCCATCTATTGGGCTCTGTTAATAGATCTCTTTGATTTCCATGTTCTTCTTCCACATCCATCATTTCTTCCACAGCTTCATCATCTTCTATAGGAAATTCTGCTAAGAAATCTACGATAACTTGTGACTTGGGTGAAGATAATATTTCATATTTGATTTCGAAATGCCCTACTTGTGCATTCCATCTCTCAACCCTGCCTGACCTTTTTGAATTCTTCATCACTGATTCAATTGGTACCTTTGTCAACACCCTTATTTTATGTGCCTGGAAATATATGCGAAGTTTAAACGTTGCATAAACTAATGCCAGAATTAGCTTTTCGATTTTTGAATAATTTTTTTCTGCGACATTGAAGGTTTTGCTGATGTAGTAGATTGGTCTTTCAACTCCTGCATCCATTCGTAATAACACATCACTTAATGTGTGCGAAGTTGTCTCAAGATAAATTAATAATTCTTTTCCTGGTTCTGGCTTTTGCAAAATGGATATATTCATCAGATATTCTTTTACTCCTTGAAGAGATTTCTCGCATTCATCTGTCCATCTAAATTTTGTCCCCTTTTTGAGTATGTTGAAAAAATGTTTACATTTGTCTGATGATCGCGAGATGAACCTTCCTAGCAAAGCTAAGAGTTCGTTTAACTTCTATACGTCCTTTACCGTCGCTGGTGTTGGCATGTCTCGAATTGCTTGCACTTTCTCTAGATCAACTTGTATTCCTTCTTTCGATACAATGTAGCCTAAAAAATTTCCCGACGCAACCCCAAAGATACACTTCTCTGGATTTATTTTGATGTTAAATTGCCGCATCTGTTCAAAAATTTCCTTCAGATCTTGCACATGGTCTTTTGCTTCTTTACTTTTTATTAACATGTCATCTACATACACCTCTAATGTTTTGTGTATCCATTTCGCGAACACCTTCTCTACCATCCTTTGGTATGTTGCTCCAGCATTTCGCAAACCAAATGGCATTTTTGTATAACAGTACAATCCTCTTGGAGAGAAAAAAGCATTATGCTCTTGATCTTCTTCAGCGAGAGGGATTTGATTGTAACCTTTGTACCCATCTAGAGAAGATATTCTATCATTTCCTGCCGCTGATTCAACCATTTGTGGAATATCTGATAATGGAAAACTGTCTTTCGGACAAGCTTTGTTTAGATCAGTAAAGTCTATACAAATTCGTATCCCCTTATTCTTCTTTGGGACCATAACCATGTTTGCTATCCACTCCGGATATTTAGCTTGTCTTATAATCCCTGCATCAAGCATCTTCTGCATCTCTTCTTCTATTTGCGGATGATATGTTGTTGCGATTTTTCTTATTCTTTGTTTGAATGGCCTTACATTTTTGTCAATCTCCAACCTATGACACGCCACAGACGGATCTATTCCAGGCATCTCATACATGTTCCATGCGAAAATATCTTCGTATTCTCACAAAAGATTAATAGTTCTTTCTTCTTCATCTGCCTTCATCTGGGTCCCAATCCTTAGCATTTTGGGTTCTTCTTTAGTTCCAACATTCACTTCCTTTGTTGGTTCTGCTGCGGTGTAACTGGCCTTAGGTTCTCCCATGGGTGTTGGTTCTTTTATCACCTTCGCAAGTTCGTTTCCTTCTTCCGAAATTTCGCTGGGTATTCCTTTTCCTTCTTCTGCTCTTATCATGTAAATTCTAAATTCTTCTTCTTTCTTTGCCTCTTTCGCCATTTTTCTGCGATTTTTTCGCTTCTTTGCACGTCCTTCATAATGCTTCACTTCAATTTGATGGCATAATTTCGCTTTATCAACATCTCCTCTAATTTCACCAATCCCACTCGGCATAAGAAATTTGACGCATTGATGCAATGTCAATGCTATGGATTTAATTGCGTGTATCCATGGTCTTCCCAATAACATGTTATATGGCGATTCCATATCCACCACACATAGCGTCACTTTTGTTTCAACCTCTCCTAGCGAAATTCGCACCACTATTTCTCCTTTCGGTTTTGTTGTAGATTTTCTAAAGCCATGAATATGATATGTTAAAGGAGACATTTCTTCATCTTTGTATCCAATTCCTTTGTATGCATGGTAAAACATTATATCTGCCGAAGTCCCTGTGTCCACCAAAGTTCTGTTTACCATCCATTCTTCCATAGTTTTTGATGATTTCCCCTTTTCTTTCTGCGTGGTTACTGTGATTACCAAAGGAGATGTGTGACTCAAATTTTCTCTTGGTATCTCTGCTGCTGTGAATGTAATTTTCTGTTTTTCCCAATCTTTCAAGGGTGATACCTTCTCCACTGTCATGATTTTCTTTCCTTCAAAATCTCGTTTATGTATTCTTCCTCTAATGCTTTCATAAAATTCATTAATCATTGTTTTTGTGATTAAACTACACTCCAACCTTCTGTTACCTTCATTGATTTTGACTATTTTTTCCTTAACTGGTTTATTGATTGGTTTCATCATTTTCTTCACTTGAACAATCTTAATAACAATCTTTTATCTTGTTTTTTCCACAATCTTCAACCTTCAATCCATGTTTCTAGCGCCATTATGCAGCTGCAGGAATTCCTACAATACATCCCTCATAAGAATTCATGATAATCAACACATCTTTTAGATCAACAACGACACTTTTATTAATTGATTTATGGAGTTTTACAAGAAATGAAATCAAGAATACAACTACTGTTCTAAACTTTCTATCTCCTCAAAACTTTCTCTCTACTCTATAAAAGATTTCTCCTTTCCTTAAGCCTATTCAGCTTTTTATATAGTGGATGAAAGCTAATTTGTCCTTTATTTTCGGATTTGGCTTGCGATATTATCGCAAGCATTCAAGTATTAAGTTCGCAACATTCTTAAATATCGCAAAGTCTTCACATATTTCTCGTGTTTAGGCTGTCGTCATCTGTTACGTCATTTATGGTCAACCTGCGGCGGCTTCGCAATGTACTTTAGATGGAGATTTCCCGGGGGTGCTCCTGTTGCGATATTCTGATCCTACAAAAACAGCAATGTGTCACATCTCCGATTTTCGGAAAAAAAAAAGAAAAAAAAGAAAGAAATTAGAGACCACACAAAGTCTCCCTCGGTTTCTTCCCCTTCTCCATTTCCATTCAACTCCCCTTTCTCATTCCAGAAAAAGAAAAACCCTCTGCAAAAAAAAAATTCCCTTCTCTCAAACCCTGAAACCTAATAAAAAAATCATAATCCTCATTTAACTCAAATCCTCTCATCTGCAACCCTAATCAAAAAATCCAACCATCCACAGAAAACCTAAAATAAAAAAAAAGTTTATTTGCAACCCTCATCGGAAAACTTAGTCTATCTGCAACCCTCAAAAGATTGGTAAAAAATAAACTCTCAAACCCTCTGTTCTCTTATTTCCTTTGGTTGAGTTTAGATTTTTCTTCTAGGGTTTGGTTTCTTAACATACAATTTTACTGGGAGTGCAGTTTAGGTTTTTTTTTTTTTTAATAACATGCAATTGTTGATGATGTTTATTCCAGGATTTTTGATTTGGTTTTGATTTGTTATAGGGTTCTTTTTCATTTTGCTAATTTATTTTTTTAGTTTTTTTTTTTAATTATAAAATGCAATTGTTGATGATGTTTGTTCTAGTATTCTGATTTGGTTTTGATTTGTTATAGCTAGGTTTCTTTTTAATTTTACTGATTTTGATTTTCGGGTTTTTGTTTTAAAAAAAAAACTCAAACTTTTATTTATTTATTTTGAAACCATCTTTTATTTATTTATTTTGAAACCAAATTACCTTTTTTTTTCATTTTTTTTTATTGATTTTTAAATATATATATATTACAAGAAACTAGTTGGAAGCCTAGCAACAAGTTGGGATCCAACACCTTTTTGAATTGCTATACCTAATCTAACAAAAAGAAAATTACCAATTTTTACATTTGCATCATGCATATCTATGTAGTTCTTCAACCTTTTCAAAAACTCGATAGTCTCAATACCAAGTTCACCTAAAGTGGTAAAATCTAGGGTACCAAAACTATAATAATTAGCATTACATACTTCAAGATTTTTAATCCGCTTGCGCTCAATAGCTTTAGCCAAGGCAAGTCCCGGTGTAAAGGCTTGCACACCACCTCCAACAAGGGGAGAAACCCCAGTCACATCAAAACAAGTATCACGACCCTCTTCCCAATTGCAAACCAAGATATATGCCGGCCTAGCATCACCACCATCACAAAAAAGGAACCCAAAGCTGCTTCCACTTTAGAAGGTACACTAGCACGATAACAAATTTTCGCAAAGGTATCTCTAACAAGATCATGACGAAACTTAATACCAACCTCACTAGCACAATGAAGTGCGTGATCACCATAAACATCCATGTATCTATTGCAGCAAATAAAAGAACTATTGACAGAGAACAAGGGGATGCTAAGTCTGTAGCTAAGCACAACACTAAACTGACGTGGCCCAATTTTCTGTCATAAACCATCAGCAGGAATAGCAATAAGAAAATCTTGTGCATGTATAGTTTTGTTACATTTCCAAAGTGATAAATCTCTTCTTGACATACCAAAATGAGAGTCACAACTGCAAAATATTGAGCTGCCAAAGTATGCATAGGATGGGGGGGGGGGAAGAAACAAGATTGTAAAGCTGAGACGAAGAAACACCACTAACCCGAAGGAAACTGTCAAAAGCATTTTGATATGCTAAGCCTTTAACCAGAATGCTCGCACCTTGTAGGATGGTCTCCTGCAGTTGCAAAGTCTGAGAACAAGAAGCCAAGTAACAATATTGTATTGTATCGTACATGGAATAGATGCCTAGACCACCATCCCTAATAGGTTAGGAAGCAACCCTATGTTGTAACAAACCATACCCTGGATCATCGCTAATCACCAACTTTCTCATAAAATTTGAAAGATATTTATCAAAAACAGCCTGAGCATCTTTCACATAACAAGGTGCGGTAGTGCGCAAAGTAAAATACAGTTTAGAAACACCTGCATAGCTGCAAAGCAACATCAATTCACTATGTGGATCATCCAACCTATGGACTGTATCCATTAACTGCATATACTTGTGCACTTTGTCAAGAACAAGATGACTGCAAAAGGAAGCATCCAAACTCATAGGACCACCAAGAAGTTTAACACCCACAGATAGTCTACCTATGTCAATGGGAAAAACACCAACCTGAGTAGTCCTTATATCAAAATAAGGCCAAAAGAGTTCGGTTTTCTGAATGTTAAGATCAAGCACAATAGCCGCTCCTTCGGTATTGATGATATGCAAAGCTTGAGAAACCATCAATGTGTCTCCTATGATGGTACCATCATCTAAATACCAGGCTTGCAAGTCAGGTTTGCATTGCTGAGAAATTTTCAGTACAATGGGATGCAAAGTCAGAGAGAAAAGAAGAGGACCCAAAGGATCTCCTTGTTGTACACCTTGTGACGAAGACAAAGTAGATAAGCCATAATACAATCTTGTAGGGGAAGCGTAACAAAACTCAAACCACCGAGAAATACCAGGGCATTTATTTCTCACTGCTCGTAACATGGCTGATTTATCAACTAAATTAAAAGCATTTCTGAAGTTAACTAAAAGCATGGACATGGTATTCAGATTACATTTCTCATCTAAAATGCGATTAACAGAATGTAAAATAGCCTCACCTCCACATGGCACTCAAACACCAAATTTTAAATCACTTAGATAAATTGACATGTCTTTTCTAACAACTGAAGTAGCAACCTTAGATACTAACCACCTTCATATAATACCCATTGCAATTGGCCTAATACCACCACCATGTTTAAGCAATGGTGTAAGAGGCGCACTAGAAAAAAACATACTAAGTTGAGGAGGACAATTACCAGACAATAAAATATTTACAATTGACGTGATGAAATCCAGGAGGTTATCAACAAAAACTATAGCAGACCCACTAAGGCATCTAGAAAATGCTGGGCATGAAGTCCATCTCTGCCACATGACGTGCCTTTGGGAAAACTTTGAATCCTGCTTAAAACCATATCTAAAATAACAGTGGCTGCAACAACTTCATTAGGCATAGTAGGAAAGGTAGATGGCGGTGCATAAGTATGATTTAGCTTCAAATCTACCAAAGTATTATCTGATGAATGAGCTACACCACTAGAAGTAAAAACTCTAATAGCAGCAGTATAAGAACCTTGATTTAACTTCCTTCGACTAAGTCTAAGGTTGACATCTACTTGGTTGTCTTTATGAACTGAAACCTTAGATTTTGTTGAAGTATCATTCTCTGCTAATAAATCCAGAATCAAAGTTATACAACCATCCGTGTCATGCCATTTATTTAAAGCCTGATTTATATAAGCAACTTGTAATTTCTTACGCATAGCGTACCTCTCTTCAGCCTTACTCTTTGGAACATAATTCCTCAAAATGCATATTGGAAAAAGTAATAGCTTAATCCAGCAAGAATTATCTAAAGGATTAAGTATAACTATGTTCATAGTTTGTTTAAAAGCCCTAGAGAAACTAAGCCTACACTTGATGGGTATATGGCGAATAGTATGGAACTGAGTTTGAAAAACCTTGTCTAACAAACCCAAATCAAGACATGGCCTACTAACAATATTCAATTTTTTTTTGTTTTTTTATAAAATTCAATTGTTGATGATGTTTGTTCTAGTATTATGATTTTGTTTTTACTGATTTTAAATCGGAGCTTGAATGGCATGATTTTGTCCTTAGTAGCATGATTTACTTTTTTGCTGCACCTACATGCTATTACCATTGTATTAGTGAATGATATGAGTATACTATTTTTTAACATGATATCTATCAAGTGTACTTGTAAGACATGCTGGTGGGATTACTGAACCCCTGGCTCATTCTCAACTGAGAATTGTACAAGGCTTCAGTATTCCAACCAACAGGTGTCAGTTGCTTGGTGGTTATAGGTTGATTTATTTTATTTTGTTTTGACAGATACACAGTTGATTCCTTTGCACTTAAGCAATATTTATGCCAGATATCCATGTTTGTTTGCAATTTTGGTTCAGTTGTATAATTTTAACTTTTAATTTTATGAATGACTCGTATTTAACATGATAGCTATCAAGTGAACTTATAAGACCTACTGGTAGGATTACCAAACCCCTGTCTCATTCTCAACTGAGAATTGTGCAGGGCTTCGGTATTCCAACCTCCAGGTTTCAGTTGCTTGGTGGTCATAGGTTTTCTTGATATTGTGTTATTATTTTTGATGCACATATATGGTTGCTTTGGTGGTTAAGGATTGATGAAAGCTAGTGCGCTCTCAATCATATGGGCGAGATAATTGCTTCTTAAGCGATCGACTTACCCATAAGATAGTGAGTGCACTAGCTCATTCAGAAATCCTTCTAAGTTAGTATCCAATTATGCTTTTGTAAATTGATAATGTTATACTGATTTCATTTTTGAATTCTATTTTTGTAGCTCATTGATGAAAACAAATCTTACAGCAATGGGAAAGAATAAGGTAAAGACTTGAATTATGATTCAGTTGCTCTTATTTATGTATAGTATTCCCCTTTTAAGTCGTCAATATATTCTAAGCTTTTGTATTTAATGTTGCAGACTAAGTCAACAATAAAGAATAATGTCAAGCAGTTTCCAATCAAGATAAACTCTTTTCATCTCAATTTCATTATATTAATGAAACATATTTCTTTACCTTGTCATTTTAACTAAGTTATGGTTGTTTCATATGAAGAAGAAACTGAAGAGTCAATAGTCTCAACCTGATGTTGCATCTCCACCTCAAAGTGCTTCACTTTCCTCAAAGCGCTGATTACCAAGAAATTACAAGTCTGCAGAACCAATTGTTTCTACATCTCCTATTGATACAAATACTTCTCAGGGGAGATCATCACCAAGGTTCAAATAGTCCACAGAACTAACCGATATAAATACTTCTCAGAGGGGATCATCTCCAAGGTCCAAAGAGTCCGCCGAACCAACCAATCCTCACAGTACTACCTAAACTCCATCACGTCAACAATATTTTACTTCATCGTGGAAAACACTAGCTTCTAAGAGGAAGAAGGTGCTGACACCTACAAAGTCTAAACAAGACGCTGCAAATTCCAAAGAGGGGGGGCAAGAAAGTAAGTCGTAAATTGGATACAAGCACTGGCCCATGTCCAAATATTCAACTCAGGAATCCAAATGACACTTTTTCAGATTTTGAAGAGGAAGAAGAAGATGAAACTTTACAGCACAACAAAGATGTGCAAGAGGAAGATCCTGATGTTGATTCTAACTGAGAAAAAGATAATGGTGATGATTATGAGGATGAGGATGGTAAGTCGGAAGGTGAATAAGATAAGTTTGTGGAACCAATGAAGAAAAGAAAGTTTGTTCCACGTAGACCAACACAAATGCATGCAATGAAGTTAGGTAACACAAATCCAAAAGCCAAAGTTCCCTTCAACTTTAAAGAACAGCCGATTGGTGATCCTTCTGTGCAACTGGCCAGTTATCTAGGGGTATTAGTTCGGCGAAACATTCAATTAACACTCAAGGATTGGAGAGTTGTTCCTCATCAGGCCAAGGCCAACATATGGAAGATAGTCTAGGTAATTAAAATGATTCTTAACTTTTCAACTCTATTCGTTAGTTGATAACTTTTTAACTCATAGCAGATTCTAATTAAAATGATTTACCTTTATTTGCAACAACGGTTCATTGTGTCTGAACATTTCTAAGACTACTACTTTGCCAAAATGGGAGCATATCTAAAAGAAATTCGATCTAGGAAATCCGGTTTGGTACTCGAAGCTTTGGATCAGCTACAAGGGGAATAAAGAGAGAAAACGCTTGCAAATCTAATACCCACGAGCATGTACGTCAATGAGTGGGAAATATTTGTGAAACGTGTAAACTCGGCTAAATTCAGAGTAAGTGTTTCTAATATAATGGAGGACTATATTTGAAGCTTGAAAATTTGAAATGCGTCTATTGACTGCTCTATTTCCCTTTCCAGGTGAAAAGACTCAAAATGCAAGAAATTGTGCGAAGCACAACACTCCTCATACGATTAGTAGAAAAGGTTATGCCCGACTGGAGGTGGAGATGGTATGTTTTATTATTTTTAACCTGTATATTATCCTTCATTTCCAATGTATGAAATTACTCTTACGCTAAACCTCGATTATATTGATGCATGTCCAAAGCATTATTAAGACTACAGTTTACTTGACTTCATTTGTGGAAGTTGTTAACTAAATGGGATTCACATTTTATTTGCAGCAAAAAGATCTGAACACAACTGAATAGATTGATAGAGCTGAGTTATGGAAAGAGGGTCACAAACAACGTGAAGGAAGGGACCCAAATCCTGTGTTCTACAGGCTTTTGTGAGAAATCTTCTCTTTTTCCTTTTTTGAATTTATGTGTGCTTCAATAATGCAAAAAATATCTTATATTTTTGACACTTGTATAGATAAAAAATTGAAGAAGCTAAAGCACAACATGGTTTTGATGGTGGATCGTCCGTGACAGAAGATGTTCTTACAAAGGCTCTTAGTGAAGATAAAGGGGTAATACTTAAAGGCATGGGGTTTGGAGTGACACATAAAAGGATCGCATCCAATACCCACTATAAGTTGATCATTAAAGATTGTCAAGAAAGCTGTAGAGCAATGAATGATCGTCTTATGATGTTGGGGGTGAGAATTTATTTTGTTAATGGTTTGGTTTTTGGTTTTATTTTTATAGCTGATGAATTCAAACATGATTGGGCCCCTCATACTGTCGATTTGTTTTTTCTATAGAAAAAGAGCTCGAAATGTGCCTGTCATGAAGTAAACTCTCACAAGGACAGTCAAATTGCAAGCAACAACCTGCAGGCTAGCACTAGCAGATCTGTTCTCGCCAATGGAAATGCCTCGAATCCTCCCACTACCACTCCTGTCAGCAAATCAAATGAGGTGCAAGTGCTAGAAAGATTTACACCTTGATGGTTACTAAGTTGGTACAAGGATGAAGAGGTGGTGGATGATGCTAAAATTAGTGAAACGGATCCACTGTAGGAGATACATGGGATGTTTATTGGTTTCGGAGCCTACACTGTGTGTGTGATCACTGCTCTTGTGGATAGTGCTCATGTCTACAAGCTGACATCAGAGTTCAAGTTTGTTAGTGATGTTGTCAGAAGTATTATCTCATGGCCCAAGGATCGAATATTATTCTAATCTTCATAATATTTTTGGTGTGTGTTCAAGAAAATTTAACTTTTGGTAACAAACATCTATATCACTTCCATTTTTTGAATGTGTGTGTTTAACACTAGCGAGTGAACTTGAATGAATGTAAATGTGTTACACTAGCAGGTTTAATCTGAATGTGAATTAATTTCGGAAATTCGATTTCAGCTGTGATTTTTTTTTTTTCAAAACAGTTATATGCACACAACTACTAACTAAGGTTGTAGGTCCACATTCACCTACTGAAAACCTTTGTTGTATTAGAGATTATGACTACACTAGGCTAAGATTTTGAAATAAAGTATAACAATATAAATAAGGATTGTGGAAATTCTTTCAACCACCCAAACAACAGTAGTAATAGTAATATTCACACCATTCATAGAAGTTGTGTTATGGACTTTTACTATACATATCAAAGGTTGTATAAAAAAATTCAACCATTTTAACAAGAGTAGTAATAGTACAATTCACATCATTCAAAGTAATTGTCTTTACAGACTTTTACTACACTTAACAAAGATTGTGAAAGAATGTATACCAATATAAATAACAGTTGTGAAATAAACTCTAGAAAATTATGTTAGAGTTTGACAACCTAACTAGGGGGTTGTGATAAAGTTTTCTACTATACATAGAGGTTGTTGTGGAAGGATGTCATACGATTTCTGCAGGTATAGTGAAAAAAGTATTCACAACTGTTATTAGATGTTGTGTTCTATTACAACACTTGTGGGGATTGTCTATTGGTTTTGGAACTACTCATTTTTAAGTAAAAAATCGCTCTGGTCTGCTCTCTAGAGAAGGGAAGAATTTTTTTTTGTAAAGGAAAACTGAAGGAAATGGTGGTATTTATAGGCGGTAGAGCACCGACCGAAGACGGTCGAGTTTAAATCGCTAGCGGTGTAAACTAGACCGGGCGATCGAAATGAGATCGCTAGCGGTGTAGTCTCGACCGCTTATCTTTTTTCCCATAGTGATGCGACCAGTTTGCCAGGCGAGCTGGCATGACAAATGGGTGGATTAGCCACCCCTATAGGAACCCGCCTTATAGCTGTTTTAAATCATAAAATTATAATACTTAGGCCTCTTCCTATGCATATGCCAAACTCATGTATTTGGAATATATGCACCCACTATGGGTAAGCCAAACTGACAAACTCATATGCCAATATGTTATTTCTGGCATATTGGCATACATGACAGAGTTCCCAGCGAGCGATAGACTCTTTGTCTCTCGATGGTCATCATATCGCTCGATGGTCTTCCTGTCGCCAGCGACAGTCAAGCTATCGCTCGCTAGTTAGATGCTCGCTCTGCAGATCTTCATCTAACGGCTACGATTCCAACCCAACGTCAAATTCATAATTTATAATTTTAAAAATTGATAATTGGATCTTTTAAAGATAGTTTCCAATAATTTAAAAAAACAAAGTTACATTTCACATTTCAACTAAAAGAAAACATTTTAACTACTCATTTCCTTGTCCATTTAAAAGAAAAAAAAAATTAACTACTCATTTTAACATTTTAACTACTCCTTTCCTTGTTCATTTCCTCCCGGACCAAAGATCCAATTGCCTGCATTTTCTGGATCTATGTTCAACAAACTAGTTAAAGTGCCGGTTTGAGACTGACTTGGTGGTTGAGTCTCATCAGAATCACCATAACCTTGATAAGCAATGGGAGTACGGGAGTTGCTTGGAACATTATACAAATCTTGGAATGGGTGTGGTTGATAGTGTTGCTGGAATGGTTGAAATGTTGATGAGGTTGAGGCAATTGGGGTATACAGATTCACCTGCCTAACTACTTCCATGTTCACACCACCACCTGGAGTCAGTATGTCAGGCTGCAAATGACTAAACATACGTGTAGGAGTTGTATTCATGCCAATATTTTCTTCAACACCATGTATTGCTTGACTTTGTAACACCATGTTTGGGGTTGAACTTTCTGGTACCTCCTCCATATGACGACGTCTCAATCTTTCACTTCTTTCACCTCTTTGGTGACTGCGACGACTTTGGTGACTGCGACTACTTTGCTGACTTTGACTACTTTGCTGACTTCCACTTGGACTCGTTCCTCTACCAGCTCCAACACGGGGACTCAATCCTCTACCATCTCCAACACTAGGACTCATGTCAAACATCATGTTGTCCCTAAAACTTTGCATCTCTTCCAAGTGCATTTTCTGAATTCCCTGAACAAGCGCATCATAATCGTTACATCGGTTCTGATACTCCAACTCTGTAGCATTGACCCCAAGGTATGGATAACTCCGAGTAAGTGCACTAGAAATAATTAGATAAGTAACAATCTCTCCAGATGTGGTGGATATAGTCTTTACTTCCCAAGAAAATGGAGGCATGTATGACGATGAACTTTGAGAAGGATATGAAAATACGTCACCCGTCTCTGGTGGAGGTTGGGAAGGAAGAAATTCATTGTCAAGTGGCAACCTACCTAAAGATGGGAAATCCATCCGACCCAAACTTTGCGGTTGCATGGAAATATTTGGCTTGAAAATAGTATTAAACCAAGATAGGTACTCATTTCTATCCATCGGCTCCTGGATTAATTCATCAGCTTCTTGCCAACGATGACCTTCCCTTATAAATTTGAAGTAATCGTCTGCTGAAACATCTGTACTGGGATAAGGGTTGACAGCTATCACTGATCTCCCTTGCAACAGAAGAAGTTGTCTTTCACCATAATACCAAACACCCTTCTCAGAAATAGGGTTGTACAACACCATCCTTCTAAGGCTTAACTTTACCATTGTCTGACCTAGTTCTTCTTGGAACTCAGGTATTGCTTCATATGGCTGTGAGATAAGGTTATGGCTTGTTCTACTCAACTGCTGAATCTTATGAACAATAACAGCATGTTGACCATCTTCAATCTGTGCAGCTTCCCAATTCTCAGAATCATACTTCCGTATGATCGGAAAAACATTCATATAATTCTTAAGACAAGGTTCCGAAACACGGAAATATGTATACCACCAATACTGAAAATAATAACATTCAGGAGGTTAATAACTTTTCCATATGAAAATGACAAATAAATACATAATGTGAAAAATATTGGTTCTTACCTCCAGAACTCCCCAAAAAGCATTAAAGCTATCTTTTTCACACGCCGAGTTTTCACTTAGGGCAATGTAAATCTCTGATAAAATTGCACTCCCCCAATCATATGTTGGCGCTTGCTCTAAATCTTCTAATGCTTCGAAAAACCCAATTAACACTACTGAGCTAGCATTTGGAAACAAACATTGGCCCAGTGTCCACAATACAAACAGACGTTCTAGTTCCTCAAAATGTTCGGGGATCAAATATTGATTACCAGCTTCCCTGTTTTGACGTATTTTTACAGCATAACGCTGCAAAAAAAATTTCAACCCAGACGATTTTATTTGTCTATGTATAGGATTTCCTTCTAATTCATTTGAGTATAAAGGAAGTAATTCTTTCCATTTATCATCTGATTGCCACTTTAGTCTATTAAATGGAAGTAAGTTCCCTTGGCATGGAATTCCGGTTAACATGTATAAATCTATCGGTGTAACTCCTATTAACAATAATTATTCATAATTAGAATTTGTTGATTTTTATGAAACAAAACACATAATCTAAAAATGAAATTACTAGAAAAGACCTACTTACCGCATTCAAAGTCCTTGAAAAGGAACGTATTTGTAGTCTTCCACCATCGTTCTAATATAACTTGAACACCTTAAGTCCTGTGGTTTCTAGGTTGTATTAGATATAGATGTCGCCAAGGATATCTTCTCACTCTCTCTTGAACAGCAGGAGGAAGTAATTGAAAAATTGTACGTAACTCACTCCATCCACCTCTTAGATGTATAGCGTGACATCGCCCTTCATTAGCAGAAAGGTGATTAGAGAATACACCTTCACCGGCTACTAGTCTAACATTATTAAACTCATAATTTGTATCCACAACAAAATTCGCTCCAGTTCCTGAGGTACTACTAGATACTTTCCCCTTTTTATTTCTTCTTCTTCTCTCCATATCTGTTGAAGATAATCGTTTTAGAACAAAAGTTTAAAGAAACTCAGTGGTTTTTCAGAAGGTTTTTCGAAGGTTTTGGAAAGAATTGAGGAGAATTGAGAAGGTGGGAGTAGAGATGCGGTATTTATAGGCGTCAGAAACTTGAACGGTGGCGATATTGATTATATCGGTAGCGATATAGTGAATTTCGAACGATATTCACAATATCGCCAACGATAAAGACTTTATCGCTGGAGATATTCACAATATCGCTCGCTAGGGATTCGATCGCTCAGTGGTTTCCCCATAGTGGCACAAATGGTTTGGCATGCCACTTGGCATGCCAAACACTATTTTTTTTGGCATATGCATAGGAAGAGGCCTTAAGGCGAGATTATGTTAAAAAATGATTTTTTATAGGTTATTGTATACCGAGTTTTGTATGAACGTAGGCATGATATTCCGGATTATCCCTAAATCATGAACTGTTGACCAAAAGTGGACCAGATTTACATTCCACCAAAATGAATAATATACTCGTACATTTATCGTCCCAAACGTTTCACGTACCCCAAATTGCTAACTAAGGTCCACGAATCAATGCCTCCATTTCGGCTGGACTCTACTTTCATATTTTGTACAAAATGGTATCATGAGCCATGTACTGTAGTAGCTATGGGCAGGACTCTATTTTCGTATTCTTTTGTGGAGCTGTTTTCGCTTCCCATGGTATATTCCGAAAGGGGAAATTGATCAAATTCAAACCTCCTTTTTCATTTTGTGTTGGTGCTAGATATCTATTTAAGGATAATGAAATAGGCATATTCTCTTGTTATAATAGAACTCTGCTTCAGTTGGGAACCAAGTGTTCATAGTGGGATTCCGCTTCATGAAGATGTGTATACTTGCTAGTGGTATAAAAATAGATGGTAGGATACGGCACGGCTCCAAGATGCCGTTAGAAAAGTTATGTTTCAGATGTGGAGTGACAGATATAAAAGATTGTACTACAGCAAATAGTTTTACGGATGATTCTGTCTTGGTGAATAGGGGGTAGTTAGGGTCCCTCTAAGATGCTGCTGCTGGCTGAGAATGATGATGGTGAAAACTGGAAAGCAGTTCTAACCAAGTGTTGTTGACACTTGACACTCACAATCACAGCAACCCTGTTTATATGCCAAGTTGTTAATGTTAGTTGTTGTTCCCTTTACCTATTCATTTTCACAGTGTTTGGTGTTTTATCAAAAATCATCAAGTAATGCACCTAAGGATATCTATGCAACAAATGAAGTAGTTTTTTTAGGTGAGCCAACAACACAAGTCATATCTTCTTACATTTCCTACCTCCATCACCACCACCACACCTTAAAGCTGCTTTCATTACTTTAACCTTAATTGTTCCAACATTTGAAAACCGTCTCCAAGTGTATGTTTCCTCTTTTCTTTGCCTAGTTTGAAAATTTTTCATATCATTATTAAAATGGGCATAATATTTCCAACAAAATAAAACAAGAAGTGTTAAAAATAAAAGGAAAAAAATAGAAAATGGTTTGTTTATTACTCTTGAAGTCAACTGAGACTATTCAATGGTGAGAAATGCCATGCTTAAATAGTTTGTACTGGTATGCACAAATGTTAGTTAATGGAGGACATCGACAATACCTGTCAAATGTTAGAAATGTCTTTGTCTGTCATTGTAGAGATACACTTGGAAATATCATCACTCTCTACTCTTTTTTCTTTTTTGATTTTCTAGCTCTTCTTGGATACCTACTAATATTCAATTTATTTCCCCCTTGAAAAGGGAAGGATGGATCGAGGGAAGTAGGCATTGATTTCTGGTGAAGAAGGCCAGCCAGCCAGCCAGCCAGGGGGATGAGAAATAATAAAGCATGAGAGACTGCTGGAAGCAAGCAGATAGACAGTGACACCCCTAAGTTTTGATTGTCCTTCCAACTCACTGGAAAGAAACTCCCTCTCCCCAACCCAAGGAAATTTAAAAAATAAATAAAGAGAAAGTTAGAAGAAGAAAAGGGGGAACCAAATCAAATCAACTCCAAAAGAAGAGAGTAAGGGAAAAGTGAGAATAGAAAGTTAAAGAGAAAAAAGTGAAAAATAAGAAGAAGAAGAAGAAGAAGCAGCAAAAAGATTTTATTAGATAGAGGATTGAGGAGACATGTCAGTCAGAGATGGTGGTGGTGGTATAAGTTTCTTTTTCATGATCAACACTTACTTACACTCTATTGCTTTCAATAGAAGAAGCGAATCAGATCAGACAAAAGCTTTCAGAGGAGTTAAGTTACTTTTGAATTTAAAGCAACATAAACAACAAACTATGACTGCTGGCTGGCTGGCTGACTGCACTAGTCTTTGCTGTCTAATGCTGCTACATACAACAACTACTGCTACAATGCCCAGGAATCTCTTCAAAGCAGTACAAACTCCCACAGTCTTTTCCATCATTCTTTCACACGTAGAATGATTGCCTTATTTACTATCACCAACAAGCATTAAAACCACTTCTTTTACCCTCTCTACAGACTAGACACTAGTAGACAGACACTGGTTTGAATGAAAAAACACAACTACAATACCCCCACTCAGTACACTACCACCCACGACAATTATGAGTCACAACCCAAAAATTAAAAGCAGCATAGTTTGTTACAAAATTGAAGACTCAGGCGTAGCAACTGGTTAAGTCGTCGGACATTGATACCAATAGAATGAACGGTCTAAATTCGAAACTGGTCTGCACCAACTGATAGACAATTTGTCAAGAAACAGAATTTTTTAAAATTTCATATAATCTGACTTTCAATATCTTCTTCTTTGATTCCATAAATGCAAAAACATAGGATTCAAACTATTGAGAATCAAAAGAAGCATTTTTTTTTTTTTTGGCCTATTAAAATGTAGCTTTACTTTTTTTACAGAGTGAAAGAAACTTTTTCTTCTTCTTCTTCTTCAACTGGCTTTTTGTAATATGACAGTAAATATTGAAGATTCTTCTTCTTCTTCTCTACCTAACAAACATTAAATTATTCTGCTGCTTTTTTTGCTTTTCTGATGAAAAAAAAGTTGTCTTTAAAATCTTCAAACTGTAAAATAGCTGCTGCAACTAACAAAGAAAAGATAAAAAGGGCAAGGAAACAAGAAGAAAAAAACAGAGTAGAAGAAGAAGGAGAAGAAATATTCCATGACTGATAGAATCATAGAAATAAGAGAGACTAGCACTAATCAAACAAAACCCATCACCATCTCCACAAGCTAATTTCATAATCTTCTCTGGCCATTCAACTCTGTTTTTTCTTCTCTGACTCTGTTTTCTTTATCTATGACTGCAAATATCCAAAAGTTTCTTCCTACCTTCAACAATTTCATCAAAGAAATCATCAAGTTGTCCAATAATATTCTCACTACCTGATTTCAGAGTCCCAATACAGATTTTCAGATTCTCAATTCTTTCTCTAACTCCTGAATCACTTTCAAAATTTCTTTCCAGCTCTGTTTTTAGTTCATCCATGGCAACTTTAGCTTTTCTGAATTCATAAAGTAAAATTCCAGGCTTACCATCATTTCTATTCATTTCTGTAACTACACTCTGTTGTAATCTTACTGTTGATGCCATAAAACCTGAACCAAACAATAATCCTTCGTATCCACTTCCTCCTCCTCTTCGAAAGCTTGATTCTGGCCAGCAATAAACTAACCCACAGAGTAAAATCATTAGAAGTAGTGAGCTTACATTTCTCATTGCATAAAGAACTCCACGAAATCCACTAAACCCATTTAGTTTTGATTCTAATAAAACTTTCTCATCAAATCTCAATGAAAGGTTTTGGATTCTATTCTCCATTAATGCTCTGTTTTCTTCTTCTAAGCCCACTGCTTGTCTTCTACAACCAGAAATTGCCCTCACAGCCTGTATTTAACAAATCAAAACAAAAGCAAGCAATCAGTCAGTAAAAAAGTTCATCCATTTGAATCATTTCACTCTCCATCAATCAAATTCGGATAAACAAAACAAGCAAAACCCATGATTTTTGATTACCTGACGGAGAAGTTGAGTGGTTGGGTTTCTATGAGCATCAAGAGAAGCAGCAATATCAGCACCAGTTGAGTAGTAATTCTCCATGCCTGAAATACCAGACTTAATAACATGACAAGCTTCCCAGAGTCTAGAACTTTCATCCATATATTCATCAAGCCATTTGTCACCAACTGGTAAATGAAGCTTTTTAACCAACAGAGTCAGCTGAGAATGAAAAGAACGAAGAAGAGAAAGAACCCTTTGTAGGAACTGAATAGACATGAAATTGTTCGAGTGGAAATAACGTTCAAGATCATCAATCCCTTTAGTTAAGAATGAATAGAAACCATTAACAGAAGATGTAGATGAAGGATCCATCATAAAGAAAAAAGAGACAGACAGAGAATAAAAAAAAGAAAAGAAAGATTTTGATGAGCAGTAGTAGTAGGAGGGAAGGAAGGAGAAAAGGGAAGAGATATTTAAATTGAATGAAAAAGGTGGAAGTAGAGAAGTAGAAGAAGAAGAAGAATTAAGAAGAAGAAGAAATGGCTTAAAAGCTCAGGTTTCTATGGGTGAAAAAAAGAATGGTTGGGAGCAATGATGGGTGTTTCCTATAATGGAGAAAGGATGATTGGGAATCTGCCATTTTCATTGTTTAAAAGGGGCAGAAAGAAAAGAAAGATGATGACTGATGAGTGTTGTGTGATAAATTATTTTGTATCAAAAAAATCTAATTCACAAACCAAATCAAGACATTACAAAATTTAATGGGTTTCGAAAGAGTTTTCCAATTCAAGATAAAATGTTTTATGGGTTCTTCTTTATATGATGGTGGCTAGTTTTTTTTTCCCTCCCTCCCCCAATCCCATTTGCATATACATTAAGTTAATTTAGACAACAATATTTTTTCTTTCTTTCTTAAAAGCAAAAAAGAAAGATCATGTAAGTATTGATTTTAGTGAACATGATGAATCTATCTTCTTCCTATTGAAAGATTAACAAAAGAAAGATCAAATCTATCTTAAAAGTTCAAATGAAATTCACTACACAAAGTTATGGTCTAGTCCACCTTTCTTACTTCCTTTTAAATTAGAATTAATGGAGAAGAATCAAACTTGTGTGTGTTTTGTGAAGATTTTTAGAGCTCATTTCAGATTTTTGTTACTTTTGTGAATGATCTTATAAATTTTGAATCTTACTAGGAATTGTAATATGATGTAGGGATGATCTTAAGGATGAGCTCATGTGGCCACTATATATGGACCCATTACACAATAATGTGTTCTTCTCTTTTCTCTTTTGCTTTGGACAAGTGAAGGTGTTGGGGCTGTTTGAGCACCTGACTATCCCTAAGGGCACATGCAGTCCCCCCCATGCCTTGGTGTAGGGTTTCAATTGTCACTGCTGCTGCACACCCTAACTGTGGATGGATAATCTGAGCACAGATTGGTAGAATTATAGTGTGTGGATATTTGTTTTTATTTGCATGCAGCATGCTGCCATGGGGGCTTATGTCAGGATAAACCTATACGGTTGTGATTGAAGAGTAACAAACCAAATCACTATGGTTAATTTACTGTTTTAATACCAAGAAAATGCTGGTTGAAATCCAATTATCAAATTCTCTCTATACTAGCTTGGATTTTGAAGAAGCAAAGGTGATTGATGGAAAATCAACTGCTTGTTTCACTTCAGGTGAACTCAAATCCCACATCTTTGTTTGTGAATCTTATGTTGTAGGCTATTTTGTGGGAAAGAAACTTCCTTTTCTCTTACTGAAGGAAAGTTTAAAAACTAAGTGGAATCTAAAAGGTGACTTCTCCATGACCATCCATGGTAAAAAATACTTTTTGTTTAAATTTGCTTAGGAAGAAGATAGGATTAAAGTTTTAGATTTGGGTTCAATGTTCTTGGCAAAAAACCTCTTTCTAATTCGACCTTGGTCAACCTATTTAGAACAAAATATTGAATCCATTACATCAGTCCCTGTCTGGATTAATCTTAGGCAGATTCCTCTTCACCTCTGGAATAAACTTGGTTTGTCTAGAATTGCAAGCATTGTTGGCACCCCGATAATGGCTGACACGCCTACAACTATGAAGACTAGGATGGCTTATGCAAGGGTTTTAGTTGAAGTTTCAGTAGATTGCTCTTTCCCTACTAAACTGTCAATCCAAATTGATAATGTAAAATCAGTGGTGATGGCTGAATACCCATGGAGACATGCCTCTTGATCTCATTGCAAGAGTTTTGGGCATTCAAATGCTAAGTGTAGTTTAATTCCTACACCTGAGGTCTCTTCTAAAGGGGTTCCTAAACCTAAGACAATTGAAATCATTTTACCTTCTTCCTTAACTCAAGCCATTCTTGAAGAGATTGCATCACAAAGCAATACAATTGGGATTGATAGCACTAGGAAGAAGGAAGAGGCGACTCAAATCAGAGCTGAACAAATTCCTTTGGTGGCTAACTCAATTGTTTCAAATTTGAGCAATGGGCAACAAGATGTGGAGGTGGCTTGTGAACAACCGTTACAAGTCTCTGTAGAAGGTTGTGTGAGTGGGAGTGGCGGCGGAGCTGAGTTGCTGGATACACCTACACAATGGACCTACGTTGGAAGAAACAAGAAAAACAAGAAAAATTCTGGAAAGAAGCTAAAACCAAAGATAGTTTCCATTGGCCCCTATGAGTGCACAGATTTGGGAAGGCCAATCTCTCTAGATGCAATAGTTGAAAAAGCAAGAATAGAAGAGGACCATGATCCTAAGGGTACTCACTCTAGTTTAGTGACTAATGATTTTTCAACTCCAATTTCGTCTATTGATTCGATTCAGGAAGAGAACCAGGAGGTTGTTCTCCCATTGCAAATGGACTTGAGTCGAGTTACGACCCGAAAAAAGAAGAAGAAAAAACTTATAGGAAAGGATGCCAAAATAGATTCCAATTCTGTTTCTACTATTACTGAGGCCGAAATAGATGCCCAAATCGCTTTTAACAAGTTTTTGGGCATCTCTGACCATCCTATGATGAGACCTATGTGTAGAAGTTTATTGGAGAATCATGCTAAATCGGAGGTGGATATGCCTTCCATCGAGGATACTGATGGTATGGGAGATTTCGACTCTGATTCTGACTATGAAGAGCGAATTGATGCGGTCAAATGCTCTTTTCAAGATGAAAATGTGAATTTTTAAGACTGATTGCTTGTGTTTCTTGTTGTTGGTTTTTTGACAGTTCTTGCTAGAGCTTGTGTTTTGACCTTCTTGTTTGGAGGTTGTTGGTTTCTCCTCAGTGAGTTTGTTTTCTTTTTCCTTTTCTCTTTTTCTTTTTTTTGTAACTTTGGTGTTACTCTTCGTGACATCTTTGTTCTTTAATTGAATTTTCCATTTTCTCGTCAAAAAAAAAAAAAAACTCTATATGCGCTCCACAAAGAAAAGAAGAAGGAAAAAAGAAGAAGAGGGGATTCCTATGGATGTGGGCGTTAATCGAGTATCATAGTATTTCACTAGTTGGTGCGTGCTCTTCTCACTTGTATTTTGCCTTATTGTACTCAGCCACAAGGGGAGCTACCTCTTTTAAAAAGAGGAGTTAATGTTTGGCAAGGGTTGGAAAGGGTATACATGTCATCTTACTTGAGAATTTCTTTAATTGAACAAAACTAGTCATAAAACACCAAGGTGACCAAACTAGTCATAAAACACCAAGGTGACTAAAAAGTGGCACAAAAACCCCACTTCAAATTATAATGAGTAAATTTAGTTTTTTTTTACTTTAAAATCCAAACATACCCTTTATACATTTTCTCCTTTCTTCTGTCTCCTTCTCCCCACCACCATCACCGCCTCCTTCTCCCCACCACCATCACCGTCTCCTTCTGCCCAAATCTCCACGAACACCAGCAGCAACACCTCCGTCACCACAAGCAGCAACACTTACGTCACCACCAGCATCAATTTCATCTTCAAAATTTGGTTTTCTTCTCCGTAATAGTTGAGAAAGAGGGTTAAATCTAGATCGTGGTTCTTAAAAAGGGGTTAGTGCATCAAAAACTCTTTAATTCTTCATTGTAATTCGTATCTCTGTAGTTTAATTTTGCTTTGATTGAGAGTGATGTTTTATCGGAATTTGTTTCGATCTGGATACATTTGCTTTTTTTGATGTTAAAAACCTCATGATTCAGTTTTGGATCGGTGTTGGAACGGTCTGTGTGTGTGTGAATTAAATCAATGGGATGTGTTTTTTCATTAAAAAAAATTTTGTTTGATTGTTTTGGTTGCTTTATAGGTTGGTTGTGTGATTAAATAGAAGAAGAATATTGAAACCACCTACAAATTTGAGATTATCCATTTTTAATAGCAACAAGGAGAGAAGAAGAATCATTTGTTTTATGAGTAAATCTCATAAGAGTGGTTACAGTAATGTGATTAGATTTTGAGGGGAAGAAGGAGGTTTGGAATTATGGGTTGATTTTGGATTTTGGATTTTTTGTTTTTGGTTTCAATTGTTTTTTATATTTGGATTAAATTTAGTTTGATTGTTTGAAGAAGAATTTTGTAATGGATCTAAAAGAGAAAAATGAAGTGTTGATTGATCTCGAGAGTGGTGGTAGTGAAGAAGAAGTAGTAGTAATAGCTAATAATAAAGAACAACAGCAAGAACCCATTGCATCAAAAGCAAGGAATTTGTTAGATAGGGTGTGGAATGGTATTCTAGCTTCTTCAATTGATGTCATCACTGGTGGTGGTGGTGGTGAAGATGGGAAGAATACTGTAGCAAATGGTGATTTAGAGAATGGTGGAGAGGTAGTAGAAAAGAAGTGTTTATTACAAAGAGGAGGAGGAGGAGGAGAAGATACATTGAGTCCATTTTCTGATGGTAAAGAAAAAAGAGTCGAAGAAATCAAAGACCAAAGTATCTGCTCCGAAACCACCCAGACCACCTAGAGGACCATCACTAGATGCTGCTGATCATAAATTGATTAGAGAAATATCATAGCTAGCCATGTTGAAGCGGGCAAGAATCGATCTAAGGAGAGCGCATAAGAAGATGAAAGCCTTAAAAGCTGCTTCGTCTAATAGTAATATGTATGCCATGATCATCACTGTTATGTTCTGCCTCGTCATAATTGTCTAAGGTAACAACATTTCACCTTTTCACTGCTTCCATTAACTATAAGATACACATGATTTAGGATTTGCATTTTTCAGGACTATGTGCTAACCAATTTATGCGATCCTAAATTCACTAGAAGAAGGGTTTCTTTGTTGGTGCATTAATGGCATTCTTATCCATGATTATTCCTTATTGTTCTTTGGAGACACATTTTGTGATAGATTTCCTTGTGTTTCAGTTTGATATGATAGATGAAGAGCATAGGTGCGATGTGATAAATCCTTACTTTTAATTAGTATGAGGAGCTAGTAATTATCAAATTGTTGGAATTTGGAAGAAGACCGGTAATATGATAGTGGTGTTGAACTGGGGTAATTGTGAAACAGCTTATGGATTAGTTGCAATGATTTTTTCCTAGTTTATTTTGGTTTGGTTTCATCATTGAAGTTGTGTTGGTGAAATGACAATATGTGGAAAAATGATGAAACCTAATTAGGTTTCATCTAGTTTTGGTGAAACCAATTTTGGTTTTATCATTTTTTTCCTGTTTGGTTTCATCATTTTTTTCTTATTTGGTTGAATATTGATAAATGAAATTCATTTTTTGTTGAAACTAGTTTTAGTTGAGGAGGTAATGGTAGTGGAAGTTGTGGTGCTCGTGGTTGTGGCGGCGATGGGGGTGGTGAAGTTGACGGTGGTGGTAGGTTTCATCTTATTGTGTTTCTTTTATGATGAAACCAAATTTTGGTTTCACCTGATTTTTTCCTAGTTTATTCGTCCTGACTTGGAAGTCGGTGTGTTTTGGTTTCATCATTGAAGTTTGTGTTGGTGAAATGAAAATATGTGGAAAAATGATGAAACCAATTTCGGTTTCATCTAGTTTTGGTGAAATGATTTTTTCCTAGTTTATTTTGGTTTGGTTTCATCATTGAAGTTGTGCTGGTGAAATGACAATATGTGGAAAAATGATGAAACCTAATTAGGTTTCATCTAGTTTTGGTGAAACCAATTTTTGTTTCATCATTTTTTTCCTGTTTGGTTTCATCATTTTTTTCTTATTTGGTTGAATATTGATAAATGAAATTCATTTTTTTGTTGAAACTAGTTTTAGTTGAGGAGGTAATGGTAGTGGAAGTTGTGGTGCTCGTGGTTGTGGCGGAGATGGGGGTGGTGAAGTTGACGGTGGTGGTAGGTTTCATCTTATTGTGTTTCTTTTATGATGAAACCAAATTTTGGTTTCACCTGATTTTTTCCTAGTTTATTCGTCCTGACTTGGAAGTCGGTGTGTTTTGGTTTCATCATTGAAGTTTGTGTTGGTGAAATGAAAATATGTGGAAAAATGATGAAACCAATTTCGGTTTCATCTAGTTTTGGTGAAATGATTTTTGCCTAGTTTATTTTGGTTTGGTTTCATCATTGAAGAAGTGTTGGTGAAATGACAATATGTGGAAAAATGATGAAACATAATTAGGTTTCATCTAGTTTTGGTGAAACCAATTTTGGTTTCATCATTTTTTTCTGTTTGGTTTCATCATTTTTTTCTTATTTTGTTGAATATTGATCAATGAAATTCATTTTTTGTGGCGGTGGTGACTGGTTGGTGGTGATGGTCGGCGATAATGGTGGTGTTGCTGGTGGTGGTGGTTGGAGATAGTGGTGGTCTGTGGTGGTGGTCGGCAGTGGCGCGGTGGTGGTTTTCGGGGATGGTGGTGGTGGCGCTATGTTGGTTGGCGGTGGTGGTGGTGTAGTGGCGGTGGTGCGGTGGCGGGGGTGGTGCGGTGACGGTGGTGGTGGTAGCTCGGTGGTGGTGGTGTGGCGGTGGTGGTGCAGTGCGGTGGTGGTGGGGTTGATTTTTATTTTTGTTGGGGTTATTTAAAATTAAACGTGGGGTTGTTTTTATTTTTGTTGGGGTGATTTAAACTAGAAGGCTAATATAGACAGTTTATGTTAAATGGGGTTTTTGTGAACAATTTGTTTTGTTGGAGTTTTTGTATATGGATAGTGACACCTTTGGGATTATAACTCGCGGGCCGTGAATTGAAATACAAAACTTAACCCTTTAGGTATGAATGCCAGTCACAATTGGATACCCTAATCTTTGTTGAACATGAGCTTATTTGGGTTAAAACTATTCTATATGAAAATGACTGGAAAAAAACGACGGTCAATGAGAAGTCTAAGTGTTTCAGTATTTAACGTAAACTAACGTTTTTGTACAAAATTATTTCGTTTAGATTTCGGCTGAACGCAAAAAAGGAAGGGCGTGTGCTTTCAGCGATGGTTAATTTAATCATTTCTCATAGTAATTTAGAATGATCGAAAGTAATTTTAGTCATATAATATTTTACCTATTTGAAAATGTTGTGCGTTATTACTTATTAGAGTTAAATATATGTGACACTTCTTGACTCATTGCAATGAGCCGATTTAATTGTTGTTCCTTCAGATACTCCATAAAATTGTGCATTTTCTTCATCAATACTTGATTCCTCCGTCGTTGTTGAAGCACTTTCAAAACTTTTTATTTTCCTCTTTATCCCATCTTGAGATTAGACATCTTTGTTTCCACCCAAAAAACTTAATTGTAAGTTTAAATATCAATATTATGATTAAATGGATTCCTCTAAGCGCATACTTCTTAGTTTATTACCTAGTTATTCCCATAGATCTTATCATCCACTCTTTCCTTAGGAGCCAGAGGCTTGGAAATCCTATGTATAACACACGAAATATTGAAATCCACGATGAGTGATTACATTTTGTACTCACTATTAGTAATGTGGTAGTACCTTGAGTTGTATTTTTTTATTGTTGTGACTATTGTCCTCTCGAGATTTCTATTGCTTGTCACATACAAACTGCTTCATTGCTAACACTTCTTTCCATATGAAATGTAACATAGGATTCCTACCTGTGAAGGCAGTTTGACTACATCTCCAATCAAGAATGAGCTGGGACGGGTACTTAAACGTAATACCTTCTTTAAGAAGCAAATATAATGAACATACTAATACATTTACGAATTCGCAGGTGTTACCGTGATATTGCAAAGTCATTGGGAAGAAAATGGAACAAAAAATATAAAGACAAAGTCAACAATACCAGTCATTGTGTTATTCCTAATACAATATAATGCAGAATAGGAAAACACAAGATACCAGAATTTTTGTAAATGAGGAAAATTGCACCTGCGAAGAATCCCGTGACCTCGTCCAACTTTGAACACCAAACTGTATTAAGCCGCTACATACACTAGCTTACTATCATAGTTTAAACTGGAATATAATTGAGACTGAGCTAATTCTTCAAGAAATTTAGCTGCAGTCATGCTTCTTGCGTCTCATGAATCTTGCAGGGATATACACAATTGATACCCTTAGCTGACATCCTTTACAACATAAGAGTTGCTTCAACCTAAGTGAAGACTTTTGATGCGAATTTGCCTCTAACAGATAATCCTATTTCATTTCCCTTTTGATATTTAGATATAGGTTTGGAAATATGTTTGCAATAGACAAACTCTGACAAACATCATGATTGTGGAATACTTATACTTAGTTAGCTGAGAATCCTGGATTACTAACCACCTCTTAAGAACAATCCAAACAAATCAACAAAGAAAAGTTTTAGATATCTATATTAAGGAATCACAAAGTTTATGATTAAGAGAACTTTGTGATTTCTATTTATCTCGTTTCTGATATGAGATAACAAGAACCTCAAAGATCAATAAGAACAAGATCAGGATACACGAACTATCAGGTAAAATATAGTCGGGTCTGGCTTTACGAATCCCTAAGTGAAGTCTTTAAGTCTTAACATAATTATGTTTTTCATAGGAAACCTAGGTTAATAGAGGACGACTCTAGCAATCCACTAGAAAACAAAAGTGTCGAGGATTTTGAAGATTTATTGCATAAGTCTCTCTATTTATAGATTTTCAGGGCGCAAGGTGTCTTTGAATTCAGGATAAGATAACTTGAGATTAAAGCAAACACTTTCTCAGTTTAGATGCAATTCTTATTGGAAATTCATATAAGAATGTTAGAAGTTTGCCTTGAAATTACACAGAAGAATATACATTATGGTTCAGGATTCTAGAACCGTGTACAATGATAGTTCATTAACACTCAAGACTTAAACTATGATTCATAAATACATAGTAATTTAGTGAACAAGGTTGTCATAGAAGTATTTATGAGAGTTGTAGCAATGCCAAACATATTTGTGAAAATAGTTTATGAGCATCTGCTTAATTCAATACTTGGTAGGTTTGTCTGGAGTATGCATACCTATATACTAGTCTGTGAATTGAGGTTGTTGGGTACCCGTACCGGGTATGTGTACCCTTAGTCATTCATAAACTCGGATCCCAGAGATACACATTTTGGATATGCATACCTCCCTTTCATTCACGAACTCAGAACCTTAGGGTACGCATACTAGGTATGCGTACCTGCCCTATTCCGAAACTCATATCACTAAGGTACGTATACTGGGTATGTGTACCTGCCCTGTGTACATAATTTCAGTATGTTCTGAAAAATATTTTTAAACAATTTGAAACATTCCCGATCGTCATAAATAATCAATATCATTGCTTGGGCAATTTCCAAATGATCAACTTCAAAAAAAAAAAAATTATGAACAATAAATTATTTTTAACCAAGATTGTTAAGGATCTAGAACATTCATTTCTTGAATCATATTTCAAGAGATCTATCAAGACAACCTTGACTCAGAATTTCTTATTTGCAACATAAAATCTACTAAAACGATACGACATAGTCTCATAAGATAAAATAGTAAATGTTGTGAGTAAATAGGATGGTTCAATCTTCACATACCTTTTATCGATGAAATTCTTCAAATATCTTTGTCTGATCCTCAATTTTCAATCTTTGAGGTTATTCGGTGATGTAACTATACTTTAATCCTAGTCTAAAATTTGACTTTAATAGACTAGAAATCAAGATATAGTGCATCTAACATTGACAACAAACTTGAGATAGCAAAACTCGCGAATTAGACCTTTATCGATTGTAACTTTGAAAATCATCAAAAAGAATTGAACTTTCCGCTAACAAGAATCGGTTCATATTGTTTCACACGTAAACTAATTATGTTCAACAAAATCAATAGAAAACTAACAATTTTTAAGGCTCGAAGAATCGGATTATACGAATACCTACAGAAACCGATTCAAGGATGAAACTCTCGGTTCATACGTATAGTCATATGGACAGAGTGCATGCATGTATTTACAAACATAATTTGAAGCATGCATAAACTCATTGTGTCATAAACCCATTGCATTAATTATAATTAAAACCCATAAGTTCATTGTACCATCACATCATTGTTCCATAATTAAAGAAACCCATCATCCGAACAAGTCTTACAATAATTACAAACCGTCAAAAGTGTTAAAAACTTAAAATTTTAATGTATTGATTAGCTATCATCATAAAGCACCAGGGAGTGGCAACATGGGGAGCAGCAACAACACCAACATTGGAAGCATCAACAGTAGCAAGTTCTGTAAAGCATCATCACCAAGTTGATATAGCTCCTCCATCTCAATCCGAGATCTAATTTCTCCTCCTTTTTGCAAATCTGTTGATCTCCCCAAGTTTTTATCTGCCATTTTTAATGCATGCTTCGGTTTGGTCTCTCGACCAAATGCAAAGTTGTATTGGGTCCTTATGAGTACTTCTACCCTCCTGTTAACATCCTCTTTTGGAAAACAACATCGCAAATATAAGTAACATTCTCATAAGAATCTGAAGGACCAAATTTACAACCTGGATGCTTGCAATCACAAAGATGATTTTTCTTGTTGTTGTCTTGCTTATTTATCAACTTGGGAAGCTCTTTCTGCAAAATAATAATCAAATTTTTGGGATTAGGAGCAATTTTGTCAAAAACAACCCTACATCTATTTCTCCAAATGCCCCCAAAGAATATAGCATACATATCTCAATAATTCTTATCATTTAACCATTGTAAACATCACTGTCAAACTCAAGTTAGCAGCACCGTATAAAATTGGAGATAAAGACATACCTTTCCAAATAGTTTCAGAGAAAATACACCTAGTAAAAATATGATCAACATTTTCATTCACCTATTATTATAGACAAAGGACATTAAACTTCAATAGGGACATTACTGGGGTCGCATCTCCTTATCTTATAAAAAATGTATTTATTTTTATTGGTCAATAGGAAAAGATTCATTGAAAAAGAGTCAATTAAACGGTACTTCAACTCAATAAATATAACAGACAGAAAAAGAAAAAAAAAGAAACCGATCTTGGACTCGATCACCCAAAGAAAAGAGCAATGAACAAAAATGGATATAAAGACAAGAATGCACACCATAGTGGTTGCTCAGTTGCTCTAACATATCCATAAAGGAATTTGAATTCTGGTATCTCTCAGGGAGAAAAAAAGAAAAATACAGTGAAAAGAAAATGGGTTTCAATAGGATCAAATACGGCAAGTACCCCAGGAAAACAACTCCTTAGCCGCCAAGTAGGTAAGATTAATTGAACGTAAAAGGACTCATATTGCTTAATTTGACACAGCTGCCTCACATATTTTACCGATTGATAATTTGATTACTCACTATCTAAAGGCCAATGAAATCGACTCCTGGCCAAGTTATGCATTAACAACACCAACTAAATTTGCCAAGCAAACTTCATGACTAACCCATCAAAACAAGCTCTCAAAAATTAAATGAAAATTTAACATCTTTATCAGCGTAATAAAACCCCATGTTACCTCATACTCTATTAAGAGAGTTTTCTTCATCTCTTATCTGTTGTTTGTTTCTCGAATAACGGCAAATATGTACTAACCATTAGTGATTCACTATCAGTGAGGGAGGGACTCTGGATCAATTATCTTCTTCTTGTCAATTTTTTGTTTATTTATATTAGTATTCTTTTCTCTTGACAAGTATACTTCCTAAAAAAGGTTTTGACTGCTTTGACTGACTTATGACTGACTGACTCGAAATCTACTACTACTTATCACTATCAGATAGATTGTTCTTCTTGTGATGAGTGTATATTTTCTCCTCGAGCAACTGACTATTGCTGTATTTTTTTGCTCCTACTTTTCTCTCCTTATCGAAAATTGTGGGGTTTGTTTCTACTAGACCCATTTTTCATTTGAGTGTTTCCTTTCAGCTCTTAACCACGAGTGTTTCACTTAGCTTGTTTCTTTGAGTTTATGTTTTCTCATTCAATCTTCCCGACGTAATTTCTTCTTTTTAGGTTAATCCAACCAATTTCTTCTTCTTCAAGTTACTACATTGGCTCAGATAATCGAACTTATATTAATATTTTTATTCATTGATGTCACTGTAGTATAATAGTAAAATCTTTAAGTGATGATACTAGCGACCTGAATTCGAAACTCGTCGGCAATAAATTCTTTACCGGTTAGAAAATAAAAATAAATCATGCAATTTTTAGATCCTCAAATCCTAATGGTATGAGTAATGAGTCCCCATAATCGATTAACGGTAGTCGTCATAGGCAACCTTGTTTCGTGTAGTCTTGATGCTTCATTTTACGCATACAATTACACGAGGGATCTACTCTAATAATATAATTAACAACAAGTGGATAATTGGAATATATAACATTTAGCTTAATTATTGTGCAAGTAAGAGTATAAGTAAATTAAGGAGGGAACATTAGCCTTAAAATACTCTTTATGGTTTTGATGATATACTACAGACCAGATGGAACTACCCAGTTTATCGTACGTGTGGTCTTTTGTCGGCCTAGGATCCATTTTTATGTCTTTGTCCTTTCTTAATTGGCACTCCACACTAGACTAAGGGGTGGTGTTTGACCAGAAACTATTATTTCCAAAGAATCATTAAAAGTAAGCTGTTTAGCTTGAGTTCCGTGTGCTTCTTTTTTAGGTTTGTTTTGGAGAAGAAAATATAATCGGAGGAAGGTGTTTTTATAGCTGCAAACCTTGACGGAAGTTTCATTTTTTTCGGGTTGTCACTTAAGCATAGTGGTTAGTTAATTCCAAAAAGTTGATTTTAGTAAGCAAATAATGTAGGGGAGGTCCGGAGGATCCTTTGGCATAGTTATTTTCGTGATATCTCACATTTGTTGATACTAATTTTCGGGAATATATTTTTCTTGCAAAGCTCTGACCTCCGAATTTCTGTGTTCCTGTCAGAAAATTAGTGCATTCCTGAATTTAATAAAAGTTAGGTTGTATTGTGTCATAAATCTCGCATACTCGGTTGGGGTGGTCCTAAATGCAAGCCAACATGCTCCATTATGCAAGCAAAGAACCCAGGGAGATGACAGACAAGTTGCTTCCACATAGTCACCACATATTCCCTAATTAGAAACCCAAGAAGAATAGAACACGCAACATTGGGGAGGGAACTAGACACACACTTCTAATATAAGTCATGACTTCTCTTTTCAAAAACCAAATTCAAAGTTCCATAATTCTACTTGGAATTCTACTACTAAACCCAAGAAGAATTTTCCTAGGGTTTTGTATTAACAAGTTCCTCCACACTATTTGGATTTTGGACCCTATCGAGGGAAATATGGGATTTTTGTTTTTAAAAAAATGGTACCACAAGTTTATGTTCGTGGGATTTTGAAGAATGGGATACTTGAAAGCATGTTGGTCTTTTTTAGATCTCATTAGAAAAATACGGGGGACCAACCTTGTTTTTGATAAACTAATATTGTTTCTTTGTCATCAATAGCAGTAGTGTATTGAGTTTACTAGTTACTTGTAAGAGTAGTAGTGTGTATCAAGTATCAAAATGTTATCATTATCGACACAAACACATCAAAAATGCAATAAGGAGGCTTCACCCTACCTTATGATGATGACTAGAATTATAACAAGTCTCTGGAGGTGTTAAACTTGACCACAGGTTTCGAAACCACCGGCGGCGCGAGCATCGAGAAGAGAACTAGGCCAGTTGGGTTGGCTATGTGAGCAGAGGTTAAGCCGCAGGGGTGGAGCTAGACAACTCACTAAGGGGATGCAAAATGGGTGCGAGTGATACATATTTTGTTATTTTTAGAGCAAGGGCTATGGAGTGAGGGTTCTCATTCAATATGAATGAGTTTCAGTGGATTTGATCAAATTAGGTGCTGCTATGGAGTGAGAACACCCACTCATTCATCAAAAATCACCCACACACTCATTGAAACGAAAGAGTACTCGAAAGTCTTCACTAGGCGGCTGAAGTTTAGCCGTTTGGGGAAAAAAGACCTTGAGCGGCTAAAGATTTGCCTCCCAAGCACTTTTTTAGTTTTTTTATTTTCTTAAAACTCTGAAAAACGGGTCCCACGTGAGTTTTATTAATAAAAAATTCTAAATATATCAAAAACGGCTAAAGATATGCCGCCTAGGTAAATTTTTTCTTCTCAAACGGCTAATGATTAGCCTCTTAGCCTATTTCCTACTCATTCCATAGTGCAAAAGCCACTCTTTCACCCTGAATGAGTGCAAAACACACTCATTCCACAACCCTTGCTCTTAGAAGCTTATTATACGGGCGGCATGGTTACTAGAGGGGCGGCATTTTAATAAGACAAAAAGGGTCATTACATGATCATTCAAGGTGTCCCTTATAAAAAAAACTGGAAAATAACAAATTAACCCTCACAATTGATAACCTAGTTTAGTGATGATAATTAAGTTTAATATTAATGATTAATTTCACTTATATTAGCTCAAAATAAAAAAATAAAAAATCAGATTTTAGAGTTTTTAAAAAAAAAAAATTGGAGATGGTAGAGATGTTTTAACCTAAAGTGAAAGTCAATCTCAATCAATTGAAGAAATTATCCAACAAAGTGAAAACCCAGTGCCTGAAAATGACCAGGTATATATACTTTTAAATTGTTGCTCAAATACGTAAAAAATTCAATTTCTTACATTTTCAGAGCTAATTACGGTTGGCATTTTGCTCGTAACCAACCGTAATTCATAGTTACGGTTCGTAAAAGATGAACTACCAACCGTAGCTGGTTAAATTTGGGGAAAACCCAATTGTAAAACCAGTTACGGTTGGTAACTAAATGCTCGATACGAACCGTAACTCAGTTACGGTTTGTAACTATTTTTATTTACCAACCGTAAATGAGTTACGATTGGTAAATAAAAATAGTTACTAGTCGTAACTGAAGAACATTCTCAGATATAAGAACATACGGTTAGTAATTGAACTATTACCAACCGTAACAACATCAAATTCTCCAGTTACGGTTCGTAATAGTGTTAAAATCAACCGTAACTCACATAAGCTCAGAAATTTGATTTTCAATTTTCATCTAAAACCCCAATTTCTGATAGAAATTAAACTTAAATCGAACAAAATAAACTAAACCCTAACTGGTTTTTCATAACATACCTCATATAAGTCATTACACTTGATTAATTTTCGAATCGTTGATTAATCGAAGACGATGAAATATTCAGTTTTAGTGGAGGTTAAGGTTGATGGGAGGAGGAGAAGAGAAGAGGAAAGAAAACAGATTTTCAATTTAGCTTTGATTTAGGTTAAAAAATGGGGAGGGTAATCTAGACAATTTACAAAACTATTTGGACACCTCCTAACCAACTAGAGGAACATTATTATCACACTACCTCCCCTCTAATAAACCATGTCGCCCCTATAACAAGATACAGTTTTTAGGTTTGGGAGTCAGTTGGGTTGGATGTGCAGCTACACATCCATATTCTACACCGACTCCATCCCTGCTAAGGCGCATTGCTGTAGATATATTGTTTACAGCAAAGTAGAGACAACTTATTACAGACTCTGGATGGTTATAGTATTTATGGTCACTACAATCTTTTTCCATTTCCCTGATTGTCAAGAGAGTTCTTTTTATTTAGATCGATAAAAAATTTGGTGTTGATAAATTTCGATCTTAGATTAAGGTATCGTCATTCAATGACATTACCACTATGCTCAAATGACATTGTAGGCGGTTCTTTTATTTTAATCATAAAAAAAATACCGTGAAAAATAACCAAAAAGTAAGATATAACTGTAAAATGGTCGTATAATAATGGTAACAAATAGTACGTCCTTTTTTCTTTGTCAAAAAGTGTAAATTGGAATTGCAGTTTGTAATGGTGGATTTGGAATGAATTTGCAAAACTTGGCTAACATTTGCATGCTGTATACGCGGGTTCAGTGTCGATAGCTTTATAAATGTAAATATCTAGAAGAAAAGATATGTTGACAAGTTATTTCCTTTGATGAACACAAAAGCCCTTATATCAAAACAAGCAAACAAACTTTTCAAGATTCCAAAGATTTGTCCATGCATAAGTAGTAGCTATTGATTTAAAGATCTGGTTTTTGAATTGCTGTTTGGTTATATATGTATGTTTGCTCATTTGCATTGCTTGAAACTTACTCTCACCATCAAACTCTATCCATCTCTCTAGATAATAATGATTCACATCTCAGCCCTGAATATGATTTTGCTTAATATTTGTCACCATATACACCAAAGTAATCTTTGCCTGACGAATTCAATCAAGTAATTTAATTAATTTACTCGAATTTTGTTACCCTAAACATAGGCAGTGTTTTTCTACACATTAGTATTTACCTTGTAATAATGTATGCATTCTCGTTGGGATATAATTGTCGAATTTTGTTACCCTAAACATAGGCAGTGTTTCTCTACACATTAGTATTTACCTTGCAATGTATGCATTCTCGTTGGAATGTAATTGACTACAAGAGACCTCCCCGTTTTTCATGGCCGCTGATAGGGGTACCAAATCACTAGGGAGTGTACCAAATTCCAGATGAGATAAGGTAAAAAAAATATCTTGTCATATATAGAATTGGATACACTCTCTAGTAATTTGGTACCCCTTAGTATAAATGTTGTGTGTTGTTGAGGCTCAACTAGTTTTTCCGTTACTCGAAAACAAAACAAGAGAAGGTAATCAGCTGGCGGTAACTAACATCAATAACCTGTTTTTTTTTTGTTTTTTTTTTTTACCATGGTAAGTTGCAACGACGCCAAGAAATACAATAGTGAAATCTATCCCATCAGTAGATTTCTTGTCGCCAATATTACTGGCCCAATTAATACTAGAGAAGCCTAGTAGAAAAGAAGACATATGGGCGTAAAGTATGTACAATGATCTATTAGTTCCCTTGATGCACCACATAATTTTTTTTAGGAGTAGCATGGTATGTTGTTCTTGGATGGTGTGTATGCAGGCAATATGCCTCGCACATTAACAACGTAAGAGCAACTTTAGTGTTGTTGTTATAAGCTATATATGGCAACAAAAGGAGGCGTATTCTTGGCTGCTATAAGTGTCATATTTCTATACTCTCAAACGAAGTGTCTATATATGAGAATTTTTTTTTGGCAATTCTCATATATAGCTTAACGCAGTTATAAGCACCGTGGAACATTGGACGCAAGTATAAGCTGCGTTTTCCTCCAAACGCAAGTATAAGTTGCGTGTAAAAATGAAACGCCATTAAAATCCACGTTTGTGCCGAACGTTGTTTAAAAAAACGTTTTACCGAACGCACTTTACATCTGCGTCTAGACTCAAACATTTATATAATTGGCTTTTGAAGACAAATGTCTTTACATGATCAAAACATCTTTATAAAATCCAAGCAAAGCACTGGTTACAGAGACGTCTTTATAAAATCCGTTTCGACTCAAACACTTTTTATAACAACGTTCACACTTGGACGGATTTAATATTAACGTCTCATGTAGACGGTTTTATAATCAACATTTCTGATGAAACGGTTTTAATAATACCATCCGGATATCGCATCCCGTCCACCACTGCGTCTAAAATGAAAAAGTCAAAAAAGAGAGCCAAATATAAAAACTCATGACTACAGTTGCTCTAAAGGATAACATTTCTTGTAGGTAAGATAACGCAATATGTTATAGTAGCCAAGTCTAAGGGTTTTAGTTTATTAGCTTGACTAGTGTTGATCCTTTGTCTGGCCGTTACTACAGCTCAGTCTTTCCTATGGAATCTTTGTAATAACACTTACCAAAGTTACCTCAGTTACCTCATTCATCAATAACAAATAGCTCACTCTTTACTATAGAAGCCTTGTTGTTAAAGCATTGCTCGATCGAACTTATAAGTGTTGTTATATCAAGCTTGTTGTCAAATTTTATTGATCAAAACTGTATCTTGATTTATAATCTACATTTAGTCAAGTTTCAGATTAGGATAGAAGTGTGTAGTTGGGTACCATACATCACTGCGTTCTACCGTTTGAAGGCGAAGATCAACCGAAGCTTTTGGATAACTTCATCAACAAAAGGTAAGTGAAGATTGGACCACCAATTATTCAAGTTTTCATCTTTATATCTATGAGACTGTGTCGCATGACTAAAGTGGACTTTACATGCACAACATAAATTTCGAGTCAAGTTTATCTTGATTAATTATTCTCGAAATATGTTGACTAAGCTTAAGAACATTTGTTCATACTTGATGAATTTGGTTAAGAACAATTTATTTTTTATAACCTAAATTATGATTCAAGATTATCATTTGAAAATAGCTTGCAACAATGATATGTATCATTGATGTTATTCAGGAATGTTTCAAGTTGATTATTAGAGAGATATAGAACTACTGTAAATCTGGATACACGACAGTACACGTGCCACCTTACATACTGGCGAAACTGTTATAGCTCTGGAGCCGCAGTACATGTACCTGATACACGTACCGGCTGGGTTGCACGGACGCGGATGTGGCGACGCGGACACGACAGGACACTGACGCGGACACGAGGCCAATATTGCAGCGTCCCAGTGCATATATTAGCGTCAGCGTCCGAGTGCGTCGGACGCGGACACGGCTCAAGAAATGGAGCGTCCGTGCAACCCAGCGTACCGGCATAACTATAGTTTGGAAAATACTTTTGGTACACATACCAAGTGTGCAAACCCAAGTTGGTACACATACTTAGTATGCATACCGATTTTTTTTTGTGAACTCATGAACTCGTTTTTGTCTTAAGGGTATACAAACCCGGTACACGTACCATGACAAAATAACTCACAAAATGGAAGTAGGTACACATACTTACATGTCGAATATTTTTAGATACATCATTATTTCTATGAGATAATCGGCATTTGAACAAATCTCTAAAAAATACATCTAGACATATTTGATCACATTATAACCTATGGTTGTGACTCAAGATTAAAGTCTTAAAGTGTTATATGAAAATGATTAAGCTTATAGTTCGTTTGGCTAGTTTTGGCTAACCTTTCATGAACAAGTCATTGTACACGGTTTGGTTATGGTCCATCCTAACCAGAGTGTATATTTGTTGTGTTAATCTCAAATCAAAGATTCATCTAACTATGGATATTTCTTGGTTCTAAAGCTACCTTAGCTTAAATCTAAAGCAACCTTTGTTTTGAAAATCTATATAAGGAGAACCTCAAGAAACTGGGATCTTTGAATCCCCAACACTTTTCTTGTGTGTCCTAGCTATAAACTAGAGTCGTCCTCTCCTTTAAACCTTTTTAGATTTAGAGACTAAAAAGACTTCGCTTAGGAATTCGTGAAGCTAATTAAGTCCAACTATATTTATCTTGATAGTTCTTGTATCCTAATCTTGCTACTAATTTTTGAGTCTCACTCCGATCAGGCAAGATAGATAGAAATCGCAAAGTTTATTCGTCTCAGGATATGTGATTCCACGGGTATATTCCTTTATAACGAATCTTTGTTAAAATCGGAGTAGGTTTTACTTGTGAGGTGAATAATAATCAAGGGTTCTCTTCAGGAGTCATAAGTACCGGATTTTGAGGTTTGCTAGACTTTGCATATTGCAAGAGATTCCTATCTCACCTTGATCTTTTGATCAAAACGGAAATCACATATATGCTTATCTATGGGAGTCAGATTGGTTTAAAATCTTCAATTAAGTTGAAGTAACTCTTAGGATGTAAAGGACGTCAGCTAAGGGAATCAATTGCTCATAGTCTTGCAAGATTCAAGAGGCGTAAGGAGCGAGACTCTAACTAAATTACTATGACTGTGGATTCTATCTCGACAACATTCCAGTCCGAAGTTTTGTAGGCTAGAGACTGTAGCAACTTAATACGGTTTGGTGTTCAAATCTACACAAGGTCCCTTTTTTTTTTGCATTTGTGGTTCCCTCGTTAACAAAATTTCTGGTGTTTGTGTTATTTCTTTTTCAGCATATGTTGTTTATCATTATAATTGAAATATCACAGGTTGTACGTAAATCAGTCAAAGTAGATATGTCTACTGTAATTGTTGGATAAGAATTCATTGATCTTGGATATTTATCTTTGGAATCGTCCAATTACTCTCACGGTATAATCAGGTTCACAGACTTGTCTTTGTTTACATATTGATTGTGAGAGAAATAGATATAAACTATTCATATAATTCCTGATTGAGATTCTTCAAGTTGTAACTCTAGGAATTGTATTTGAGTTTAGTCCATACAGGTTGCCTAAGAAAATTTTGGTGGTGTATTTTGGTAACCCCGCATTTTCAGTTGGTATCAGAGCAGGAAAAAACGGAAAACCTAACAAGTTTGTGTTTGAAAGCGATTAAACATGTAATCAATGAGTTAGATTATGGTTTTCAATTTACCAATAAGATATTCATGGCACGTACTTCATTGAATAAAAAATAGCACAGGAAAGGAGGCTTCATTATTCGGTAATACATCTCTCTTGAGTGTACATTCGAGTATATCATCAAACTTCTTTATAAAATAGTTACACAATAGGTTCATTGATTATTATGATAAACCTGTGAATAGAATTGTTTGTGCTTCCTTGTAAATGAAAGTTTAGACAATATAATCACTGGGGGATATAAACATTGTTGTGGTAACACATATATGTATAAATCCTTAGCACTTGAACAGAAGTTTGTGAACTTTGTTGATCAAGTGAAACCGGAACTTGAGCAGCCAACTCAGTCCGCGAACTCAGTTCGCGAACATGCGTAGTTCTCGAACCCGAGAATTTTTGCTGGAGTTGTAGCTCGGTTTCAGTTTGTGAACTGACGGAAGTTCTCAAACCCAAGAATTTCTGCTGAAGTTTGTGAACTCCAACCGGTTAACTTGAGTCCGCGAACCCAGTCCGCGAACTTGATTGGTTATGTCTAAAAACGATGTTCGTGAACTTATCTAAATTATCTAAGGAATGCTATTGCAAACCGTGGCTTTATAGTTCATGAATCGATTCGAGTGAATCACATCATTTTTTCTTCAATTGTGTCTTGTGTAGTACATGATATCTCATAGAAAATGAACAACTCTCTAACTAGTTCATTTGAGTCATTTGGACTAGTTATGGTGAAGAAGAATATGGTTGATATGAAAGTTATCATTTGGCTAACCATTTGGTTGACTAATATTGAACCAACTATTGTACACGTTTGGGAACGGTTACACAAACCTAAAATCGTCAAGTACAAGTGTGTATGGAAAGCTTAGTTTTCGATCTAACGGTTGAGAGATATTAGCTTATATCTAATCAGGTTTTCATCTAACGGTGAATATTGAATGCTTTGTTACTAAGCTAACATTGATTGCAAACCCTGATTTGAATGACTATATAAGGAAGAACTCTAGCAACTGGGAAAACTAATCCCCACACATTCTGTGTGATACTTGTTTGTTAAAGCTAGAGTCGATTCTCCTTTAACCTTTGGTTTTCTTCTTCTAAAACCAGGTTAACGACTTAAAGACTTTATTGGGATTGTGAAGCCAGACCGATACTACTTTTCTTGTAGTTATGTGATCTAATCTTGTTGTTTCTATCGTACGAGTACAATTGTAATAATTGGCTTGAGATTTCTATCTCCGATAGGCAAGATATTAAAGTAAATACAAACATCTTCGTCTCATCGTTTGTGATTCCACAATATCTTTTTTCGCTGCGTCGATTAAGACTATTGTGAGGAGATTGATAAAACTGAGTTGTTCTTCGGGAATATAAGTCTGGTTTTATTGATTGGTTCCTATTCACCTTGATTTATTAAAAGATGGAAAAAAAACTCATAGGTTTATTCGTGAGAAACGGATTTATTTATCTTGTAGACTTTTCGGTGTGAGACAGATTTTTTTATTAAAGTCTTCGACTTTGGGTCGTAGCAACTCTTGGTTGTGGGTGAGATCATCTAAGGGAACCAAGTGCGCAGTATCCTACTAGCGTAGGATCATAACTGTACCTTGAATCAGTGTGAGATTGATTGGGGTTCAACTACAGTCCTGACCGAAGTTAATTTGGAGTAGGCTAGTGTCTGTAGCGGCTTAATACAGTATATGTTTAATCTGGACTAGGTCCCGGAGTTTTTCCTGTATTTTTGGTTCTCGTTAACAAAATTCTGGTGTCTGTGTTATTTCTTTTCCGCATTATATTTTGTTATATAATTGAAATAATACAGGTTGTGCGTTGTTCAATCAATTAGAATATCCGACCTTATTGGTTGTTGATTTAAATTGATTGACACTTGGATATTGGTCTTTGGTACCATCCAAGTTATCTCTCTTTGATTAAGACTCGCGAATCATATTTGCTTGAGTAAATCAAATTGAGAGATTGAAATAATAACTCCTTGGGTATTTTCTATTGATTGAGTCTAGTTGATTCTCTAGAAAAAAAATAGAAGTTTTCCATACATATTGCTAATCGAAATTTTGGGTGAGGTTGTTAGACCCCCGCTTTTTCAAACTTCAATTCGAAGAAAGCTTTTACAGAGACTCATAACTGCATAGTTAGGAATCTTTAAAAGAAAATTGTTCATATGATTCCTGATCTCAAAACGCAGGTTAATCGATTGAGATGAGGCTTTAGAAGTACAAGGAAACAACTATGTGCAGGTAAGTTTTCTACTTCTCCTTCCTTCAGTAATTCACCCGAGATAAACATCGTTAAATATATAATAAGTGTTAAACAAGAAAGTATCCCAAAAAATCTTGTTGTTCATGATGGGCATTTGTTGGATGCTTATCATAACGTAACTTGATTATGGTAAATAGTATCTCCTCCTGTAAAAAGGAGGATGCATAACATGTCCAAGAAATGTAACTATTTCCTTCTTGACATATGTTGTATCTTTTTTTGTGTATATTTTCTCTTATTTTAAATCATGGCTCTGAGTATCATCATAGGGTTTATCCTTGATGCAGTCACATATTTTGATGTGGATCTTGAATACCTCTTGTTCTTTAGATCCCTATTTATTGAGCTAAGAAAAATGTTGATATTGTTTACATGACCTGACTTGGAAATAAATTTGGTCATGAACTCCATGAGCTCACGAAACCGTAACCGTGTGGGCCTATAATCGGTCTAAACCCATGTAAGTAATGAGTTAATCCACTTTATAAGACTATAGAAAAAAGATCTCTCTTCCTTCAGTTTCTTTGACCAAGAAACTGCGTTTATATATACCTAAGGTACGCCAACCTTTGAGTATGAAAACGCTGGGGGTACCAAGTTATGCCACTAACTTTTTCTTAGGAAATCTCTATGAACCAACTCAACACAACTCCAAGAGTAAAAACTCAATGAAGAAAACGCCCTAGAGTTATATATATATATATCTTGTTGTTAGAACATTTACAGAATTAAATCCGTGAACCTAACTACAAAGAGAGTTATTGGACTGTACCAAAGACCAATGTCCAAGGATCAATCAAGTCTTTTCTAATTAACAAGGTTGGACCTATCTAAAGTGATTGATCAACGCACAACCTGTGAAATTTCAATTATAAAGATTAACAATATAATGTGGAAAAAGATATAACACAGACACCAGAAGTATTGTTAACGAGGAAACCGTAAATGCAGAAAACCCGGGGACCAAGTATAGATTGAACACCAAACTGCATTAAGCCTCTATAGACACTATCCTACTACCAATTAACTTCGTTCTGGAATGTAGTTGAGCCCGAACTCAGTCTCCCACTGATTCAGGTACAGTTGCGCTCCTTACGCCTCTTGAATACTAACAAGACTCTACGCAATTGATTTCCTTAGACGACCTCACCCACCTATAAGAGTTGCTTGAACTCAATCGAAGACTTCAAACCAAATTTGCCTTCCACAAATTAAGTCTATAATTGATTTCTTGATTTACGATTTAAACGGATGATCAGATCAAACGATAGATCCTTGTGATGGAAATCGATAACAACCTAGACAAAACGTCTGGCCGGACTTATGCAACACGAAGTGCATCCTAGATTATTATTCACCTTACAAGTATAAAACTTGCGGAATCAACAAATTATGAGACAAAGAGACTTTATTAATTACTATCTATCTTGATTGATGGAGCAAGGCTCTATAAACAATCAAGATCAGGATACTCAAGTTATCAAGATAAAAGATAGTTGGACCTGGCTTCACAAATCCCAATAAGTCTTTGTAGTTGCTAAACCCTAAAAGGGTTTCTGGATAGGAAGACTCTAGATACAACTAGGACACACCAAAAAGTAATGTCAGAATTCAAAGATCCAAGTTGCCAAGAGTTCCCCTATATATAGACTTCAAATCCTAGGTTGCTTTAGGTTTAAGCTAAGATAGCTTTGGAACCAAGCAAATAATATCCACCGTTAGAATGGTGAATATTCGATAGAATGGTGAATATGAATTAAGAAATAGGTGGTTCAGTCTTCACTTACCTTTTGTCGATGAAGTTCTCCAAAAGCTTCATTTGATCTTCTCCTTCAAACGGTAGAACGCAAATGATAACTAGCTCGTTTCTCAAATCCACTATCCTAGACCAAGACTTAACTAGTTGTAGAATAGAAATCAAGATATAATTTTGACAACTAAATTTCACAACAAGCTTGATATAGAAACACTTGTGAGTTCGACCGAGCAATGCTCTAACAATCTCCCCTTTTGTCAATTTTAGTGACAAAACTATTTAATACATATGGATAACAAAAATAAAGTTATGAAAAACTCTTGGATCCACCATGTCTTCTTAATTTCCTTGGTTTTTTCAACTCTCCTTGAACTCTTCGTTATTTCAAGTTGCAATGATTCCGAACGTATTCAACTCAACATCGATGTTGTTGAAGAACCGATTCCATAGCGATAAAAACTTTTTGAAAACAAATATTCTCAAACGTTGTTATGCAAAAACATAGTATTATTATCCTCTCTCCAAAGTTCAATTGTATCTCAACTCTGAAGTAATACTATGGTGATATGTTTCTCCCCCTTAATCAATACTTATATCTTTCGTTTTATAGGTAAACCTATTGCTTAAATGATACACTCCCCCTTACATAAGGATCCATAAACCATACGTGTGTAGTATGAAACTACTAAATAATTCCCCCCCTTTTTGTCAATAAAATTAACAAAGGTACGAAAATCGCGGGATCGTTACGAATACAACCAAAAGATATTTCAAGCTTAAGGAATATGGAGATACTACATAATAACATAGTTGAAATGCAACTCCTCTTATCAACTTGTTTATATAATGTCACATAGTAATGAATACTTAGCGCTCATCCTAGGAGATTAAAAAGATACAAGCATCCCCTTTATAATTTCACAGCCACACTCCTCACAATGATATACAAATTAAGCATGAGTTCATTTAAGAACTCTCCCCATATAATGTTATTCCAAAGAGAACAATAAGAGTGACCTTACTTTCGTGAAAAATAAGGATTTAAACGAATGACAACAATGCCTTACCTGGAACTCAAGTTTACACCGACCAAGGGATATAGATAAGTACATGGGAAATTGGAAAACTTGATGTATTGAACCAAAACAACACCAATAGACTTCCATAAGTGTTGAAACGTTGCGATATCTAAAGGTTTGGTGATAATATCAACCAATTGTTGTTCTAACGGCACAAACTCTATGCTGACAATACCATTCATAGAGATCTCTAATAAAGTGGTATCTTATGTAAATGTGATTAGTTCTTGAGTGCTCAACAGGATTCTCAGTAATTCGAATCGCACTTGAGTTAACACAAAAATTCTTTATAGTTCCAGTATCAATTCCATAATCAGTAAACATTTGTTTCATCCATAAAAGTTGAGTGCAACACGAACCTGCAACAATGTATTCTGCTTCGCGCGTTGGTAGGGATTGAGAGTTTTTCTTCTTGCTATGCCAGGCAACAAGATTGAGTCATACATAGTAGAATCCTCCAAATGTCACTAGTGTAAAAAAGGCTATCTGAGACATTATGAAATGACACAGTATAAATATCGGGACATAACTATACGCGGAACGTGTCGTTGACTAAAGTCAAGACGTCGTTATGCTAGGATTTAGTTGACTTCCACTACGGCGCTTTCAGAGTATTGTTTCTATCGTAGATTTTCTTGGCTTTCTTGGGATTGAGAAATATCAATAATCTAACGCCTCTGGTTCCCCATATTCTCAAACCTAAAACGCTCTATCTCTCACCTCACTTATCAAGAATAGACCTTATCTAAACTTTTCTATCTTTTTCTTTTCTCTTTCCTTTTCGTCTCCAGAGTCCAGAGTCCAGAATCATATCTCACAACCTCTTCTATCACTACCATACTCACGAAAAATTACTCAACTCTATCACAGATGAGCCTTGATTCTTAACAATTAAACCTTCATCCTGACCCTTTCTCAAAATCAAAACTTGTGTATCAACAGAAGTCAAAAACAAACCCGTTACACTAGATCTAGTTTCTTTGCTCCTGAAATTCAAATCAGGCCCACATCTGATACTCTAGAAGATACAGAGGCATTTAAAGATTATGATAATGATATATAGTCGAGTTACTTACTTTTATGATTGATTAATCTAATTCTGAATGTAGGGTTTGTTCAAATGTCCGAAGTTTTTACTAATTTTTATTATCATTTACTTAGATTTTGCAGAGTAAAGAAGAAATCAATTGAGTATTTTGGTCTCAAAATAATTATAAGTCTCATGAAATTTTCAATTAGCGAATAGGGTTTTTCTTTTAGAATCTATTTATTCCATGTAATCTGAGATTTACTAGTAGTATAGTCCGAAATTGTTTTAGTTTTTTTTTTTTTTTTCTATCCTAGATTTATTTCATATAAAATCCCTAACTTATGGCATAATTGTGGTGGAGTTTGAACTTCAGCCTCCAACCTTAATTAGGTAGTTTTCTTGAAGTATTAAATTGTGTATTTATTTGCTAATTTATAAGCTTCTTAGGATTAACATGTATGTATTCTGTGGTGACTTGGAACAAGAAGATTTATTTCATATAAAATCCCTAACTTATGGCATAATTGTGGTGGAGTTTGAACTTCAGCCTCCAACCTTAATTAGGTAGTTTTCTTGAAGTATTAAATTGTGTAATGTTTATTTGCTAATTTATAAGCTTCTTAGGATTAACATGTATGTATTCTGTGGTGACTTGGAACAAGAATCTTTCTCTTGAAGAATAAAAGAAAAAAAACTGGTTGATTCTCACAGTATGCTAAATTGTGAGTTTGGATGAATAAGCTTGTATGTAGTTGTTGGACCATAAGTTTCTGTTATACTGATTGAGTCAGTTAGATTGATATTGATATGATACCAGGATATTAAATAGTCTCATCTTGCAGATGATTTTCTTTCTAACTTTTTTTCTCTGTAGAATTGCAGCGGCAGAACGGGCATCTCGCTAAGCAAATAGTAAGATGTGTGAATGGTCAGTTTTTTACCACATTCCTTCTCATACAATTTCAATTGCTTCAGAATATTAAATTAACTGTTTGATGTTTGGTGAGAACTGATTGTGTGTACATGAATAGATCTTGGGATGGTCTTGGAGAAGCTCTTAAAGGTTGCATCAGCAATAAGATTTATGGGTATATTCTCTAACTCCATTACTCTATTTTGTATGTATGGAAATGTATTGACTCAAAATGGGGCTCTGCTTAATTTCTTTTTGTAGTTTGGGAATTAAACTGTTGGCTCATGTTAAGATGTCTGAGATATTCATAAAATCAATGTCGAAGGATGTTAATGTTATGTATCCAACAAGGTCTGTATATTTTTATTCTCATTGGTACCCAAACTCTATGCTTGAAGTTGATTGTACATTGTCATTTGGAAAATGTTATACATCACGCAAAGAGTGCACTCACTCAGTGGGCTGAAGAACCACACAGAAGTGTATGCAGTCTTTGTATGTTGTGCCTGTCTGTATTCTTTTTCCTTCTGTAATGGTTATGACAAATTCATCTTCTGTTATCTATGAAGACAAACCTACCTGACTTTGATTAGCAGGCTAGGACTAGTCTTAAAATGTGTTAACTGAATGGGATTTTGGTTGATTTATTTTTGTAGTTTGGGAGTGAAATTGTTAGCTGGGCATGTCTTGGAGACGCACTCCATGGTAGTTATGGGCAGGAGGTAACCTTTTTATTCTCTTGCAATGACTTCATGATGTTTTGTAGCAATTCATTACACAATCTCACCTTGCACTTCTTTCCAAGTTTTCATAAATTCAAGATGTAGTAAGCTTCTATAACTCATGCTAGATTTTTATGTGGTATTTTCAAGGTTGTGGAGATTGATTTTCTGTATCCAACTGATGGTACCCATAGATGGTGGAATAACGTTTACCGGATAACTTCTGTAGCTGCTACTTGGGATCATCTTGAGTGTGCCCAGGCGGAAATCTGGAGATGAAACCCAAGAGACCCTAAGGATATCTGCATTTCCAAGTACCCATGTTAAGGTGATTGACATATATATAACTAATTCATACATGCTCATAATTTGTGTAATATAGTATTGTTTCTCATCTGTAAGGTCTCTTGCATCATAAAATTTTAACATACCCATTTTTGTGTCTAAATAGTTGCCAATTATAAATGCAGGGTGGTAGTAGATCTCCGTCTAGGGAAACGATTGCAAGAGTTGCAGTTGGATCTCTTTCCAAGAAAATCTTAAAGTTGTATTGCGCAACTGAGGTGAGTCTTGCGCTCCATGCTTTCTATACAAGGAAACAGACTCGTCGGGCAAGCTTCGTGTGGTGTTAGTCTGATGCAGGCACTTGCTGTTTTGTAAGCACTTTTGACTTGGCCATAGTTGAGCTAATATCTCAATATTCTATTATTACCTCATTTTCATTATTTTTGACCTATCAATACTTCAAATTAACGGCAAAGATGTTTGTTGCAACAATAAGATTCATGACTTGTATTAGTATGCATGAATTCAAGATTGGATTGCTTTTTCTTTTGTGATTTTGATACTTTTTGTTTAGATACCAAGTGTCAATTTTTATGAATTGTGTAACTAATGTAAAAAAAATTTGAACATTCATTCACCTCTTGATATTTTCAGGGAGATGATGAGTATTCGGATGCAGATGCTCAAGTAATAATGCTCGTCTCAGTAAAATGCTTGCCCCTTTCTATGAGAGCTTCTTTTCTTCTTACTGTACATGCTTGTTAAATGTATTAGACTATGCAGTGGTTTAATGAAAAACATAGTTGACACTATCTTTAAGTACATGGAGATTCATTCACTTCTTGGTACTGTCAGGAACTAGCTGAATGTGGAGATGATGAATATTCGGATTGAGTTGCTTAGGTAATAATGCTCGTTTCAATACTTATTTATTTGTTTTTTTTTTTATGTTCTTTATAGGTACATGGAGATTCAATCACTTCTTGATGTTGTCAGGTACTAGCTGAATGTGGGTTGTAGATATTCAATCACAATACTTTGTAGAGGTATGTGTCTTCGCCAGGTTGGTGCAAGCATTTTGGGCTCATTTGAATTTGAATCATTATTTAATTGTTTTAAAGGTTTATATGAAGAACAGGCCTCTTTGATGACCTCGGCCAAAACAAGTGGTGCCAAGATCCGACATATATTTTTAATATTAAAATAAATCAAATTTGAATTTGAACTTGAATTTGAATTTCAGTATTTTAATATTAAATTGTCATTTGAATTTGAATTCTCATTTTAATTTTAGTACTTTAATTTGAGTAATCCGCGAATTTGAATCATCTTAAAAGCATTTTTAATATTAAAATAAATCAAATCTACGACGTAATAAAGATGTCGTTCTTAGCGGCATCTTAAAAGCATCGTAATTCAGGGGAAATATGAAAGTGTCGTTCCATAAAAAGACACTGAATCTACGGCACTTTTAGCTGCAATCAGAAAGTGTCTTATAACTATCTAAAACGACACTATCAGACTATCTTAAAATGGTTGTTTTCCACTAGTGTGTGGTTTTTCTATATTCTACAAACCTGCCCAATATGCATCAGAATACGATGTAAGATCAGTGTTAGTATCAAATGTATAAGAGAGACCATAACCGATAGTATGATGTACATATCTTATGATCTGTTTTGCAGCTGCAAGATGAGATTCTTTTGGCTTAGCCTGAAATCTAGCACCACCACCACGCTAAATGTGATATTTGGTCTTGTTACTGTTAGATATAGAAGGATTCTAATGATGGATCTATAAATTTTTTGATCAACATCAACTTCATTCTCATCCTTATGCAACTTCCCTATAGTGGGCATATGAGTTAATTTGGGGGTACTTTTCTCAAGACCAAATCTCTTCACAAGATCTTTTGCATATTTTTCTTGAGAAATATAAATTCCATTCTTGTGTTGTTGAATTTGTAAACCAAAAAAGAATCCCAACATAGCTCATCTCGAATTCCTTGCAGATTGAGGTTTGAAACTCTTTAGCAAGTTTCTCGGAAGCAGACCCATAAATTATATCATCTACATAGATTTGAGCAATAAGAACGTCTTTCCCACTCCATTTGGTAAACATAGTCTTATCTGCCCCTCTTATTGAGAACCCTTTATGGAGAAGAGAAGAAGTAAACTTTCCATACCATGCTCAAGGTGCTTGTTTTAATCCATATAATTCCTTGTTGAGCTTATAAACATGATCGGGATACTCTGGACTTTGAAAATCTTTATGTTGAGTTACATATACCTATTCCTTCAAACACCCATTCAAAATGCAAATTTTACGTTAATTGGAAATAGCTTAATCTTGAGGAAACAAGCATGGGATAATAATAATCTTATGGACTCAAGGCGGGCAACATGAGAAGAGGTTTTGTCAAAGTCGATTCCTTCAATCTGTGAGTATAATTGAGTGACAAGTCTAACCTTATTTCAGACCACTGTACCGAATTCATCTTATATATCCATTTTGTACAAATAATATTAATGTTAGGAAGATAAGGAACGAGTTCCCATACCTCTTTCCTTTTGAATTGATTTATATATCCATGCATTAATTGCATTCACCCAAAAGGGATCATTCAGAGCTTCATCAACATTCTTAGGCTCCACTTGCGAGAGATAACAACCAAAATTACAAATGTCTCAAAGTTGGTTTTTCATCTTAGTAGTGGATTCTGTACCTCCAATAATATTTTCAGTATTATGGTTCATATGAACCCACAAATATCGTAGAGTGGTATGTTCAACGGGAACACCCTTCGTAGAGTTTTTCTCCTCGTCATCAAAAACTTCGGGATCAGTAACCGTTGGTACAACTTCTGCTGATTCTGGAACTTCTTTGACTTTCTCAGTTATCTCCAAAGGAGGCAACTCAACAGTAGAGTCATTACGATGAAAGTCTTTCAAATCATCAATGATAACATTTGTCGATTCTATCATGACACGGGTTCTGAGATTATATACCTTTATCGCTTTTTGAATCAAACTTACCTTTTTGTTCACGATATTTAAGAATGTAGCACTTACTTCCAAACATATGAAGATAGTGTAAGTTAGGTTTCTTACCATAACTATTAAGGAGTATTCAGAGTTAGTGAGCGTAAATACACACGATTGATCAAGTAAGAGGCTGTAAAGATTGTTTCTCCCCAAAACTTTAACGGTAAGTTTTTGTTATGGAGCATTACCCTGACCATTTTTTGTATACTTTTATTATTACTTTCTGCAACTCTGTTAGCTTGCGGAGTGATAGGTGGAGAATATTGTTGAATAATACCAAGTTGGTCACATAATTCAAACAGTTTGGTATCTTTGAATTCAGTTCCCCGATCGCTCCTAATTTTATTTATCCTGCGACCTTGTTCGTTATGAATTCTATTAACAATAATCTTGAATTCACTTAGGGTCTCATTCTTGTGAGCTAAGAACGCCACCTAATTAAATATGGTGTAATCTGAAAAAGCGGGGGTCTAACAACCACACCCAATAGTTCGATTAGAAATCTGTATGGACTAACTCCAATATACTTTCAAGAGAATCAACTAGACGGTTAGACTCAATCTTAAGAAAGATATATCAAGGAGTTAAATATCTCAGTCTCTAATTCAATCTGCAAATAGAAATTTGGGAGCCCGATTGAATATAAGAGATATAAACTTGGATGATACCAAAGACCAAGGATCAATCAATTTCCAATCAATAACCAAAGTTTGGATTTCACAATTGATTAATACAACGCACAACCTGTGATATTTCAATCATATAACAAAATATAATGCGAAAAAGAAATAACACAAACACCAGAAGTGTAGGATCAGAATATCGCAAGAAGGACATATTTGCGAAGTCTTCATAAACAACACATTGCTAGTGTCGCAGGTTAATCACAGAAGTGACACAACAAATGACGACAGACAAAACATGAGAAAGACATGAAGACCCTGCGAGATTTAAAGAGTGTAGCGAAATTATCATTTGTATACTCGCGATAATATCACAAGACAAACCCGAAATTAAAGGTTAGCTTAGATGTCTATGAGTTGTCATCCACCATGTAAATACCTATATAACGAGGAGAGTAGGAGAGAGAAAGGGAGGAGTCAATTTTAGTAAGAGAGGGAGAGATATTTTGCAGAGAGAGATTTTTTTAGAGAGAGAATGTGTTTTTTTTTATTTATCATCTTCTTCCCCAAAAACTAGATCTAGAACTCCATTAATAGAGAATATCAATGTAAATCAAATGAAAATTTAAATAATCATAGTGAAGAACCATGGATGTAGATCACATTGATCGAACCATTTAAAAAATCTTTGTGTCCAATTTATAATTTTTAGTATTTTAATCTTTATTTTGGTTATGAAATAGATTTAGATCAAGAAATTATTATCAAGATATTACAAGGGGTGTGTTGTAGGAATTCCTGTAACTACATTTTGGCGCTAGAAACAGGGACTATTACTTGTTGGTTTTAAGAAGATTCAAAGAAATTAGCTACGGTTGATGATGAGTTAAACTGGATCCATAAATTTCAAGGGAAAACAAGGAGGTTTAGGAGGAATATATGCTTTCAGTAGATAAGTAGCAGTAATATTCAAGATGTCGACGCATGAATAGATTCAGGGAAGAAATCAATTACAACAAAATCAACGTAAAGCAGAACCGAACATGCCTCCTGCAGCAAAATTTCTCAAATAAAAAGGACAAATCTCTTTCTTATTTCTCTTATTTCGTGTTCAATTTTTCAGATCGGAAAATTTTAAGCAAAACTGTGAGAAAAATTTCTCAAATACAAAATTTTTATTCTTCATCAAAAATGAATTTTGCTTTGTTATCATTAAATCAAGATGAATTTTGACTATAGATTTTCTTGCGCCAGATGAATATTTCCTTTTATTAAATATTTTCCTGTTTCTTTGTCTTGCTTTAAACTTACATCACTTCCACTACATCACGTAGAGAAGATTAAATTATCACCTCCACTACATTTAAGTACTTTAAACTTTTATGAAAACTTTCTCTTCGCAAGTTTACATTTCTTAATGCTACGTTTGATTTTTACTTTGTTGTGTAGGACATCTCGTCACGGAGAAAAGTTTACTTCCTCGCAAGTTTACATTCCTTTGTTATTTCGCAACTTACTTCGCAACTCATCTCGCAAAGAAGGATAACTAATAAAAGGAGTAAGCCAATCCAAAACCAAGACCAAAAGCACATCAACTCACCTACACAAATACGAAGATGGAAAGGAAGAAATACTTCATCCAAAATAAGAGAAAAATGTAGTAGTAGTCCACTTCGCAACAACATCAACAACAAACGATGAGTTTTGGCAGAAGAAACAATTAGTCCCGATCCAAGAAATTTCAAGAAAAGAAAATAAGAACTTCACAACAATAAATCATTTCGCAAAAAGTCAGCCGGAGGCAATCAGCCCAGTCTGAGTGAATATCAATTCACATCAACAGTACCAGCAAGATAACAATTCCGATGAAGGAGAACCACCATCATTGCAAGCTTACAAAGTAACTTGACCAGAATATATGAGGATAAATCCACGAAGTGTACTAGCTGGAACAAACTTTAGAAGCTATCATAATAAACAGGGAAAAATAAATACAAGTAGATAGTGGGAACGGTGAATTATTAGGCGAAGCATATGGAGAGGGAAGACTTCAAAAAACATTCATAGTGAGCATAGGAGCTTTGCGAGATTCTCATGTTTTGCGAAATTTGTCATTTATGCGAAGAACCAAGTAAACCAGTACTTCAAATCTGTGAGGACAAATCTACAAAGAGAGCAAATTAAAGTTAAATTAAAACTCCAGCGAAGGAAAAGAAAGAAGAAGAAAAAATGAAAAAAGAGTACACAAAAGGGGGTAATAAGAGAATAGAAATGTCCAGGGAGGAATTAGTGCAAAAATTCGCAGAAGAAATGATTAACATTATATTTAGCCACTACAAAAAAGGCAATAATTAAAAGAAAGGAAGGAGGAGCAGATGAGAAAATGAATTATAAGAGAAAAATGACAAGTTGGGTAAATTATACATCTCTAGCACAAACAGGGAGCTAGTGGAGTTGGTCAAGATGCCAGAGTACAAACTAGAGAACTTGGGTTCGAATCTCACTCTTCGCAAAGCATTTTTGTTTCGCAGAGGTTTATCATGAACGTTTCTTTCGCAGACGCTTACCATGCAGCATGAAAGGATACCTCGCAAATATTTGCTTCACATAAACTTTCTTCACGTGAAGTACGTTTGCCTCATGAAAGGACACTTCGCAAATATTTTCTTCAAATATACTTTCTTCACGAGAGGTCTCCTTCTAGTTCGTGGGTATCCTTATGAGAAATGGTTTAGAACATCGCAAAGATCAGAGGTTTATCATGAACGTTTCTTTCGCAGACGCTTACCATGCAACATGAAAGGATACCTCGCAAATATTTGCTTCACATAAACTTTCTTCACGTGAAGTACGTTTGCCTCATGAAAGGACACTTCGCAAATATTTTCTTCAAATATACTTTCTTCACGAGAGGTCTCCTTCTAGTTCGTGGGTATCCTTATGAGAAATGGTTTAGAACATCGCAAAGATCAACTGGCCTTTGATTATTTCGCAAAGGAGAAAGTTGATGATTATTTCGCAGAGATATTTCGCAAGAGAGGGTTAGAAAAATTGATAGGGTGTGACAGTATACAAGAGGCAGGTTAAGAGTTCATTTCTCATTCATTCTCATTTAACAAGCAAGCCGTTTACTTCGCAAGAAACACAGCAAGCCGCATAAGATAAGTACCATTTTACTAGAATATTTTATTTACAAAAAATAAAAGATTTTTGATTTAATTTATAAAAAAAAGCGATAAAATCGCAAGATTTCAAAAAATTTACAACTACAAAGATTTCACAATTACAATGTAAAAGAATTTCTCTTGAATATTTATTTTGCTTAAAATGATATGATATCATGACAGAAATGAAAGAATAAATTAGAGAATAAAGAAACGCGAAAATTTCGCAGAGACATAAGAAGTTCGCGAATACAATTTCGCAAGAGGCAAATGTAAGACCAAAAGTACATCACATTAGGGGGCATCTCTTTGCATGATTCAGGGAAAGGTTATACCGCTGCTGGAACCTGAATCATGGAGATTGGGATTATAGAAAACCCATCCAGGAGAGATAACTTGGATTTCCAACTATATAAGGTTATACCCTGGTTGGACGACCGAGAGTCTCTCTTAAGGAGTGCAAAGTATGACCAAGGCGCCGGGGTACACGGTTGAGCCAAGAGTGCCCGGGACGGATGAACCTACCCTGGCCATTCTTGGCAAGTCTTGGCTATTATGCATTCGGTCTGAAGAAAACCCCACTTAGGGTGGAGTCTCGTAACTATAAGCCATATATGCATAAAGGATAAGAGGCTGCGAAAATAACTGGTTGTTGCTAGGACCAGATGGGAGGAGCTAGTCTTGTATGGCAGAAGTACATCTCCTTGAAGGGGCAACCAGGGGGAGATAAGGGCGGCACCCTCCATTAGGGAGATGATAAGTGTCTTAAGACGGCAATGTCATGGGGCTTTACGTTCGCAAGAACATTTAGGCATGTCATATTATCGCGTGACAAATATTATACAGAGGCAACAAGCCATGAGAAAAAGATAAGATGACATCAATGGGTTTTTACATGAAAGTCTAAAGATGTCCTGCGATTTCATCGCAAGACGGCAATGTCATAAGACTTTGTTCTCGCAAGGGAACTTAGACTTGTCATATTGTCGCAATATATTGAATGAATGAGGATAAGACAAGATCAATGAGTCAATACATGAAAGTGTAAAAACATCCTGCGATTTTGTCACAAAGAAAAAGAGACGTGGCGAAATAAGACCTTTAACTAGGAAGGCAACATAAGACCACATAAGAAAGTAAGCAAATAAGCTTATAAAAATGATTATATGTGAGCAAACAAGCTTGTGAACATATATACTGAAATAAAATTGAGATTATGCACCTTTGATATTTTAGTTATATTATATTATGTGAGACTAATAGTGCATCAATAAACAGTGGAGACAATAAAACAATGAGCAAGAAAAATGAGGCACACGCAAATGAACTTGCGAGAACAATAAATAGAGAAATGAAGAACGGAAGCAATTTAAAGCTACATCAATTTTACCGCGGAAAAATGAGCTAAGTAACACAAACATTAGCTATACATTGCAATAGATAAACATTCTCATCATACAACCATCATACTCGCATCATAAAAGCATTGCATAAGCATTTCACGGCATAAGCATCGCATACACAATCATTACATAAACATTATATTCGCACAAGTATTTTATCAAACTTTACAGAATAATACCGCAGAATTTCGCAGGACTATTCATAATTCGCATCACTATTCGCGGCACTATTTCAGGAGTACTATTCAGAATATCATAGCACTGTTCATAATTTCGCAGGGTTATTCATAATTTCGCAGATTATTCAAAATTTCGCAGAATATGATTATTTACTTAAAGAGATTATCGCATGAGGTAGAGGCAGGATAAGAATAAAGAAACAATTCGCTCATTCAATATTTTCGCAAGGATTCTACCTTCATAGATAAAGAACAGAGGCAACTATGGATTACCAAGAAAACATTTTTATGTGCTTTATCTTCTCGGCAAGAATCATTTCCAAAATGGACAAGAATTCTCACCAAAAATGAAGTAATAATTTCACATGAATAGAGGCAATACTTATGACTTTAAGAACGGATACTTCTTATATTTCGAGGATTGAGTACTTCTTATACTTCTTCAAGGATACTTACTTCGCAGAGACAATACTTCTTATTTACTTCGCAAAGTAGCGGAACTTCACAAAAGAATAGAGGCAAGTATGTACTTTTCAAGTACGATATTCTTTCGCTCGTTCCTTCATCAACAAAGATCAAATACTATTACAACGATAGATTTTTTTCTTAAAGATTGCTCTTCAAGCAATATTCAAGAAAAAAGAGGCAAGATGTAGGATCAAAATATCACAAGAAGGACATATTTGCGAAGTCTTCATCAACAACACATTGCGAGTGTCGCGGTTAATCACAGAAGTGACATAACAAATGACGACAGACAAAACATGAGAAAGACATGAAGACCTTGCGAGATTTAAAGTGTGTAGCGAAATTATCATTTGTATACTCACGATAATATCGCAAGACAAACTCGAAATTAAAGGTTAGCTTAGTTGTCTATGAGCTGTCATCCACCATGTAAATACCTATATAACGAGAAGAGAAGGAGAGAGAAAGGGGGGGAGTCAATTTTAGTAAGAGAGGAAGAGATATTTTGCAGAGAGAGATTTTTTTAGAGAGAGAATGTGTTTTTTTTTCTTTATCATTTTCTTCCCCAAAAACTATATCTAGAACTCCATTAATGGAGAATATCAATGTAAATCAAATGTAAATATAAATAATCATAGTGAAGAACCATGGATGTAGATCACATTGATCGAACCATGTAAACAATCTTTGTGTCTAATTTATAATTTTTAGTATTTTAATCTTTATTTTGGTTATGAAATAGATTTAGATCAAGAAATTATTATCAAGATATTACAAGGGGTGTGTTGTAGGAATTCTTGCAACTACATTTTGGCTCTAGAAACAGGGACTATTACTTGTTGATTTTAAGAAGATTCAAAGAAATTAGCTACGGTTGATGATGAGTTAAACTGGATCCATAAATTTCAAGGGAAAACAAGGAGGTTTAGGAGGAATATACGCTTTCAGTAGATATGTAGCAGTAATATTCAAGATGTCGACGCATGAACAGATTCAGGGAAGAAATCAATTACAACAAAATTAACGTAAAGCAGAACCGAACATGCCTCCTGCAGCAAAATTTCTCAAATAAAAAGGACAAATCTCTTTCTTATTTCTCTTATTTCGTGTTCAATTTTTCAGATCGGAAAATTTTAAGCAAAACTGTGAGAAAAATTTCTCAAATACAAATTTTTTGTTCTTCATCAAAAATGAATTTTTCTTTGTTATCATTAAATCAAGATGAATTTTGACTATAGATTTTCTTGCGCCAGATGAATATTTCCTTTTATTAAATATTTTCCTGTTTCTTTGTCTTGCTTTAAACTTACATCACTTCCACTACATCACGTAGAGAAGAATAAATTATCACCTCCACTACATTTAAGTACTTTAAACTTTTATGAAAACTTTCTCTTCGCAAGTTTACATTTCTTAATGCTACGTTTGATTTTTACTTTGTTGTGTAGGACAGCTCGTCACGGAGAAAAGTTTACTTCTTCGCAAGTTTACATTCCTTTATTATTTCGCAACTTACTTCGCAACTCATCTCCCAAAGAAGGACAGCTAATAAAAGGAGTAAGCCAATCCAGAACCAAGACCAAAAGCACATCAACTCACCTACACAAAGACGAAGATGGAAAGGAAGAAATACTTCATCCAAAATAATAGAAAAATGAAGTAGTAGTCCACTTCTCAACAACATCAACAGCAAACGATGAGTTTTGGCAGAAGAAACAATTAGTCCCGATCCAAGAAATTTCAAGAAAAGAAAAGAAGAACTTCACAAATGCAATTACAAGAAGTTTTATTAACGAGGAAACCGCAAATTCAGAACTTCACAAATTTCAAGAAATTATTATCAAGATATTACAAGGGGTATGTTGTAGAAATTCCTGCAACTACAAGAAGTTTTGTTAACGAGGAAACCGCAAATGCAGAAAAACCTCGAGACCTAGTCCAGATTGAACCCCATTCAATCTCGCACTGATCAAATGTACAGTTGTGCTCCTTACGTCTCTGATCCTAGCATGATACTATGCACTTGATTCCCTTAGCTGATCTCACCCACAACTAAGAGTTTCTACGAACCAAAGTCGGAGACTTTAATAAACAAATCGGTATCACACAGAAAAGTCTACGGTAATAGATAAATATGTCTCCCACAAAAATATCTACGAGTTTTGTTCAGTTTTTTGATAAATCAAGGTGAACAAGAACCAATTGATAACCCGAACTTATATTCCTGAAGAACATCCTAAAATTATCAATTACCTCACAATAATCTTAATCGACTAGCGAAAGAAGATATTGTGGAATCACAAACGATGAGACGAAGATGTTTGTGACTACTTTTATATCTTGCCTATCGGAGAAATCAATCTCAAGCCAATCTTACGATTGTACTCAAATATGATAGAAACAACAAGATCAGATCATGCAACTACAAAGAAAATAATTGGGTCTGGCTTCACAATCCCAATGAAGTCTTCAAGTCATTAACCTACATGGTCTCGTTAGAAACCTAATGTTAAAGAAGAATCGACTCTAGCAAATACAACTAGTATCACACATGATGTGTGGGTATTAGGTTTCCCAGTTGCTAGAGTTCTCCTTTATATAGTCTCTTAAATCAGGGTTTGCAATCTAAGTTACCTTGGTAACAAAGCATTCAATATTCACCGTTAGATAAAAACCTGATTAGATTCAAGCTACTATCTTTCAACCGTTAGATCGAACTTAGCTTGTTATACACAAATGAAATGCACTTTTATTTAGGTTTGTGTAACCGTGCCCAAACATGTCCACTTAGTTGGTTCAACAGTAGTTAACCAAATGGTTAGCCATATGAGCACTTTCATATTAAACTTATTCATCTTAACCATAACTAGTTCAAATGACTTAAGAGAACTAGTTAGAGAGTTGTTCAATTGCTTAGATCTCATAGAAGTATACAAGACACAATTGAAGCAAAAACGATTTGATTCATGAACTTCATAGACACAGTTTGGAAGTATGCATTCCTTAGTTTATATAAGTTTAAGTTCACGAATAACCGTTTTTAGAAACTAACCCACTTTAAGTACGCATTCTGGTACGCGGACTTAAGTACCCGGAATAAGTTTATTTTTAGTTCGCAAACTCCAGCAGAAATTCACGGGATGTGAACCTCCGACAGTGTGCGTACTGGTACGCGGACTTTAGTTCCGGTTTTCCTGAGCAGCAAAGTACGCATACTTTGGTTCAAGGAATAAGGACTTACACATGTATGAGTTATCACACAATGTTTATATCCTTTCAAGGTTATATTCTAAACTCTCATTTAAATCATTAAAATATTATTAGAGGACGTTATATAGTTTTTATTCACAAGCTATTATTCGCCAAAGCGATTTTCAAGTAATTGAAACTAATATGACTTTCGTCATTAGTAAAGATGAATTTCGCCAAAGCGAAAGCTTGCCAACACATATTTTGAGAAATAGATAAGCGAGATAAACTTGGCTCGAAATAGCAAATGTGTATAATCATAGTATATATAGCAATATGACTTTTCGTCTCAAGATAGGAGATAAAGTAGATAGACTTTTGAGTGATAGATAAGTTCAAGTCTCCTTTTAGTCGATGAAGTTCCACCAGTTCCTTGAGTAGTTCTTCGTCTTTGTATAAGGATCACCATGGAGTCTAGAGCTCAACTAAACTTTCTATCCTAGTCCGAGACTTAGCTATGAGTAGACTAGAAATCAAGACTTATAGTTTTGGCAACTAAACTTGACAACAAGATTGAGATAGAAACGCTTGTGAGCTCGACCGAGCAGTGCTCTAACAATCTCCCCCTTTGCCAATTTTAGTGACAAAACTATCAATACCTATGGAATACAAAAAAGATATATAAACGTTTGTAGCTTCTCTTCCACATGCATGATCTCCTTGGTTCTTCAACATTACTCGAAATCTTCGTCACTTCCAAGTACTCAAATTATTCCAAAGGTTGTAAGTTTAGCATCATCGTTGTTTAAAATCCGTAGCTATAACAATGAGAAAACAATAGTTCTCAATCATCGTTACAGAGTGTCGTAGTATTATTACACAGCATCAAAGTTCAATTGTATCACAACTTCAAAAACAATACTAGGGTGATATGTATAACTCCCCCTTAGTCAATACTCCATCTCACTTGGAAACCACTCCCCCTTACATAATGATCCCAAAACCATATGTATTTGTAGTGTGAACTACACATCAATAAAATTGGCAAAGGTACGAAAACTAGTGGAATCCTAATGAAATTTCCATAGAGACATTTCATTACCAAAATAAAGCACATATTAAATTTTTAGATTCCATCATATAGCCGAAGATAAATGCATTCATCAAGGAGTTTATAAAGATACGAGATAACTCCTATAATATTCCACAACCGTACTCCCTACAAAGATTTTGCAATTAAGCACAAGTTCAGTTAATAACTCTCCCCCATAAAATGTCATTCCCGAAATAACAACAAGAGCGACCTTACTTTGACAATAAAAGAAGGATGTAGTTGCAGGAAATCCTAAACTACACCCTTGTTAAGATTTCATAATAATCAACTCATACTTAAAGATTAAAAACGACTCTTTATCATTTAATTCTAAGAAATGTTTACAGAAGTGGAAGAAATCAAGAATACAACTATTCTCTCAAAGTTTCTCTCTCCTCAAGACTTTCTCAACTCTCAAAAATACAACATCATCTCTCTGGACATACTAGGTCTCTATATATAGGGTAGATACATAATGGATGACAACTAAGCTGTCCTTTAATTTCAGATTTGATTTGCGATCTTATCGCAACAGTTATAATATGAAATCTCACAAGCATTGTAACCATCACAGATAAATCATGCTCTTCTCGTGTTTCCTCAATCGTCAGCTATTACGTCATTCTTTGAATCATTCTTTAAGTTATTATGTGACGCTCGCAGAGTGTTATTTGAAGAGATCGTGGTGATGATCGCAGGAGTGTTGTTAATCTCGCAAGAATACTGTCATGGCGATATTCTGGTCCTACATCTTGCCTCTTCTCATGTCTTTTTTGTGAAGGAGGGAAGATCATGAGAATTGAATTTTTTACAATGCTGTAGCTGTTTATCTTTTTGCATTCCTCCACTTTGACACGTTTCTGTACTCTTCGCCAGCTGTTTTCACATACTTTTTCTTTCATTCAATTTTGACACATCCTTTTCAACCGCTGCGATATGACCATTCACGTCTTTCCTTTGCATTTATTACATTCATCTTCTCGAGAAATCTCTCATTCTATAAATACTTCTTCATTCTTTTTCTTTCTTCTTTTTACTTCTTTCATTCTTCTCTCCGTAACTTCTCTGTAAATTCACTGTTCTTCCATAAATTCGGGATTTGTTACTATTACAAATTTTGTTTCGATCTTTCACTCTTTTAATCTTCATTACCATACTAAAAATGGTTGTAGATGGTCGCAAATACGAGATGGATTTTGAGAAATTTCAACAAGAATTTCAAGACAAAGGTTTTACTTTATCCACTATTCCCAATCAAAACCCTAAGTCTGAACTTTCTGTACCATTATTTTCTAACTTTCAATGTAATCGCGAGAAAATCATAGTCTCGCTAGGTCAACTTGAAGCTGGTCTTCCCATTCCTCTCTATAACCCGGAACTTCCATTATTCTATGAAATTCTTTCTCACGAGAAGTTCTCGCGAGCGATATATCAGTTGAGTGGGGATTTTATTCGTCTGCTGATGGATTATGCTACTCGCAGTGCTAATGAAAGATCTCGCTACCCTGAGAATGCGAAGAATCCTAAATTTAGGTATATTCCAATTATTCGTGCAATGTATACTGTAGATAGTTTCTTCATAAACTATGACATAATCCCCATGAAGAGGGATAGCACCAGTTGTGGTGTTTGTTTGCAGAAGAAAGATAAGATCGCTGAAGATAAGATTCTTATGTTAGATATCGATTGGCATACGAATAATAATCAAGGCCCTCGCCACTATAGCAATGACAAATGGTTTATTTTTTCCATTATGTATTGAAGGTCCCTACATATCTGGTCTTCATGCATTACCTGCGAATCTCTCAGAATATCAACCATGGTTTTTTAATTGGCCTGGAAGAACTAAAGAGGTATGTTCCCTCCAATCTTTTGCACAATTATCACTATTGTCTTTCTCATATTTTTATATTCTTGATAACTACTTCAATCTTTCTAGATTGACAGGCTGAAACTCAACTACCAGAATTTTAGGAAGCCCAATACTCTTTTAGATCTTAAATCCTTCATAGATGAAGTAAGAAATACCCCTTCATGAATCTTGACAATATATTGTTGCCCCTATTTCTTATCTTTATCTGTGTCTGCAGGTAATTGAAGAGTTAGAACCAATAATACCCGCGAGGACCAAGGTGAAATCTATAGTTGATCACAAGGGGAAATCTACTGCCCCTCCCAAAGGGAAAACTACTGCTCCTCGCAGCGAGGAATCTGGTGATCCTCTCTTAAAGAGAAGAAAAACCCAACTCTCTTCTTCTTCAACTCCTCAACCTATTTCTGAAAATTTAAGTGATGATCTTGATAAGGATAACAATGATGATGATTTTGATGATGCTGATGTCTTTTCCATGAAGAATTCTTCCTCTTCTGAGTCTTCTATGACTCAACTATCCAAAAATTTTGGCGATGCTACTTATGGCATCGCAAACGATTTCGGAGATGAAGCTCTTAATGGGATATCCCAGGCTCTCGCCAAAGTCTGCGATGCTCCCATATTAGTTGATAATGATTCTCTTCATGGGATCTCAAGATCGCTGACTCCCATCCTCTTAAACTCGCTTTGTATTCTGGTATGTTTCCACTTTTTCAACGTGTCTAGATATTTGTTTTATCGCCATATTTTAATTTATATTATTCTCTCGCAGGTTGGAAAAGCCTCTTTTGGTGCTGCCTCTGATTTGGATAGAAGGCGTGCATCTTCTCACAAGAAGAATATTGTGCTTCGCAAAAAGAATGAGCAGCTAGAATCTGAATGGAATCTGAACTTGCTAGTCTTCGCGAGAAGAATGCATATCTTGAGAAAATATTTCTCAACAATCGCTCAAAGTATCCAATCTTGACAATGCTAACAAACAACTCTTAGGTATGAAAATTTTCTCCTTTTCTTTCATATTTTTACTTTTCATTACTCTTTCTTACTTGATTTATCATTCTCGCAGACATTTATGGTCTCACTGATGAGGCTTCAATCATTCGTTCTTTTCCTGAACCAATAGATGATGATGCTCTTCTAGAGCTTCTTAATAATTCTTTGAATAACCCTTCCAAAATTAATTCTTTTTGCATAGAAGAACTCAGATCTAAGTTTTGCCTCTTAGATATTGACCACAGATCTTGTTTAGATATAACTAATAGATTCAAACAACTTTATCACAATTCCAAAGTAGAGATTAAAACTTTAAAGGCCAAGAACAATGATCTTTCAAAAGACAAAGACCGTATATCTAGACAAGGAGCTTAAACCTTAGGAAATTTGCATAAGACCATTCTTGAAGTTCAAATTGAAAGGGATGGGCTTGTCCGCGAGAAGGAAGGTTTACTTGAAAGAGAAAACCAAATTCGTTCCCGTCTTCTTATTAATAATGATGAGGAGTTTGCCTGGGCTGCGAAAGTTCTTGACAATGCTAGAACTAATTTAGGTGTAGATGTTAGTCTTCATATTGAACAAGAAGCTTTAATTAAAGACTTGATTTCTAGAAGAGAAGGTTGTTAACCATTTTATCTTGTTAATTCCTTGCTTTTGTTATTCTTCCTTGCAAAACTTCCAACTTGTTGTTGTATACTCGCAGGAGCTGAAAAGAGATATTCTGAAAGATTTGGAGAACTTGAAGATGATAAGAATCAACTCGCAAGTACCCTTGCTGCTCGCAACGAGAAGTATTCAAGATTGAAAGACCAATTAAGAATTAACACTGCGAATTTTAGTAGTACTCTTGTTGATGTTTGCAATGATTTCATTAAATTGGTCAGCGATGATCATAACATTCCTCATTCTACATATTTTTGATCTTGCAAAATAAGTTCCAGCAAAAACTCCAAAACTTTTTATCTCTGATAGTGAAGCTGAGGAATCTGATGAGGATGAAGATGATGGTAAAGATGAAGAAGGAGAAAAATCTGGCCACAATGATGGTGGATCTAATTAAATCAGTTTCTTCTTTTATCTTCCTTGTAATTTTGTACACTTATTTTCTGCTTCTTGTAATATTACTGCGAGTTTCTCCTACTTGCTGCGAGTTTCTCCAACTTGATGTATAAATTTCTTTTGCTTTTATCTGTATGAATTAGAAAATAATTCTTTTCTGCAATATGGTTAATCAACATAATTATTATTTTTTAACATCCTATGAAAATGTGTCATATAATAATGTCTACGTAAATTTATCATATTATGATGAATAACAATTTTATCATCTTGTGCATTCCCATACTTGCCTCTGTTATTCATCTGTAATATGAGAGAATTGAGTAAAGCTTAGATATTAGTTGTGAATAAAATATATTTAAATATTTGTACCTCCAATCTTGCGATTGTATCGCGAACATTAGTTGTACAATTTTATGGTTTCTGCGTAAATATCGCAATGCTCATAATCTTTGCGTTCATATCGCAATCATTCAACCTTAATTTCTTGTGGTCTTATTATGCCTTCCTAGTTAAAGGTCTTATTTTGCCACATTTTTCTTTCTGCGACAAAATCGCAGGACGTCCTTACATTTGCATGTATTGACCCATTGATCTTGTCTTATCAGTATTTTTTCAATTTCTCTGTGACAATATAACAAGTCTAAGTTCTCTTGCGAGAACAAAGTCTTATGACATTGCCGTCTAGCGATGAAATCGCAGGACGCCTTTATACTTTCATATAAAAACCCATTGATCTCATCTTAACTTTTTCTCATGGCTTGTTGCCTCTATACAATCTTTGTCACGCGACAATATGACAGTCCTAAATGCTCTTGTGAGCATAAATCCCCGTGACATTGCCGTCTTAAGACACTTATCATCTCCCTAATGGAGGGTGCCGCCCTTATCTTCCCTCTGGTTTCCCCTTCAAGGAGGGCACATCGGCCATACAAGACTAGCTCCTCCCATCCGAATTTACCAACAACCAGTTGTTTTCGCAGCCTCTTGTCCTTTATGCCTATATGGATTATAGTTACAAGACTGTACCCTAAGTGGGGTTTTCTTCAGGACGAGTGCATCATAGACAAGACTTACCAAGAATGGCCAGGTAGGTTCGTCCGTCCCAGGCATCCTTGGATCAACAATGTACCTCGGCGCCTTAGTCATACTCTGCACTCCTTAGAAGAGGTCCTCAGTCGTCCAACCAGGGTATAACCTTATATAGTTGGAAATCCAAGGTACCTCTCCTGGATAGGTTTTCTTTAACCCAAACATCTGCATGACTCAGGTTCCAGCAATGGTATAACCTTATCCCCGAGTCATGTAAAGAGATACCCCCTTATATGATGTACTTTAGGTCTTACATTTGCCTCTTGCGAAATTGTATCCGCGAACTAGGGTGTTCGCCATAAAGGTTCGTCCCGTTCTTTGTTTCTTTTGCGAATATCGCAATCTTTTGTTCTTTAAGTAACCTTGAATAATCTCGCGATTTAACTCGCTGCTTCTAATGAAATTTCTTCTTTTGATCTTATTTCAGCTCTTGCATAATTTTTCAATTTCATCCTTCTCATTCAAACAAAATAAAACAACAAACCATTTATAGACTTCATCATTTTACCTTCCTACTTGCTTCTTTTTGCTTCTGCACTTTTGTTGCGTTTTGTTATTTTTTCTCCATTTGCGATACACTCTCCATCTATTTTCCGCTGCTCATATTGATTTTGCAGCATCTCATCTTCTCGCTGCTCTATTGTATCAACCATTAACCTGTCACATCTTTGTCTTTGTTTGATGTTCTACTTCCAATTGCTATTCTTCGCAACTCTATCTTCACAAGACTTTATATCAATCTCATAACATTTTATACTCTCACCCAATCTCCTTTGATGACCCCGACAACATGTGGATGTGGAAATTTAATACATTGATGATAGGTTGACGCCACACCTAAAATTCCATGTAACCATGGTCTGCCAATTAAGGAATTATAGGGTGTATCCACATCTACTACACAAAATAAGACTTTGGACTTGATTCCCTTTAATGGTATCCTCATTGTGATCTCTCCCTTTGGTTTATTGGCACTACCATTGAAACCATATATATTGTATGTTGAGGGTATTAAATCCTCGTCTCTCCCTCCCATGTCTTATAAGTGTGATAAAATAAGATATCCACCGAACTACCTGTGTCAATCAACACTCTATTAATTTCCCATGAATCTTCATTTTCATCCTCTTCAACTTTATCTTCATCTTCACCTTCATCTTCTTTTTGTTTTGGGTTTATCTCTAATCTCACAACCAATGGTTGATCATGCATTTCTCCAGGTTCAGGTACTTCTTGTGCGGTGAAAGAAATGGTTTGTTTTTTCCACTCCTCTAATGGCGAGACTCTCGCAATGTTCACAATCTTTCTTCCATCTGTGTCTCTCACGAAGACTCTGCTAAGAACGTTGTCGTGGAAGTGCTCAATAGTTTTGTATGAATGTACGAAGGAATTAAAAAACAAATTCTTTTCCTTTGCTCCAACCTATATCACGAATGTTTCTGTTCCTTTTACAGTATTCACCCTGCGAATATCTGGTGCTGGTGGTAATTGTTGAGATTGTGGATGTCCTATTAAAAAGTGATTTAACTTTCCCTGATCAATCATTCTTAAAATTATCCTTTTTACATTCCTGCAATCATTTACTGAGTGACCATGAAAATGATGGTAAGGACAAAATGCTTGATTTCGACTATTTGGATGTGGCTCTTTTCCCATATTCCAAGGTGATGGTATATTTTCCATCAAAATGATAGCTTCCCAAATTTTTTCTATGCTGGCATTCAGGGGTGGCATCTTAATTTCTTCCCATATTACTTTTTGATTCCCTTGCCCTCTGAAATCATTTTGTCTCTGGCCACCATAACTTTCTTGTGGCTGATCAAGTCTTTGGATTTTGTTATTTCCGTCGCGATTGTAATAATTCTTTTCCCTTTCATACTCTTCTTGATCTCGACTGCCCATGTCTACTAATTTCTGCTGGTTATCGATCACCACTTTCTCTTGTTGTGTCTACGAGGTGCTCGCCACATTGTTAATCATCTTAGGAAGTAGACTTCCATTTGCCGCTATCGAGCTGGTATTTGCAATTGGATATGATTCCATCTCATTTTGTTTCTCCTCCAAGGAAATGTATTCTTCTTGTAATTCTCGCAGCTCCGTCATGGTAATTGTATTCTTGATTCTGAAAATTTGTATGTACAGCAGATTGGTTGCGAACATTGCATTGATAAAATATAAAATAAGATATCTCTCATCCACTCTTCTTGCCATTTCACTGCACATTATTTTCCATCTTATGGTTAGGTGTTTCAGACTCTCGCCAACCCACTGCTTTAACCCAAATACATCTTCATTACCTGGCTGCGATGAATTGTTGCTTATATATGCTCCCGGAAATGTAGCTTGAAAATGGTCAAAAGAAGTTATAATATTTTTGGGAAATCCCTCGAACCATTTTAGCGCCTCGGCAGTTAAACTGGACGCAAAATATTTGCATAATACCGCATCATGGTTTTCCCACTGTAGCATACACCTAACATAAGCTTTGACATGTTGAACAACACAGGTAGTCCCATCAAAGAACTGGTTAATGCTGGTAAGTTGCATTTAGGGGGTATTCCTCTTAACTATACTTCTTGAGTGAATGGAGTTCTCGCAGCTTCCTCAATGGCTTCATCAATTTGCCTTCTACCTCCTTCCCGTCTATTATTTATCATACCCCGCATTTCTGCTAGCTCTCTCAATATTTGTTCGTTTTCAGCTGAATTTTTCTCTATTGGTCTTTTTAGTACAACTTCTCTTCTTTTGCGTTCATGTCTTTCTTGTCTTGCGAGATTTTGTGTATCTTCTTCTTCATCTTCATTTTGCCTTCTTCTGCGATCTCCTCCTTCATCTCTTTATTGAAATCGCAGTTGATTATGCTGTCTATTTTCTTCTCTGCGAGTTTCTTCATTTCTTATCATTTCTTCTCCTTTGTTGTCTTTCTATTCTCCTTTGTATTCTATCATACTCCTCATTGATATTATTGTTATGGAGATTTTGTGTGCGTCTCCTTTCTCGATTATCATGATTATTCTACCGAATCGCTTCATGAAATTCTTGTTCTTCCACTTCTGCTCTTAATCTTTCCATCTCGCAAGCCAGACGTGCTTGTTCAGCATAATGTCTCTCAGTTTCGTCCTCAATGATTCTTTGATTTCTTTGTATTTCTCGCCCATGTAATATTCTTCTACCTTCTTCTCGATTTTCTTCATCATTTTGATTATTTCTACCCTCTTGATTTTGTCTACCATTCACAGCTTCATCGCGTGGAATATGGCGATCATAAATTATCTCTTCTTCTCTATGATGTTATTATTCATTTGGATTTTGCATTCTTTCCACATTTCTCATAGGGGAATTTCGCCTTGGTTCTTCTCTAAATGACCTTGAACTTGATCTAGCAGTACTTCTTGATCTCCTTCTTTGCAATCTTAAATTCTCCATTCTTAACTCATGATTTTGCCTTGTTAAATTCGCACGTTCTTCTGCTTCTAATCTCCTTTCCTCCTTTATTCTTTGTCTTAAATCATCTATTGTTTCATTTTCATCTTCTCCATGAATTAATCCTTCTACCACTCCTCGATCTCTTTCTTCTCTTCTTTTATTTCTTAATTCTCGATCTTCTTCTTCTTCCACTGAATCTGATTGCCAAGTATGCACGCTAACTCTATCATAATCCACAACTCTATCTTGTATTGGTGTTTGTTGATTTGATTGTTGAACCTGATTTTCTTCACTATTCCTTGTTCTATTTTTTCTTGTTCTTATTCTTGAAGATTCTCCCATTTCATTTGTTCCTCCACCTGCAAGTCTTTTACTCCTCCTTACGGTTGTTGGTGGTTCTGATGTGTTTCTTCTTATTCTAGCCATTATTGCGTTAGATCTTTCACTAATTGTTCCAAATTCCTTTCAATCACAATGTCAATTTTTATCTTTTTCTTCAAGTAATCATCAATTCATCCCTGTTTCGGGCGCCAAAATGTAGTTACAGGAAATCCTACACTACACCCTTGTTAAGATTTCATAATAATCAACTCATACTTGAAGATTAAAAATGACTCTTTATCATTTAATTCTCAGAAATGTTTACAGAAGTGGAAGAAATCAAGAATACAAATATTCTCTCAAAGTTTCTCTCTCCTCAAGACTTTCTCAACTCTCAAAAATACATCATCATCTCTCTGGACATACTGGGTCTCTATATATATGGTAGATACATAATGGATGACAGCTAAGCTGTCCTTTACTTTCGGATTTGATTTGCGATCTTATCGCAATAGTTATAATATGAAATCTCGCTAGCATTGTAACCATCGCAGATAAATCATGCTCTTCTCGTGTTTCCTCAATCGTCAGATATTACGTCGTTATTTGAATCATTCTTTAAGTTATTTTGTGACACTCTCAGAGTGTTATTTGAAGAGATCGCGGTGATGATCGCAGGAGTGTTGTTAATCTCGCAAGAATACTGTCATGGCGATATTCTGGTCCTGCAAAGGATTTCTTTAGACATAAAAAATCATATACGAATATGAATTTGTATCCAAAATAATTAAATTAACCCAAAGAAAAACCATAATTAATTTAATAAAAATAAACAACCAAATTAACCACAAAAAGTGATATATTTAATTGGTCATGCTCGACATAAGAGAACTTACGGAGCCGCACAATATATACATAAAAATATGGATCAGGGAAGATCAATACTGCGTAATAGACAAGGATTCATTCTATTTTCCATCACTATTTGCACAATTACATACAATACATAAAATCCTTGTAAACAAAAGTTCATCTTATCTTCCATCAATATTTTCATAATGACATATAATAGGCTTAAAAACTTTTGTAATGTCAAAAGTTCATTCATTCTTTTATCAATACTCACATATTGACATATGAAAGACTTAACTTTTGACAAAGTATGGGACAATCATAGTTCACGGACACAAACACACATATCCCATAACACATTGCAATATATAAAATCATAAAGATTAATACTACAAAAATCATCTTCCAAGCAACTTTAGAATTTAAGCAAATAAACCTAAAATCGTCTATTCCAGTTATTCTTCTTTAAAATACAAGAAATAAAATTCTTATCAGAAGATTTACTAGACAAATAAAATCAACAAGCTAATAAACAATGACAGACTTCTAAACTATCACAAACGAATACGAACTGAAACCACATAGACGTTTCAAAATCCTCACGAGCCTTGAGGTATTTGATCTTGTGATTAATAGCATCCACTGCACTTGCAGAAAAGATATCTTCATTGAGAAGATCTTTAACATGTGTTTTAATGAGACCAAGGTCAAAAGTAACCTTTTTCAACTCAGTTCTTAACAAATCAAGAATTTTCAACGTATCAACGAGTTGCAGTTTTGCTTTCTCAAAGTATTTAAGAAAATCATGAACCACTTCAGCAGAAATCATCTCCTCATTCTCAATATACTGATGTGTATAGGCATAGTAACATGAGGCATTAGGATGATCATCTTCTACAATGGTTCTTTCCTTCCTCCTTTTGGACTCGAAACCAATACCTTTATCAAGAAATCCTCTGGCAAAGTCACCATAGCGAGAATATGAAGACATTCTTATCAAAACACAAAACAACCCAGAGTATGCATACATGACTCATGAGTTGGTATTTAAATGGTTTCTTAGGGAAGGTAACTTTTAGGGTTTCCAAAATAGATTCGTAACAGTAACATGGGTACCTGTACGAACACAACCCGACCCAAGGTAATTAAAAACACAAAAAAGATCGTATTTTTGACATAAAGAAATTTATCTACGTGAAAATTTTCACAAAGAACTTTAGATCAGTAAATTTTATATCCTCCTGGAGAAACAATTTAAATCCAAAACGTAGCATACAACATAGTTGTAATGAAAACATCCATTTAAAAAAAAACGATATTAGACACAACCAAAACTTAAGCAAAGCTATCTGCGAACAATAGTTTAGCTATGGATGATAAGAAAATAGCTCAACTAAGAAGAACGCAATTTTGCAAAGAGTATACCTGAAAATTAACACATCTTACTCAACATGATTTTTTATGAGTAAGCTCTTAACCCTTGTGATTAGTTACCACAAGTATGATCCCTAAGCTCATTAGGTGAAATGTTTTTATGGTTGAGTTTCCTTTTCCTTCCGAATCTAGGAAGGAATCTCTTTTGATGTGAAAAATTATCATAAAACTTATTGTCATCAAAATACGAGACATAGTTTGAGTTCTTACCAGAAGGATTTTGACTAGAGGAAGCCGACATCTTGTTGACGATTTCTTTATAACCTTCAATTATCACCTTTAGGTTATTTATCATATTATCATTTTTGTTTCCTTTTCCTGATACCTTGTTCACATCAAAAACAACATTAGCACCCTTTTTGACAGAAGAAAATTCATGATCTCTTCTGAGACGATTTTTGTTAAAATGTCTGTTATACTTATGAGCATTTGATGAACTCATCGAACTAACTTTCCTAGTAGAATACACAAGGTGAGTACAGAAACCAATTGGTTTAGACATACGAATGTCAGTTGAGGATTAAATCTAAGGTGTGTTGAATTCAAACAATGGAATTGTTATTCAACCAAGAGTTTCTCTTTTGCTTAGCATGCCCTTTTGAATCACAAAAGAGACAGACTTTCTGATCACGAATGTGATTAGGTAGTACAAACTTAACATCATATTTTGGAGATTACTTCCTTTCATGTGATGTACAACATTGTTGATCAGTGGAGGTTATAGGCATATCTTTCCCACTCGGGAGAGATTCCGGTGTTACTTCTAAAACTGGGACTCTTTTAGTTATGGTAGAAGTATAAGGTATAGAAGACTTTATAGAACATCCTTGAATCGAGAGTTTACTCAAGCGATGTTCAATTTCCAATGCATCCTTTTTGAGGCTTGGCTCGAGTAGGATACGTGAAGATTCAACTTCAGCATTTTTGGAATCACAGTCTCTTACTACACCAAGAAGAACATTGACATGGTTTTTCAACCGATTAAATCTATCAGCTTGGATTCTAACAAGATTTAGGATTAGTTCACTCTCTTCATCTATTTCCATTTCATAAGTAGAGATAGACTCTTTTGAAGGGTAACTGGGATAACACATGCCATTATCTTTCTGTCTCATCAGAACACTAGGTTCGTCAATTTTTGAGATTGACGAATCTTTTTCTTTAATAGATATAGTCGAGACATAATTTTTATTTCTAGTGATGCGTTTATCAGATATAGTACTCTTTTCCATAGAGTCAGATCGCTATAAACACATAATGATAAGGTATTTAAACGTGTTTGCCTGCTCTGATACCAATTAAAAAAGCGGGGGTCTAACAACCACACCCAATATTTCGATTAGCAATATGTATGGAATAACTCCAATATACTTTCAATAGAATCAAATAGACGGTTAGACTTAATCCTAAGAAAGATATATCAAGTAGATAAATATATCAATCTCTAATTCAATCTGCAATCAACAAATAGAAATTTGCGAGCCTGATTGAATATAAGAGATATAAACTTGGATGGTACCAAAGACCAATATCCAAGGATCAATCAATTTCCAATCAACAACCAAAGGTTGGATTTCACAATTGATTGATACAACGCACAACCTGTGATATTTCAATTATATAACAAAATATAATGTGGAATAAAAATAACACAGACACCTGAAGTTTTGTTAACGAGGAAACCGCAAATGTAGAAAAACCCCAGGACCTAGTCCAGATTGAACACACACTGTATTAAGCCGCTACAGACACTAGTCCACTACAACTAACTTCGGTCTGGACTGTAGTTGAACCCCAATCAATCTCACACTGATCCAAGGTACAGTTGCGCTCCTTACATCTCTGATCCTAGTAGGATACTATGAACTTGATTCCCTTAGATGATCTCACCCACAATTAAGAGTCGCTACGACCCAAAGTCGAAGACTTTAATAAACAAATATGTATCACATAGACGTAATAGATAAATATGTCTCCCACAGAAATACCTACGAGTTTTGTTCCATCTTTTGATAAATCAAGGTGAACATGAAACAATTGATAACCCGGACTTATATTCCCTAAGAACGGCCTAGAATTATCAATCACCTCACAATAATCTTAATCGACTAGCGAAAGAAGATATAATGGAATCACAAACGATGAGACGAAGATGTTTGTGACTAATTTTATATCTTGCCTATCAGAGAAATCAATCTCAAGCCAATCCTATAATTATACTCAAATATGATAGAAACAACAAGATCAGATCACCCAACTACCAAGAAAATAGTTGGGTCTGGCTTCACAATCCTAATGAAGTCTTTAAGTCGTTAACCTACATGGTCTCGTTAGAAAATGTGTATGTATGAAAACTATCATACTTATATGACTGTTGTCTCAAAAGTAGGAGATAGATAGACTTTTGAGTGCTAGATAAGTTCAAGTCTCCACATACCTTTTTGTTCAGATAAAGTTCCACCGGTTCCTTGAGTAGTTCTTCGTCTTCATAAGATAATCTCCATGGAGTATGGAGCTCAACTATACTTATATCCTAGAGCACGACTTAGTCGTAAGTAAACTAGAAGTCAAGACGTATAGTTTTGATTACTAATATTGACAAACATGCTTGAGATAGCAATGCATGCGATTTGGACTGAGCTTGCAACCATTCTTCATCATTTTCTATCGTGGTCCTCTATCAAACCTTGCAACCATTCTTCATCATTTTCTACCTTAACTAAAGTCTCGGTATCATCATAATCATAGGCAAGTTCAATTGGGTCTTCCACAAATTCATTAAATTCGGTTTCATTATCGAGCATCACCTCTTCAACATCTTCATCATCGGAATCGGGCCATTCCTCTCTCATAAAATCTTCTTCGGTGTAAATTGTAAGATCTTCTTGTGAGGGTGTTATACCGTTTACAACAATAGGCAAGTCACACACAATCTCCTCCTTTTGAATAGGTGAAGGATCGTTATTATGATCCGAAGTTGGAATAACTTCCTCATTATTGCAATGCTCACACACCTCCGCGGACTCATGTCTTTCCCTAAGGAATTTTTTCCAAGCACTAAATGCATCTTCCTCAAGCTCTACCTTTTGAATAGGTGATTGATCATTATTAAGATCAAGGCTCGAGTAAACTACACTAGCGTCATCAAAAGTTTCCAAAGGTTGGTCCTTTTCAACAAAATCATCTTCATTATCGGAATCACCATAATAAGAATCTTCATCGGTTTCATAACCTTTATCCCGACGTCGTTTAAGTTCCATATGAATGGTCCTACTAATTTCTGCGACAAGCTCTTCCGAGTCTCCATCATCTTCCAATTTGTATAACTTTTGTGCAAGTTTACGGACATTAACACGCTTACCACCATGTATAGAGTTTCTAGATTGTATATCCTTAAAAAGTGAAGGAAAAACACGATGAAAAGGAGTATATTCCCAACTCTCCGTCTGCACATTACTAGAAAACAATGTATTAGAAGCATAATTATCCATCCATCCTTGTAATTGTCCACTTACATACCCGTCATAAGGTTGTTGATATGTATGAGAATATCCATAAGGCTCCGAAGGATATTGATCATAGCCAAAAGATTGGTTTTGATTGTATCCTAAGGATGGTTGGAAGTTGCCATGATGTTGAGGTTGAAAATCGTATTGATTGTTGAAATATGCTTGCTCTTGTCCACCATACATGGAAAACCGGTACCTTAAAAACAATTCAAAAACTAAGTTAGATACGATAAAGAATCCAACAAAGCAAGAATAAAGCAAAAAGTAAAAAGAAAACAACTAAAATCATCCGATGCTCCCCGGGAACGGCGCAAAATTTTGTATGCGTGTCGTAACCACAACAAATTAATCAATACTTTACTACCTAATTAACAAGTAATATAGGGTAGTCAAGGTCGATCCCACGAGGAGCACGAAATTCTAGTTGTAAATTTGTCACACAAAGGGGGGTATTGATTAAGAATTTGAGAAAGTAAATAAAATAAACAAAGCAATTAAAAGGAAATCAATAAGAGAGATTAGATCAAGGAATCCTTCTTCGCTGCAAAACAATGATTAAAGTTATGTTCTTTTCCACTTCTTATTAGTCACAAATTATCACCAACCATAGGTATAACATCTAGATCAGTGCTAACCCCTAAATCCCTTATATCACCGGATACGGAAGTTCTCGACTACCGGATTCTATTCACCAAACCACCTAGTATTAGATCACTCAAGATGTAATTTAGTTAAATGCATTAAGATTTATGAATTTATTAGGTTGATATTAGTAGTTAGACTCTTAGATCAAGGTCCACTTGCTAACGTTGTTTTCACACACAATTGCTCCACGGAATCCCTCCGCAAGGTCTTGTGTTTTCTACTTATGTAAAGAGTCAATAAACGATTACTTATCCCCTAACTTTCACTAGCTTTAGATTGAATTAACAAATCAATTTAGCGTGCACTCTAAACAACCTATCAATCAATCATAAACATTAATATTAGTAAAAACAATCGATAATCATGTGAAAAACTTCAAAGTAGAATTGAAACAAAACTCAAACCATATGTTAAGAACTAGGAATTCATCCTCAATCAAATTAGTTACTCATAATAAGAGTTCACACAAAGAATAAAGAAAAGAGAAGTGTTGTGTGTAAAAGTGTGCAAAAGATATTGTAAAAGATGTGTATAGAAGTGTAGAGAACTCCTTTATCTATAGGCTTCAATGCTCTCCAAATCTTCCAAGGAATAGAATCCCTTTCCCTTTGTAAGTCAATTTCCAAATCCAATCCTTTCTCAAATCTTCCATCTCCTCTTTCCAAATCCAAGCCCAATTCTTCATCCAATTCAAAACCCAAGTATTCACATCCCACGAGAGAAATCCACACAAAATACTGCACTTTTGCTCGCCGGAAAACTGGGTTTTTGGCCGGAAACCGTCACCGCCGGCAACCTGAGATTCTCCTCCGGTAAGGGTATATTCCGTCAGTCCTCCGTTACAGTTAACGGTCAGTCTGGTCAGACCGTTAGTCAAAGTCAAAGGATAAAGTCAAGTCAGCTTTGAGTCAGTTGTCTTAGTCGGCTGCATTGGCTTACTCGCTGAGCTAGATCGGATCGGTCATCGGGATCGCTGAGTTAACTCGCCGGAATAGAAATCCGGCCGAGTTCTGTTTAATTACAGGACTTCCCGGCCAAATTTTAGGCCTCAATTCTTTGGTCTTCTCCTGTGACAAACCTACACATTCATCTAATTATTCAAGCACATTCATTCTCCACAGCACAACTGCATCTACCAAAACCATCTGAGCTCCATTCTTTCACCATCCACACTCAACTTATGATACTCAATTTCAGCTCAGTGAGCCACAGCATCTCAATTCTGATCATAAACACCCACAACTATAATTTCTGAGACAAACCCACATCATACAAACCCATTTCTTCCATCTCTAATTTCTCGAATTGTATCTCAAGAACAGCATCTTCACATATCCCATTTTCGATTCTTTCTTCTATGAGTTCCATATTTTCTGAACTGCTTCCACCAGAACCCATCTTTAATCTCAACTCCACCAATTGATTGCTGAAACCCTAATTCGAATCAACCCATCTTAGTCGCAACCACTACTCAACCTTCCATCGTTCTCCGTTTAATTCCATCAGCAGATACCATCGATCTCAACAGCAGTCATGGCTGATGTTCTCCTCCTATCTTTCTGATTTCGTCTCTTAATCTCTGGTTCTCAGATCCCGTGATATTCATCGATCACAGCAGCAGCCGCTGCTTTTATTCTTTCTTCTTTCTCAATTTCTGGTGAGACTTCGATTTTAGGGTTGGAGATAAAGAAGCTGGGTCTTGGATCCGGGTCTGGTTTACGGGTTCGGGGTCCGGGTATTGACCAATCCTGATTTGGGTGCTACAGCCAACCTTCCTTTGGATAAGGGCTATCCAGTGATAGTAACATCCACTGCTGAGTGATAAGGGGTAACCTGAATGAGAGACCCTTAACCATAGCTGGGCTTTAACCAATGTTTGCCCCTGAAATGACAACTTTTCCCTTCTTGACTCAATTTAGGTGATTTCTTTTTCTTTTATCCCGTGCGACTCCGGAGTACCTAATAACTCAAAAATACACGTAAAATACATAATTTACAAGAAAAATAGCAAAGAAAGCATAAACTACTAGATAGTAAATACGGTGTATTCTACACCTATCAAATTCCCCCACACTTAGACTTTGCTAGTCCTCGAGCAAATCAAACCAAAACTCACAAATTTCAAAGCGTTCCAGCGTCCCAAGCATCCTAAGAGTTATGAAGACATAGAGTTTCTGCATGCTAGTAATAAGAAGTTAAAAATACTAAAGAACATATTCTCATTCTTAAATGTTGAGTGAGAAATAACCACACCATAATGAGAGAATGCGTGTTTGAGAAACGATCAATAAGCATTTCACCTCGACTTCTGCCTCACCAAAAAGGTTTTATGATAATTGCACTCAAAAAGACGGCTTTTTTATGGGTCTCACATGTGTGCAGGTAGGAATGAAGAGAGAATTCCTGCAACACGTTGAATGGTAGGAAGGATAACTTCCGAAATTTTGAAAAACCCACATCTTTTAATATTTTGAAAAACCATTTTTCTAACGATCTCTAAGAAAGGAAATCAACCACTTATATCGAGGATGAGATTACTTACTTACCTTCACATCCGATTGCCAATTATGATAACACCACTCTCACGGAATCCAATAGAAACTTCTTCCGCTCCTTGTCTTCATCTTCTTGGTCTTCGGCTTCAACTATTGGTGATAAACTTTCGAATTTCGTAGATCCTTGACAATTTGTAACCTTTTTCCTTAACTCCTTGTCGCTTGAAACTTCCTTATAGATTTTCCTTCCCCACGGCTTATTCAAAACAAAACAATAATATATATTTCTCTTGTCTCATATATATATATATATATATTTCTTTTCTTTTTCAATTTTTTTTCAATTTTTTTTCAATTTTTTTTCAATTTTTTTTTAGACAAGAGAAACAAAATACAAAATAAAGTGAAAAATAAAACAAACCATGGCCGTGGAAAAGTACTTTACCGCTTGATTCTTCACAACTTGTATCGTCTCGAAATCATAAACTTCAATAATTTTCACCTTTTACTTTCTTCGCTCTTGTAAATTGGTCTTCATACTTGAATATAGAATTACCTCATTGTATTGTAAGTCTTCAACTTTGATATAAAATTATGCTCTTTTTCTTGTTCCATTGCTTGTAAACCTCGAACCTTTTCAACTTTCCTTGTAGATTTTGATGTCGCTCCCTTGTTGTTAATTGTGGTGTTTCTATGGACCCGTTGTTGTCGAGAGAGAGAATGGTGCTAACTGCAAATCGAACTACAAGAAGGAGGCTTTCATCTATAGATGTTACCCTCATGATTGACAAAAATTAGCACTCAAGAGATCAAATAGTGCTGAAATTGGTGTGAAATTGGGTAGCTCACCATTCTACCCGGAATTAACGTACGGTGACACACACTCAAAAGAAGCTCTTTAGTAAAGGAAGAATTTTTGGTCGGTGCCTCGCATGATATGAAAATAGGTAGTCTCCACTAATGATTGATCAGCAACTCTAATAACGCACTTCTCCCTACACCAAATTTGCATCACCAGCATGATTAAATCCATTATTTAACACTCTAACAAGCAAGAAATCGAACGTAGTTCCCTAAAACTTCCAAGTTCAATTATTTCGGTCAGAATTCTCTATGTAATCATACCTAGAAGCATGCTAGTGACTCTAAAATCTCTAAAAGTTGAAGTTTTTATGAAATTTTTTTTTTTTATGCAAAAATATATGCTTAGCCACTCCCCCACACTTAAAACTTAAATTGTCCTCAATGTAATTGAATCCTCCTATTAAAGTCAAGGTGGGAAATCCTAATATGATATGGAACAAGAAAAATAAATAAATAAATAAACAAAAATAAAAAGCAAAATAAAAGGATAAGAAATACAAAACCGGTGGGTTGCCTCCCACTTAGCGCTTTGTTTTAAAGTCGACGGCCCGACATGGCTCTTGTAAGATTCATTCCCCATATACTAGCAACCTGAAAATTTGGGGATCCTCCCATGGTACCTGTTTTGCACATAATAACTCCATACAAATATTAGCACAAGAAAATAATAGTAAAGTTATAGCTCGATAGAAATTTCCCCCACACTTATTCTTGTCCACACTCGGAAGTGTATAAAGAACATAGAATTTGGGAATTTCTATGTATTCCTCTTGGCAAACCTGCATAGTGTTAGCATCAAGTGTTTCCAATGGTGGATATCTAGAAACAAAGTCATTCAAAAATACTTTCGAAGCACATACATTCAAACCAATAAGAGGTAGAGGAGAAGAATCAATATGCAAAGGGTTAGACAAACCTTGCACAATTTCTTGTATTACAATATCCTCCCCATCCTTAAAAAATTCGAGTGAATTACTTACCTCTTGTATATCGTGGTCCTCTATCAAACCTTGCAACCATTCTTCATCATTTTCTACCTTAACTAAAGTCTCGGTATCATCATAATCATAGGCAAGTTCAATTGGGTCTTCCACAAATTCATTAAATTCGGTTTCATTATCGAGCATCACCTCTTCAACATCTTCATCATCGGAATCGGGCCATTCCTCTCTCATAAAATCTTCTTCGGTGTAAATTGTAAGATCTTCTTGTGAGGGTGTTATACCGTTTACAACAATAGGCAAGTCACACACAATCTCCTCCTTTTGAATAGGTGAAGGATCGTTATTATGATCCGAAGTTGGAATAACTTCCTCATTATTGCAATGCTCACACACCTCCGAGGACTCATGTCTTTCCCTAAGGAATTTTTTCCAAGCACTAAATGCATCTTCCTCAAGCTCTACCTTTTGAATAGGTGATTGATCATTATTAAGATCAAGGCTCGAGTAAACTACACTAGCGTCATCAAAAGTTTCCAAAGGTTGGTCCTTTTAAACACAATCATCTTCATTATCGAAATCACCATAATAAGAATCTTCATCGGTTTCATAACCTTTATCCCGACGTCGTTTAAGTTCCATATGAATGGTCCTACTAATTTCTGCGACAAGCTCTTCCGAGTCTCCATCATCTTCCAATTTGTATAACTTTTGTGCAAGTTTACGGACATTAACACGCTTACCACCGTGTATAGAGTTTCTAGATTGTATATCCTTAAAAAGTGAAGGAAAAACACGATGAAGAGGAGTATATTCCCAACTCTCCGTCTGCACATTACTAGAAAACAATGTATTAGAAGCATAATTATCCATCCATCCTTGTAATTGTCCACTTACATACCCGTCATAAGGTTGTTGATATGTATGAGAATATCCATAAGGCTCCGAAGGATATTGATCATAGCCAAAAGATTGGTTTTGATTGTATCCTAAGGATGGTTGGAAGTTGCCATGATGTTGAGGTTGAAAATCGTATTGATTGTTGAAATATGCTTGCTCTTGTCCACCATACATGGAAAACCGGTACCTTAAAAACAATTCAAAAACTAAGTTAGATACGATAAAGAATCCAACAAAGCAAGAATAAAGAAAAAAGTAAAAAGAAAACAACTAAAATCATCCGATGCTCCCCGGCAACGGCGCCAAAATTTGTATGCGTGTCGTAACCACAACAAATTAATTAATACTTTACTACCTAATTAACAAGTAATATAGGGTAGTCAAGGTCGATCCCACGAGGAGCACGAAATTCTAGTTGTAAATTTGTCACACAAAGGGGGGTATTGATTAAGAATTTGAGAAAGTAAATAAAATAAACAAAGCAATTAAAAGGAAATCAATAAGAGAGATTAGATCAAGGAATCCTTCTTCGCTGCAAAACAATGATTAAAGTTATGTTCTTTTCCACTTCTTATTAGTCACAAATTATCACCAACCGTAGGTATAACAGCTAGATCAGTGCTAACCCCTAAATCCCTTATATCACCGGATACGGAAGTTCTCGACTACTGGATTCTATTCACCAAACCACCTAGTAGTAGATCACTCAAGATGTAATTTAGTTAAATGCATTAAGATTTATGAATTTATTAGGTTGATATTAGTAGTTAGACTCTTAGATCAAGGTCCACTTGATAACGTTGTTTTCACACACAATTGCTCCATGGAATCCCTCCGCAAGGTCTTGTGTTTTCTACTTATGTAAAGAGTCAAGAAACGATTACTTATCCCCTAACTTTCACTAGCTTTTGATTGAATTAACAAATCAATTTAGCGTGCACTCTAAACAACCTATCAATCAATCATAAACATTAATATTAGTAAAAACAATCGATAATCATGTGAAAAACTTCAAAGTAGAATTGAAACAAAACTCAAACCATATGTTAAGAACTAGGAATTCATCCTCAATCAAATTAGTTACTCATAATAAGAGTTCACACAAAGAATAAAGAAAAGAGAAGTGTTGTGTGTAAAAGTGTGCAAAATATATTGTAAAAGATGTGTATAGAAGTGTAGAGAACTCCTTTATCTATAGGCTTCAATGCTCTCCAAATCTTCCAAGGAATAGAATCCCTTTCCCTTTGTAAGTCAATTTCCAAATCCAAGCCTTTCTCAAATCTTCCATCTCCTCTTTCCAAATCCAAGCCCAATTCTTCATCCAATTCCAAACCCAAGTCTTCACATCCCACGAGAGAAATCCACACAAAATGCTGCACTTTTGCTCGCCGGAAAACTGGGTTTTTGGCCGGAATCCGTCACCGCCGGAAACCTGAGATTCTCCGCCGGTAAGGGTATATTCCGTCAGTCCTCCGTTACAGTTAACGGTCAGTCTGGTCAGACCGTTAGTCAAAGTCAAAGGATAAAGTCAAGTCAGCTTTGAGTCAGTTGTCTTAGTCGGATGCATTGGCTTACTCGCTGAGCTGGATCGGATCGGTCATCGGGATCCCTGAGTTAACTCGCCGGAATAGAAATCCGGCCGAGTTCTGTTTAATTACAGGACTTCCCGGCCAAATTTCAGGCCTCAATTCTTTGGTCTTCTCCTGTGACAAACCTACACATTCATCTAATTATTCAAGCACATTCATTCTCCACTGCACAACTGTATCTACCAAAACCATCTGAGCTCCATTCTTTCACCATCCACACTCAACTTATGATACTCAATTTTATCTCAGTGAGCCACAGCATCTCAATTCTGATCATAAACACCCACAACTATAATTTCTGAGACAAACCCACAGCATACAAACCCATTTCTTCCATCTCTAATTTCTCGAATTGTATCTCAAGAACAACATCTTCACAGATACCCTTTTCGATTCTTTCTTCTCTGAGTTCCATATTTTCTGAACTGCTTCCACCAGAACCCATATTTAATCTCAACTCCACCAATTGATTGCTGAAACCTTAATTCGAATCAACCCATCTTAGCCGCAGCCACTACTCAACCTTCCATCGTTCTCCGTTTAATTCCATCAACAGATACCATCGATCTCAACAGCATTCATGGCTGCTGTTCTCCTATTATCTTTTTGATTTCGTCTCTTAATCTCTGGTTCTCAGATCCCATGATATTCATCGATCACAGCAGCAGCCGCTGCTTTTATTCTTTCTTCTTTCTCAATTTCTGGTGAGACTTCGATTTTAGGGTTGGAGATAAAGAAGATGGGTCTTGGATCTGGGTCTGGTTTACGGGTTCGGGGTCCGGGTATTGACCACTCCTTATTTGGGTGCTACAACCAACCTTCCTTTGGATAAGGGCTATCCAGTGATAGTAACATCCACTGCTGAGTGATAAGGGGTACCCTGAATGAGAGACCCTTAACCATAGCTGGGCTCCAACCAATGTTTTCCCCTGAAATGACAACTTTTCCCTTCTTGACTCAATTTAGGTGATTTCTTTTTCTTTTCTCCCGTGTGACTCCGAAGTACCTAATAACTCAAAAACACACGTAAAATACATAATTTACAAGAAAAATAGCAAAGAAAGCATAAACTACTAGATAGTAAATACGGTGTATTCTACACCTATCAGTTTTTGGGATTATAGTCAGATGTTGGAACCTAGATTCAAAGTCCCTGACCGCATGACTATTTATAAGGATCTTTTGATAATATACAGGGATGAGAAAAAGATTTTTAAAGATTATTTCAAGGCATCCAGACAGAGGGTTTCTTTGACCACTGATACATGGACTTCACCCAATAATTTCAATTATATGTGTGTCACAGTTCACTATGTTGATCAGAATTGGAAGTTGCAAAAGAGAATTATTTTGTTTTGCCAAGTGAAAGGTCATACATGTAATGCAATAGGTAAGATGTTGGAGAAGTGATTGTTATATTGGGGACTTGAAGATGTGCTTGGTGTCACTTTGGATAATATAAGTGCTAATACTCTTGCCATCGACTATTTAAAGCAAACTATGATTGGTTAGACTGGAGAAATTGAAATGACTGAATACTTGCATGTAAAATTTCTTTTTTGTTGTAGTTTAAATTTAAATGTTTGTTTAAGTGTTCTTCATTTGTATTTACTTATGATTGTCAATTCAAGCATTTAACCATTCCTTCTAATTGCAATTGCTAATATTTCTTGTTTTTTCTTTCTTATAATAGGTTAGGTGTGCTGCCCATGTTCTTGCTTTAGTTATAAAAGATGTATTGATGCTCTATAAGTTGTCAAGTATGTTAATGGTTCTCCTGCTAGATGGGAAAAGTTTAAGCATTGTTGTGCACTAGAGAAGATTGATTGTAAGAAAAGAATGATCTTAAACGTCAAGACAAGATGGAATAGTACATTCTTGATGTTAGAGGATGCTAAGAATTATGAAAGAGCTTTTGAAAGGTTAGAGAAGTATGATAGAGACTACAAAAAGAAGTACATTTTCGAAGAAGTTCAGACTGATGCTTTACCTAGTCATGACGATCTTCTTTTGCTGGCTAGTTCCATGGAAGATTTAACTTTTAGTTCTTCATCGAGTTATGAATATGATATGGAAGTTGATACTAATCCAAAAGGCAAAAAGAAGATGAAGAAAAAGAAGAAACAACCTCGTCACCATGCTCCTTATGCAGATAATTGGAGTTATGCGAGAAGTCTTGTGAAGTGCTTAAAGGTATTCTTTGATGCTACTGTTAGATTTTCTGCTGCTACACAAGTTACTACTCATACATTCTTATGGGAATTTGTCCTCATCCATGAACAGTTAGTTCAGTTTAAAGATAATGTGTCTGATCCTTTTGTTAGAAATATGGCTGAAATTATGTTTGTTAAGTATAATAAGTATTGGGGTGCTTATGAAGATATGAATTTTGCTTTATTCTTTGCATAATTTTTGGATCCAAGAGAGAAAGAAAAAGGGTTGGAATTTTTTCTTGAATGTTTGTATGAGAAAAATCAGGACAAGGTTGATAGAGTTATGAAAAAGGTTAAAAAAGATATGGTCAGACTCTTTGAAGAGTACAAGTCTTCATATGCAGTTGTTGGTAAAAGTTCAACTAGTGGTGTTGGTGTTGCTGCAGTTCAAGCTTTAATTGTTGTGCAAGAACAAAGCATTAAGGCCATTCTTAACTCAAGGAAGAAAAGGCATAAAAGTAACCAACTTGGTGTTGAAGGATTAAATGAGTTGGAAAAAGTATTTGTTACAGGAATTTGAAGAAGAAAAAGTGGCACTAATTTTGACATTTTGGCTTGGTGGCAAAGCAATAGTACCAAGTATAAGGTACTCTCGTATATGGCAAAGGATATACTAGCCATGTCGGTATCCTCTGTTGCTTCTGAATCAGCATTCAGCAATGGAAAACGTGCGCTTAATCCTTGGAGAATCTCTTTATCTCCTAGGACAGTTGAAGCATTGCTATGCACACAAAGCTGGCTATAAAAGCCAATTGCTCTTGATATTCTACCGGACCATGTACCAGATGATTGCTCAAGCATTGAGGAAGGTAATGTAATATTGTAATATGTTGGTTTTCTTTTTATGTTTGTTTCTTTACTAGTCAATTTTAATTTGTTATTAACTTAAAGTATTTATTGTGCAGCAATATTGGGTGCTTATCCAGTATCATAGGACTTTGATGATCCAATGATGCTTGATTAATGATTGTTGAGGTTCATATCTTGTTGCAGACTTGAGATAGAAAGGAACTATAGTTTATGGAAGTGATGGTTTACTTCTAACACTTTATGTTAACCTTTGAAGACTATTTTACTTCGGTTATTATGTACTTATGTAGTAGTTATGTTAGTTGGCCACTTGGTCTTGAAGAACTTAAGTAGTTGGCTAGTTGCAGTCTTGCAGACTTGCAGTAACTTTACTTTGAACAATCTTTATCATTTTGTGTCGGACCTTGAAGTTCAGATCTTTATCGGTTTATGTAATTATGTTAGTTGGTTTTTGATGGACACATTTATGTGTCTAATATGATCTCAATTGTATGTATTGTTAGTGCTCGATTTCGTATTTATTATGGTTTTTTATGTCTCTGTAGGTATTTTTGGAGAAATAAACATGTGTGGAAAAATTGGCTCGAAAAGTGGTGTTTGCGCTCATGGGAGAAAATCACTAAAGGCACTCCTCATTTGGATAAGGGGCATCTCAATTACTAAGGGACATCCACTTGTTATTTACACCCCAGGACACCCCAAGTGTTAAAGGCACCCAGCAGCAGGATAAGGGGCATCATCTTCTACATTTGAATTTTGCTTTTTGGCGGGAAACTTGTTGTAGCGAAGTTCAGTTTTGGACTTGCTTTTTGGGGGATTTCTGAAGAGACTCAATCACTAGAAATGGTTTGCATGGACTCATAAGAGCAAAACAGGCCTGGTATATGCGGTTTAATCAATCAAATTGGGCCATATTATCAATTGGGAAGAGACATGAAATTGGATAGTGTTCTCGGGTTTCCTGTTTGAAACAGGGTTGAATTTGGAGGAGTTTTCCCTGTTAATTGAGGCTAATCTGCTACTCCATAAGATTAACAAATTACCTCGGTACAACTACGAAAACAAAGGAAGGTTTGTTTACTCAATTTTATGTTTACAAACTATATTTACGTTATCGATCATGTTGGGATATCTCGCTAATTTGGAGGAGTAGGTCTTGGGATCAAAACATGGTCCATGCATTTTTGATTAAAACAAAACATTGTTTTTCTAACAATCCCCCCATGAATAATAAAACATGATAAAACACGATAAAACATAAGGCAACAAAATAGGCTAAGGTGTCCCACTAACAAAGAATTCAATTCAGAAATAACAAAATATTGTCATTTGAATATATAATGGATTTCCAGTCATTTTTGTCTCGTATTTGGGCTTATTGAATTTGGAGGAGTTTTCCCTGGATTTTTGTCTCGTATTTGGGCTTATTGGACCTGTTAATTGAAATCAGGATTGGTACGAAAACAAAGGAAGGTTCTCATCAGTTATCGATAAAACATGGGATGAATGTTTCCCGGGATATCGTCGCTTATATTTGGTGGTTACGTGGGAAGATGGAGATGAAATATTACCCTACGTTTTGACTCTTATCTACTTTAGGAAGTTTCAACGAAACTGAAGCAGCGTAAAGATAAAAAAATGAAGGGAGAAGAGGTCGTGACTTGCAGAGAAGAATACGGGAAGATAATTGAAATATTTCTCAAAATATTGTCATTTGGGTGAATATATATGAGATGAGTTCCAGTAGTAGGTGTCGATACCTAGGAGATAGTTTGGGGTAATTTCAGAGCAATAACGAAGGTTGCAAAGGCGTTTTTCATCGGAGAAGAAGAAGAGCGCAGAACAACAAAAAAAGATAGTCGCAGAATCCGTGGCCTTTTCTTTCAAATTCTATAACTTTTGTCACAATTTCTGTAATAATTATTTAGAGTTCGCAACAGTTCTGTTAAGGTCTCTGTAACAGTGTGTTCTGTAACAATTTTATCTGTTACAAACATGCTGCTTTATACCTTCTCTTTTTAGTTAACTTTTGAGAACATGGTTAATATGAGGAGCTAAACCCCCTTGCTTAGGCGACGGAGGAAGCTAATTTTCCAACCAATATGTGGTAATATCTATTTAATTAATTTTTGCAATTCTTTTTATGATTATTTGCATTGAATCAAAATTGAAATAATGGTTTTTGTTAACTCGTTGTATTTTCACTTGATGGTGCATGCTTAGCTTAGGGCTCTTGATGTTCCATGCTTGAGATTAACATCTAGTATTTTGAAAATCTACTTTTGGAAATATTTAAGAATCAATTGAATGTATGAATTGCATGATAATTATTAATATTGAATCACATAAAAATTAGAAAATAGTGGAATCCTAGTCTTAGTGTTCTCAACAACCTTGGTATCAACTTTAATTTAATTTGCAGTTTTATTAGAATTTTGAGTCTAAGACCAAAATCTCTACAAGTCTTTAACGAACCTCTTTTATTTACCACTTGAAAAACTACATCAGTTTTAAATAACTTATGTTACTTATGTCTATGTTGTTATGTTATTATGATGTATGAATGGTTATGGTAGGGAATAACAGGTAAAAATTGCAGGAACATAAGCTATTAGTTATTACAGTTCTGACACGGTTTAAAATAGGTACCAAACTGATCCGACTCGGATCGGTTTAAAACTGAACCAAGTAATAGTCGGCTCGACCACGGTTTCAAATTTGAGAACCGGCACCTAGTCGGCTCGGTGGTCGGTATCACTAAAAAGCCGGGTCGACCGGACGATGTGCAGGCCTACCTAGTATGCATACCGAAAAAATTCTGTGAACTCTTGAACTCATTTTTTTCTTAAGGTTATACAAAACCGGTACACGTACTATGACAAAATAACTCACTAACTGGAAGTAAGTATACATACCAAGTACACGCACTTACCCTGTTGAATATACTCAGATGCATCAGAATTATTTCTATGATAATCGGCATTTGAACAACTCTCTAAAAAATATATCTAGACATATTTAATCACATTATAACCTATGTTTGTGACTCGAGATTAAAGTCTTAAAGTATAATATGAAAATGCTTGAGCTTATAGTTCGCCTGGCTAGTTTCGGATAACCTTTGATGAACAAGTCATTGTACACGGTTCGTTTATAGTCCATCCTAACCAGAGTGTATATTTTGTTGTGTTAATCTCAAATCAAAGATTCATCTAAAGGTGGATATTGATTGTTTGATACCAAAGCTACCTTAGATAAAATATAAATCAACATTTACCTTAGCTTAAATCTAAATCAACCTTTGATTTAGAAGTCTATATAAGGAGAACCTCAAGCAACTAGGATCTTTGAATCCACGACAGTTTTATTGTGCATCCTATTTGTAAATTAGAGTTATCTTCTCCTTTAAACCTTTTTAGGTTTAGCGACTAAAAGGACTTCGCTTAGAGATTTCTGAATCTAGGTCCAACCATCTTTATCTTGATAATTTGTGTATCCTGATCTTGCTACTGATTGTTGAGTCTCACTCCGATCAGGCAAGATAGGTAGAAATCGCAAAGTTTCTTCGTTTTAGACTTTGTGATTCCACGTGTATGTTCCTTTATAACGATTCATTGTTGAAATCAGAGTAGATTTTACTTGTGAGGTGAATAATAATCTAGGTTTCTATTCAGGAGTCGTAAGTACCGAATTTTGAGGTTTGTTAAACTTTGTCTATTTCAAATAATTTTCTATCTCACCTTGATAATTTGACCAAAACAGAAATCACATATAGGCTTATCTATGGAGGCAGATTAGTTTAACGTCTTCAATTGAGTTGAAGCAACTTTTAGGTTGTAAATGACGTCAGCTAAGGGAATCAATTATGCAGAGTCTTGCAAGATTCAAGAGGCATAAGGAGCACGACTATAACTGAATTACTGTGACAGTGGATTCAGTCTCAACTACATTCCAGTCCGAAGGTTTGATAGTATGCTAGAGTCCTTAGTGGCTTAATGCAGTTTGGTGTTCAAATCTGGACAAGGTTCCAGATTTTTTTTTGCATTTGTGGTTTCCTCGTTAACAAAATTTTGGGTGTCTGTGTTATTTTTTTTCTTCGCATTATATTATTTATCTTTATAATTGATATATATCACATGTTGTACGTAAATCAATCAAAGTAGATACATTCATCATAATTATTGGATACAACTTGATTGATCTTTGGAATCGTCCAAGTACTCTCACGGTATAATCAGGTTCACGTACTTGTCTCCTTTTACATATTGATTGTTAGAGAAAGAGATATAAACTCTTCGTATAATTCCTGATTGAGATTCATTAAGTTATAAATTTCGGAATTGTATCTGAGGTTAGTCCATACATGTTTCCTAAGAAAAAGTTGGTGGCATATTTTGGTACCCCCGCATTTTCACTTGTAATAAATCTCACCAAAGTTAACTCATTCATTAATAACAAAGAAAACATCAACAATGCAAATAACTTACTTGATGGCATTAGTGCTTTCATGAAAAATTCTGGGAAGCAAGTGAATTTCTAGAAATTCTCGATATACTTCTCAAAGAATTTATAGAAATTATGGGAAGCAAGTGAATTACTTGATAACATTGTAGACTACTTACAAGAAAATCAAAGGTCAAGAAGATGGATATTAATAAGAAATACATGAGCATCCCTTTTATTCTTAATAGGAAAAAAACAATTTCCTTTTCTAGTTTGATTCATAATATGAAAATGAGACTTTCTAAATAAAGGGGTAAATTCACCAATCCAAAGGAAGAACAACACTAGTGAAAACAGTCCTTAATGTGATGGCTTTACATCAAATGTATGTTTTAAGTTACCAAAGTATACCATTGAAGACATGAACAAGATACAAAGGAAAATTTTCTGGAACAAGGAAAAAGAACTCTACATTACTTCTTGGATGAAACTCTGCAAAAGCAAACCGACAGGTGGACTCGGATTCAGAGATCTCGAGTACTTTAACAATGCAATGCTTTGTAAGATGTCTTGGAGGTTATGAAATAGTTCTTACCAGATGGGACAGATCTCTTAAGGACAGGTATTACCCTAACATCTGTTTTTTACATTTTGAAGATGAAAATAATACAACTTGGTGCTGGAAGAACCTTCATAGAAATGTTGATTTCATAAAACAGTTTAGGGAAGCTAGGCAATAGTGAGAAAATATCCATTTGGAAAGATAAATGGATCCCGGATCTAGACTCTCCTCCAAGTCCAAGACAAGAATCTACTAATGAATCTGAGAAATATTCCTATTTGGCAGAGATATTGTAGATATGATTACAAGAATTAGAATCCCAAGAGTCTCGGATGACGGGTTTATCTGGACTCTGACTAACAATGATGTATTCATAGTGAAATCAACATATCATAAATTTGTTAAAATTAAGAAAGGCAATCATACTTCTAGTTTCATTGATGAAAAAGTCTAGAAGAAGAATTGGAATATGCCTACCATGCCAAGGATCAAACATTTTATTCGGAAATGTTTGTCGGATAGTGTACCTTCAAGTGAAAGATTTAGAAGACATATGGGCAGAGAAATTTATGTTTGTCCTTTATGTGAGAACCATTTGGAGACTACTGAGCATATACTTATACTTATGGATTGTAATTTCACTAGAAATTTCTTAACATGTATCCCAGGCAGCCAAGGTAGTCAATATCGGTTGTACATGCCGATATTATAGGTTTTATCGCATATCGGAAAATACCTATACGATATCAAAAATATCGGTGATACAAATACAAAATGATATTATCGTTTGTACAGGCCGGTACAAACCGATATATCGGTTTTAATTGTACACCGATAATATAGGTTTCGTGAATAAATTTTTCATCAACAAGCATCTAGTCTTTATACACAAGTACAATGTCAATTGGAAAAGGTAAAAAGCCCTAATATATTTATAATATAAAATCAATGACTATATGGTAGGATATAAGATGGAAACCATATTTCGATTGCAAGGCAGAGAAATATAAAAGATAAATATGAATGATAACAAAAAATATTTACTGGCATAATGGGACAACAATCACAACGTTTGCTAAAAGCTTCACCACATGTGTGTGGAGATAAATGTCAAAATCCACCTAGGATACACATCCATTTTTTCTAGAATCATTCTCCAACCCTGATGTCTTAAATAAATGTATAGATGACTTTGGGTAGACATTTTCAAGGTGAATGTCTAGTTTTAGACATTCCCGTTGACATTGTCTACCATTCTAATCAGCTTTTACTTAATTGAATAGACTTTAATATATTAACTAGCTATTTATAGCTCTAATAAAATCTTAATTATGGAAAATAAAATTTATGCTAATCAAAAGAAGATATTACATGCAATATTGTTGGAGATGGATTTTTTCTTTCTCTCCCTAATTTTAAGGAAAAATCGATTGAGGATGTCTTATTTGTGTTGCCACATAGGAAACACACACAATGACCATTCAAGAAGCTCTAATAAACCACCTTGTATCTTGGAATTTGAGATATGTGTATGATTCTTATTATTTTTCACTATAGTTTTATAGTTATTTGAAATTCTATATTAAATGATGTATCGCCTGTAAAAACAGATATTATCATTTGTATAGGTGTATAGAACCCGGCCGATACAATATCGATACGCGATATTAACTACCTTACAGGAAGCAGAAGCTCAATACATGGACATACTACTATTCAATCTTGGGTTGCTAGTTGGTTTATGGATACTGCCTCAAATGTCTTCATGGATGAGTCATTGATGTTACATACTTCTTGCGCTCTTTGGGAGATATGGAAAGAATGATGTAGGGCAGTTTTTGATGACACTACACCGAAACCCCATCAACACTATTAAGAGAATTCAAAGTCTCGATACTATTATTAAGAATAATAATAATGCTTCTATAGACATGGATATCTAAATACAGAAGAGGCGGAGTGTGATGATGTTTTGGAGGCGATATGTTAGGCAAAATCTAGATATACATCACTTAAGGTTGCAAACAGACTCAAAGAATATCGCGGCTGCTGTCAATGGAGTATTAACATGTCTATCATGGAGAAACCAAATAATTATTGAAGACTGCAAACATTATCTAAATAGTTTTGGTAACTGGATTTGCCAGCATATTGGTAGGAAAATAATAAGCCAGTTGATATATTGGCTAAGCATGTTAGAAGATTTATAATTTCTAGTTTTTATGTCTGGTCACATAAGCATATAAATGATTTCTGTAAACTCTTCTTAAGATTAATATATCTTTCTTTGCATCAAAAATAAAAAATGTAACGTCTTTAATAGTAACATAAAGGTGACGATTCTCAACCACAAAATTCTCAAAATATTTCAATACCGTTTCACTTATATAGAAATTAAGCCTAGGATTTTGAATCATGAGCAATGGCTCAATGATCATCCACAAGATACTAGTTATATTTTTTATTCTCAAAATCTTGCAGTTTATTATATTAGAAATATGAATTGTAGGAATAACTTTGCTGGTAATGGGAATGGAAAGTCTAGGAATTCAAAGAATTTTTTGAATGATTCTAATTTCAACAATGGTGTTTTTTAAGAAGGTTCGTCGGTAAGAATGCAAGAAAATATTTTACTCAGATAGGGTGCCAAATTTGGAGGAAGAAATGACATTATGCTAGTAGGTGCCGTTTCAGATGACATCTTTCTACATTCAATAGTTCTAGTACTTCCAATGATCTAACAAATGTTGTTTAATAACATGCCTTTTTTCTAGTTTGAGTGTGAATACTTCCTTTTATAATCCTTCCACATCACATGCACCACAATGGCCATTTGATTCTAGAGCAACAACACATATGACAGGAGATGTGTCTCCGCTGCATAATACATTTATTTTTAAAGTCAAAGACAAAGTTCAAGTGGGAAATTGTAAATTCTTAAAAAAATAAAGCATTGTTAGTATTCAAATACTTGAAACTAGTTTAATGTCAATAGATAGATTCACAGAGGATGATTTTACTGTCAGCAGTATCATAAAGGAAAATTCTTGATATTTTTAGGTTTTATCCTTATGGTTACAAGAGTAGAGATTTATATTCTGATATTTTGTTAGCTCACGATGAAGTGGTCAATAACTTGTAAACAATACATCATTTGTCTTCATTTCTTAACGGCAAATGCTCTTTTAATACTACTTTGTTTGTTTCTCCACAAATTTGGCATCATTGGTTATGGCATCCTTCCAATCATATTGTTCAACAACTTCATTCTGCCAAACATTTTTTTTTTATTCTTATCGTTCTTCAACATTATGTCATCCTTATCAACTTGTTTAAAGTAGGAAATTGTCTTTTAAATTTCAAAGTTTTCATGAGGAGAAGCCACTTTCACTGATCCCACTATGATGTGTGGGATCCGGTTATTCCCTCTTTAAATATTATAAGTATTGTATTTTATTTGTGGATGATTTTAGCAAATTTTCATTGGATTTATCCAGTACAATTAAAATCAGATGTTACACAATGTTTTACACATTTCAATTTTTTTTACGAAGAATCAATGTTTAGCTAAAACTTTGTCCTTTGAACTTGATAGTGCGTGAGAACTTGTAAAGGGTCCTTTGAAAGATCTAATTAAGTCTAGTAGTATTCTTATTGGAATTGCATATTTTAAAACCCAAGAACATAATGGTCTAGCTAAAAGAAAGCTAGGAACATTACTTTGATGGTTAATTCTTTTGTTTAATGCTTTATGTACAAAGGAGATGTGGTGTGATGCCTTTGTTACAACCACTTATATCATAAATATGACGCCAACTGTTGATGGTGGATTTTCGACAAAGGTCAAAATCGTAAAATCATGATATTGCATGTTTCTGACCCGATTTCAGGAATGTACCGTTAGATTCATATTTTATGATCCGTGAACCGTTTCACGATCTCTGACTGAGAAAAAATTCCTCTCAGAACTATGATAAATATGTTTCTCGAAAGGCCTCTCAGCTGAGCGTTCGATTCTTCACATATTTCATCATCACCTCTACATAGAATCAAATGATTGGAAGACATGTCTTGCAGTATTCTAATAAGGATACTAGTTAGAGAACCGTACCAAGTCGTGATCTGCAACTCGGCGATCGAAACAGTGACTTTTTTCTTCAATTTTTTCTGGTTTTCAGTAATTCTTCATCATTATTCAAGTGAAAAACTGATTTTCAGGTGTTGGTAAGAGGATTTCAACTTATTTTTTCAATTTAGCATCATAAATATGTCCTAAAATTGAATACCGATGGAGGAAACTTCAAATTCTCGATCGGCATCTGATGTTTCAAAATTTTTTGTTCCAATGAAAATTTGTCCATCTGTGTTTATTCCAGATGAGATTATTAATGAAAGTGTTAATGAATGGAGGTTCAGCTTAATAGGACGGCTCGATTTTGTGAAATTGAAGATATCAGTTGCAAAAACAATTTTAAGGAAGAAATGGAATCTTACAGGTACCTGTCAATTTATTCCTATTGGAAAAGGTTTTTTCATTATCAAACTAGAGAATAAGGTGGATATGAAATTGGTGTATGAAGGTTTTTGGGAAGTTGAAAATCAATATTTGAAACTTCGCTATTGGGAGCGCAATTTTAAGCATGAGCAACAAAAATTTACAAGTGCTTTTGTATGGATGTTATTCCCTGGTCTGAGCATTGAATATTGGAGAGAAGACATTCTTATGGCTATGGGGAGTGCTATTGGTAGACCAATTCGTATTGATCCTACTACTTTGAAAAAAAAATTGGTTATTATGCTAGTATTTTGGTGGAAATTGATCTTGCAAATGAAATTCCCAATAAGGTAGTTGTTGAATCAAAGTATTGTAAGTTTGAGCAAGAAATTTGTATTTCTAAGCTGCCTAAATTCTGTAGTAAGTGCAAAATTGTGGGTCACTTGGTAACTGAGTGTAGAGTTGCAAGGAAGGAACAAAACCAAGGAGTGAATAACAATGAAAAGTCTCAATGGAGACAGGAGAAGTTTCTTTTAAAGAACAAGAAGATACAATTATTCCTCATGTTCAAGATTCTACTCCTTCAGTTAATAAGGAAAAAGGGTTTACTGGTCTTCTGGAGTCACCAAATGATTTTCCAAATTTATCTGTGAATAAACTTATTGAGGTGGGTGATAGTGTGCAATCACTGCACGCCATCATTGAGATTCCATCAACCATAATTCCTGTGCAAGAAGTTAATTGTGATGTGGAGCCAAGTACAGGAGGAGGAACAAAGATTGTTTTAAATGAGTTACCAATTCCAGCTGTTTCAAATATAAGTCAGGAGGTAACACAGTCGGATGGATGGAAGGAAGTAACTGGGTCCAACTCTAAGAAAGGGACTACTATTCCTAATTCAGGTAAAAGTTTTGTTTCTCCCAGTAAATTTCAAGCTTTAGTTGAGGTTGCTGAAAAATAGGATCAACTTTTTTCTAGAGTAATTAGCAAACCAGTTAAAGGAAAAAATACTAAGGGTATCCCTAATGTTATTACTAGGAAGCAAGCAAGTACTTAAGTTAAATCAAGTTTTAGTGTGGGAGGGACTAATACCTCTTAGTTAAATTTTTCTTAATGAAAGTCCTCTTCTGGAATATCAGAGGCTTGAAAAGAATTCAATCCAAAGATAAGTTGAGGAATTTAGTTAAAAATTTTAGTCCTTCATTACTATGGATAGTTGAACCCAAAATCAAAGTTTCTAGTAGTGGAGTTAAGTGCTTGCACCTACCTGGAATTTATAAAATGATTATTCACAATTCTAGTGATACTTCAAAAGGTAATATATGGTTGTTCTGGAATTCATCTTTATCTAGACCAGTGGTGGTTTCTTCTTCTAGTCAAGACATTACTGTCAAAGTTGGTGATGTGATGGTAACTGGAATTCATGCAGCATGCCTTACTGTGGACAGAAGGGAATTATGGAAGGAATTGATTGATATTAATCAAATGAATTACCCATGGATGATCATTGGGGACTTCAATGTTGTGTTGAGTTATGATGAGAAATTTGGTGGTAGAAGACCACTCAGAATATCAATGCAGGAATTCAGGGAGTGTTTGGAGTCATGTAATCTAATTCAATCTACAAGAACTGGAATCAATTTTTCTTGGTGCAACAATAGGGATGGAAAAAAAAAATTCTTTGTGATCTTGATAAAGCTTTATATAATCTTAAATGGTTGGAAAAGTTTGAAGGTTGGTCTTATAAAGTTGGGGTTAGGGGCACCTCAGATCATGGGCCTTTATTTGGTTATGTTGTTAATACTATTAAACTTGTTAATGCCCCTTTCAGATATCAACATATTTGGACTTCTCACCCTGGTTTTCTTGAAGTTATTAAGAACTCATGGAATAAAGACATATCAGGGAACCCAGCTTTCTCATTTTTAAACAAGTTGAAAAGACTAAAACAAATATTGAAGAAGTGAAATTGGGAGATTTTTGGTGACCTCGGAATCAAAGTTAAAACTACAGAAGATGAAGTACTTGCTACTTCCTTGTTGTTTGATGAGGACCCTGAAAATCTTGAATTGCTTAACAATTTGGTTACAACAAGAGGAAAACATGAAATTATTTCTCAGCAGTATAATGAGATAATAAGAGCAAAGGCTAGAGTACAATGGATTAAAGGGGGTGGTGCTAATACAACCTTTTTTCATACTTCCATTAAGATAAGGCAAGCTCAGAATAATATTACAGAGCTAGAAAGTGCAGATGGTAATTTAGTTACAGACCAAACACAAATTGGAAATATTTTGGTGGCACATTACACAAAGAAATTTGAACACCAGAATGTTACCTTTCATGAGGAAATGATGGGAGCAATTCCTAAGATTTTAAATGATGAAGATAACAAATTCCTGGATGTTGTTCCCACTACAACGGAGATTAAAGAAACAGTTTTTAGTATGAATGCAGATAGTGCTCCAGGCCCAGATGGATTCCCTGGCTGTTTTTATAAATTTGCATGGGAAATTTTCGGGGCAGAGTTAATTACTGCCATTCAATATTGTTGGAATTACAAATTCATTCATAAAGGCTTAAACTCTAATTTGTTGTTTCTTCTTCCTAAAGTTTAAGGTGCAAGAAGAGCTGAACAATACAGACCTATTGGGTTAGCAAATTTCATTTTCAAGATCTTCACCAGAATTATTACTACTAAAGTAAGTACCTTGATTGAGAGATTAATATCACCTCAACAAAGTTCTTTTATTAAAGGGAGAAGTATTCAAGATAACATTGTGCTTGCCTCTGAAATGATAAATGAACTGCATATAAAGATAAGAGGTGGAAATGTTGGCCTAAAACTGGATATAACACAAGCATATGATTCATTGAGCTGGGAATTTTTATTTTAAGTGCTTAGAAGATTTGTTTTCTCTGAAATTAGCATCAATTGGATCAGGAAAATATTTGAGTCTGCAATGATATATGTACTTGTTAATGGGGGCCCTTGTGGTTTTTTGGTGTTGGTAGGGGACTTAGACAAGGTGACCCCTTGTCACCATTTTATTCATCCTTGCAGAGGAAGTACTTAGCAGAAATTTATCATTAATGGTACATAAAGGCAAGATTCAAGCAATGGTAACTAGAGGTAATTGTCAGCCTTCAAATTTAATTTTTGCTGATGATATTTTCATTTTTTGCAATGGCCATAAGAAGACCTTGAATACATTGATGGATTTATTAAGCAATTATCAGCTTGCATCATGGCAGGTTGTGAATATAAACAAAAGTAAATATTTTGTAGGAGGGGTTCCAAATGTAAGAAGAAATGAAATTGCTGAGTATCTGCAAATGGTACTGTCAGAGCTGCCTGATACATATTTGGGGATCATATTAAATCCTGGTAGAGTTAAATCATACCAAGTATGGGGGATGGTGGAGTTAATGCAGAAGATGCTAGATGTATGGATGGGAAAATTATTAGCCTTCTCTGCAAGATTAACTTTGGTAAAACATGTGATGTGCAGCATACCCATATATAATATGGCATTTTACAAGTGGCCACAATCTGTTATAAAAGAATGTGAAATAATTATCAAAAATTTCTTGTGGTCTAGTAATCCTGCAGTTAAAAAATTAATCACAGTTAAATGGGATGAAGTAAATGCTCCAACAATTGAAGGTGGCTTGGGTTTAAGGAGGTTAGAGGTGATGAATAAAGCTATGTTAATGAAACTTTTATGGAAAATTGAAACATAGGATATGAAATGGACTCAATTTATGAGAGCAAAGTATAAGAACAAGAAGAATGAATGTAGTCCATCTTACAAACAATCATCTATTTGGCATGGGATTAAATGGGTCATGGCTGAAGTAAATGAAGGCAAAAGGTGCTTGGTGGGTGATGGAAAATCAATTTCTATATGGAAGGACAAGTGGATCAAGGAATATGCTTTGATTGAGAGACATGCAACTGATCACTATGTACAGTGCAATATGGAGCTCAAAGTGGCTGATCTAATTGTAGATGGTGTTTGGAAAATTCCAGAGCAAATGTTTAATTTTTTTGAAAGAAATGAGATACCAGTAATTGGTGAGGGTCCTGACAAACTAATATGGGAGTGTGATCTTAATGGCAAATTCTCTGTTGCTAATGCTTCTCATCAGATAAGGAAGAAATATCCAGTGCAATCTTGGGCAAAGAAAGTTTGGAATCCATGCATACATCCCTATACTTCATCCAATTTATGGAAAATTCTGAGAGGTGCTTGTGCCACTGAGGAGGCTGTAACGAAAAAAGGATTTATGACAGTATCAAAATGTTATTTGTGTGGCAATGCACTGGATATAATGATTCATATATTATGGGAGTGCTCTTTCACCATAATGATATGGCATTGGATGGGAGGTATGTCTGCCTAATCCATCATCTTTTGAGGAAGTTCTGAAATATGCTAAGGGTAAAAGTGGTGCAATACAAGAAATCTGGTATAACTGTGCTTTTAAGGTGATGGTGGAACTCTGGCATACAAGGAATATGAAGATATATGAGAATGAAGAACCTAATACTGAAAAATTCAGGCAGAAAATTATTTTTTCAACAAAGGAGTGTGGGGTGAGATTGAAAGGGTCCAAATGGGGGAGTATGTATGATCTTAAAATCATTCTTTATTTTGGAATTATAGGAATTAAAACTCACATGCCTGAAGTGAAGCAAGTTTTCTTCAAATTACTTGCAAATGGTCAAATTTTGATATGTTGTGATGGAGCATCACAGGGTAATCCTGGAAATGAAGGTTTTGGATTTGTAGCAAGAAATGATCAAGGTGGGTGCTTGGGTGCTGCTTCTGGTGGATTGGGGGTTGCAAAAAATTATATGGCAGAGGTGATGGCCTTAGTGGTTGCCGGTGAATTGGCTGTGAAGAAAAGGTATGACAATGTTTGCTTCAGACTTGATTCAAAAGTTGTTCTGCTAGCTTTCAGTAATGGTAGAATCCCCTGGTTTGTCATGAATAGGTGGAACAATATTAGAAAACATATTTCAGGAATCACTTTCATACATTCCTATAGGGAGATAAAATTTTCTGCTGATACAATGGCTAAGCAGGGTGTATTACTTGCAAGAGGGACTATTATGTACTATGAAGACAAACCAAGTTGCTTGAATCCGTTGGAGAGTGAAGATGGTGGGTATTATAGATTCATCTCTTGAAAAGAACACATACTTCCTTGCACTTTGTAGCTGCAGTTTCCTTTAGATTGTACATTTATGTTTTGTTTTCATTGGGCCTAGTGTTGGGCTCAGTTCTTTTATTTTGGTTGTTTGAGTCTTTGCCTTAAAAATGGCTGGGGTGAACTTTTGTAATATGTTCTTTTGTTTCCTTTGGTAATAAAATTTCATGATTTAGAAAAAAAATAATATGATTGGACAGTTCCTAGACATAATGTTTGTTAGAGAGCTTAACGCCATCAGGACGTCACGTCGCTCGTTGTTCCCTGACTATACACCACTAGACCAAATATGATGCTTCAATTATCTCATATATCGATTCTGCAAATAGATTAATTCTAGCAGGTCATTCATCAACTGAATTCCTAGAAAATAATATATTTTATCTCATTACTCCGTTCCACGGCTGATCCTCAGCTGGATTCCATGGATTAGTAATAGATAACCATTTTATCTCATTAGTTCATGAATTCTCAGCTGAATTCTATGGATTAGTAATAGATACTCGATTAATTTTATTTCTCCGTTTCATGACTAATTCTCATCTGAATTTCATGGATCAGTAATAAATATTCATTGATCGGGCATCTGGGCCATCACCGAGTAAGCCCCAAAAATGGTGCGAGTTTACTTAGCAAATAATGCACAAAAAAGCACTCGAACGCACGAACGAGCGTTCAAAAATATGGACGAACAAGGAACCTATGCAATTAGGAAGGAAAATAATATTATATAAAATAAACAAGAGGCATAGGACCGGGCCCACTATCCGGCCGATCACTCCCCTTGGTCGGTCCCCCTCTTCTGTTATTTTATTTTAATTTATTATTTCCCTCATCTCATGAAAACTCCTTCATTTGATAAAACTTCCTCGTTTGAGAAAAACTCTTAGTTTCTCCATACTTTCCATCAAACGATGAAAAAAATAGGGAAATGTGTTACGGGACGGGCCACCTAGCCGGCCGGCCATGCCCTAGCCATGACCGGTCCCACACCTTGCAATTCCTTATTTTCTCATATTATTATTCCCTTCATCTCACGAAACTCCATCGTTTGAGCGAAAATCCTAGTTTTTCAATATTTTCTCAAATATTGCTCAAACCATGAAAAAGCCAAAAATTCAAATGGTCACATGACCGACTAGGCTTCTCACGTCAAAAATAAAATATCATTATTTTAATATTCTCAAAATATTGGTCGCACGAGCAAAGTTCTACTTGCTCATTTGAGCGAAGTTTCAGTCTAGATAAAAAACTCTTCTGAAAATCCAAAATATTGCTCAAACGCGCACCAAAAAAACCAAAACACTCAGGACTGATACATGGGAAGCATGGTGACACGGGAATGCTACCTTGACCGACCAAGGTTGGCCCTTAGGCTCGCCAGGAGCCGGTTCCACACTCTTTCATAACTTTGACCTAATTAGCTCTCAACAGCTTATAGTGGGTCCAAACTCTCTCCAACCAACTTGGAATTTGCTCAATCGACCACCAGCTGGTCCCAAAAACACCAAGGGTCAGTCCCATGACCCCTTGGCTGGTCCCCATCTTTCCATAATTAGGTTTTATTACATAACGCTCATACGATCACTATTTTAATAAATGATTAAACCAACATTTGATCATCCTTTCCACCAACTGATCAACAAAAGACTTTGGTACATGCTCACACAAGCACCTTGGCGATACATGGTGGGCCATCATCTCATGTATTCGGTCCCTCTTTCACTCAATGACTTATTTTCAGTAAATCATCAATTAATCAGCAATCGATCATGTTTCTGAGCAACTTCAAACACTAATAATTTTATGTTGATCTAGCAATCAACATCTTAATTAATTATATAATATTTGGTCCAGTTACCAATATTTTAATTAATATTTTATTTGGTCATGTTACCAATAATTCATCAAATGAGCAATATTTGCTCAGACGCTGGAATATTGATTCAACTATCAATATTCAGTGATCCATCGAATGAGCAATATTTGCTCAGATACTGGAATATTGATTCAACTATCAATATTCAGTAATCCATCGAATGAGCAATATTTGCTCAGATGCTCGAATATTGATTCAACTATCAATATTCAGTAATCCATCGAATGAGAAATATTTGCTCAGATGCTCGAATATTGATTCAACTATCAATATTCAGTAATCCATCGAATGAGCAATATTTGCTCAGATGCTCGAATATTGATTCAACTATCAATATTCGGTAATTCATCGAATGAGTAATATTTGCTCAAATGCTCGAATATTGATTCAACTATCAATATTCAGTAATTCATCGAATGAGCAATATTTGCTCAGATGCTCGAATATTGATTTAACTATCAATATTCAATAATCCATCGAATGAGCAATATTTTCTCAGATACTCAAATATTGATTCAACCATCAATATTCAGTAATTCATCGAATGAGAAATATTTTCCCAAATGCTCGAATATTGATTCAACTATCAATACTCATCAATTCATCATACAAGCAATTTTTGCTCAGACTATCATGTTGATTCAATTATCAACAACATTCATTCGAGAACTATACGTCCTAGCAGACATGTTCAATCCATGAATCCTGGAGCATTCGGAAATCATGCTCGACTAAACAATACTTAGACTCATCGTCTAATCAAGTCAACGACCGACTGATCAAATACACGTCTGCCTTGCAGACTCCACATTCGTGAGATATCAATCACGTCACATGGGGGATATTAATTAGGGTTTTGGTCTAGCGACCTACGGCACGTGTGTTCATCCATGATGACAAATGTGAGTAAGTCATGCAAACGGTTGAGGAAGTTAGCAAAGTAGTAGGTGGATGATCAACCCAGTCTCATCATGACATGGAACTGGTTAAACCACGATCTGCCACTTTCCCACTCTTTCACTCAAATAATCGTCACACTTACAGGGTATCAATGTGTCCACGTTCTAGAAATATAAATAAGTTCTATGAATTCATGATTAACAAGAATAAATATACGGTAATTACACAACAATTCTCATCTGAACAATCACTCTCAACATAGCAGAATTCAAAAATTATTCGAACCCAGAAGTTCATTTGCAAAAACCTGCAACACATTCACAAACTTTGATCACCATTGATCTTACACACTTCTCAGCTTCCCACCTACAGATCAAGCCTCTTCTCTCTTTGTGACTAAATTAAATCTGGAACGACCATTTCTTGATTTAGGCCGAAGTCCAATAGATTGATTTCTCGAACTCAAAGCACTCCCATGCAGTGCATCTGTTTGAGGTTAGGCAATTTTCTCGATTGAGGAGCCTCCGTCCGCATGGTCGCCTCTCCACTTCCTAAAAAACTAGGAAATTATTTTTCCCCATCAACATACTGGCAACCACAATGGGTGAAAAGCGGGGGTCTAACAACCACACCCAATATTTTGATTAGCAATATGTATGGACTAACTCTGAGTTTCTTTCTATAGAATTAACTAGACAGTCAGATTCAATCTAGATAGAAATATATCAAGAAGTTATTATCTCTCTCTTGTTTTGATTTACTCAAGCTAATAAAAATCAGCGAGTCTTTAATCAAATACAAGGAATAACTTGGATGGTACCAAAGATAAATATTCAAGTGTCAATCAATTTAAATCAACAACCAAAAGGTCAGATATTCTAATTGATTGATCTTCAAAGCACAACCTGTATTATTTCAATTATAAAGATAAACAATATAATATGGAAAATGAAATAACACAGACACCAGAATTTTGTTAACGAGGAAACCGCAAATGATGAAAAACCCCGGGACCTAGTCATATTAAACATAAACTGTATTAAGCCGCTACAGACACTAGCCTACTCCAAGCTAACTTCGGTATGGACTGTAGTTGAAACCCAGTCAATCTCACACTGATCCAAGGTACAGTTATGCTCCAACGTCTCTGATCCCAGTAGGATACTATGTACTTGATTTCCTTAGGTGATCTCACCCACAACTAAGAGTCGATAAGACCCTGTAGGATCAGAAAATCGCAAGAAGGACACATTTGCGAAGTGATAGGTGTCTAAATTACATCTTTTGAGTATCAATTTCGTAGGCTTTTCTTAGTTATTTCTCTTGTATTTTTGTATATTACGCTTTGTTTTTCATTTTGTAGGTATTTTGGAGTCTTTAGAGCAAAAGGAGAAGAAATAACTCATTTTGAGCAAGAAGGGCAATTTAGTCATTTTACTGGAAAATGCTATCCGGAACCCAGTCAAGGATAGGGGAAACCAATTGGAGTCTATGGATAATTGTTAAAAACACCCAATCTGGGGTGGCTCTTAGGAGTGGGGTGACATTATCCAACTCAATCCTCTTTAACCTAAACACAAGAATTCTCTTGCCTCAATCATTTGCATCTGAAATTGAGAAAGCAAAGAGAGGTTCACCTGTGCTCAAGCTACTTCACCACAAATGGAGAAATGGAGTCTGATAACTGAAATTGAAGAAAAAAACAGGAAGGGGTTTGGTTTGGAGAATGGGATTAATTGAAATCTGGAGTTGATGTTGGACTGCAACTCAATTCAAGAAGCAGAAGATTGGAGGCAGTATTTGAGTTCAAGTGATTCAGAATTCTTATATAGAGTATTGAATGAATGAATAGGTTTATGGTGAATGTGCGTTTGCAGGGCAGGAGATAGAACTGTCTTAGGAATCAATATGTAGTTCATCTCTGAATCACCAGTACAATTCACACAAGGTGCTTGTAAAAAGTCCTGAGTGACCAGTTTTCCCATTGTTGCTGCTCTAGCCATGGGTTCTGGGTATGTCTACGGTCATTAATTGCTGGAGAAGATGGAACTCAACTATGTTGCTACTGTGATGGGAGTTGGATACGAAAATCGCTGGTGATGACATCGAATGTTGTTCATGGTTAATGGTGGGTTTAATGGCAGCTGAGCTACGAATGGTGATACTGCAAGGGAGATACATATGGCATGGTGCTGTGTAAGAAAGCTACGAGAATGATATTTGCAGTGGAGATGGCCCTGTTGGTGATGCTATGGATGAGCAGCTGTGAAATGATATTGCAGGTGGCAGCGGTGATTGAATTGGTGGATGCTTGGATGAATGGAGGAGCAGAATCAGTTTGAAATAGCTTGGTGGTGCTGGTTCAAAGGGATTGCAGGTAGTGTTTGAAGCTACGGAAGGCGCAGAATGGTTAAGGCATTATGATGTCTGATGAGTTGCTGCTGCAGGAAATGAAACTGGGAGCTAGTGGTTAACTGATGCTGTTGATGGTGATTATTTGGCTGCTGCTTTGAGACTCAAGTGGTTTGGTGGTTTGAAATGCAAATGGGTTAGCTGATGTATTGCGCAGGGAAGAACTGGTGTTGTTGCTGCTGTAGCTGGGAGCTTAAGGCAATTACAGGTGAACATGAGAAGAAGATGGAGAAGGTGGTGGTTGCGGCTACAGTGTTGGTGTGACAGAAGGAATTATAATTATTGCAGCAGTTGGGAATCAGAGATTGGGATGTTATGGATGTGTGGATGAGAAACTGCAATCAGGTGGAAAGTACAACTGAGTTGCAGGTCAAGAGCCGAGAAATTGGTGGTGACCTAATGGGCAGTGTGTTAGAGTGATTATCACAGAGAGTATGGTATGCAGCTGAAATGGTTTTGAAGCTGGGTTTACAAGTCAGGGAATGTTGAAGCTAGTGAGATGCAAGGATGGATGATGCTTTTGCTGCTAATGTTGAGGAGTTACTAGAGCTACAGATGGAAGTTAGGTGCAACTGTTGTTTGAGGCAGAAATGAAGGATAATGCATTATAGGTTTGAAACAACGGACAATGGCTGTGAGGGTTATGCTGTGGTGTTGCTTGAGCATTGCAGGTGCATTGGCTGCAGTATAGTTGAACTGGGTGATAATGGTCCGAGTTAGATGATGCTGCAATGCAGGGAATGATGGGAAGTTTGAATTGAGTAGATGTATTTTAGGTAATTGTGGTACAGGATTGAAGAAAAGAAGGAGATGATGCTGGTATCTTCTATGGATGGACTGGCAGAGATTCACCAGAAATTGGGAGTTAAAACAGATGTTGTTGCTGTTTGAAGTTGAATGCAGGGGAGATGGTCGGAGTCGAGATTGAGTCGGTTCAGGATAGGATTGACTGAGAAGGAAGGATTAATGGTTAGTGCAGCTGCCAGTGAGCAGTGAGAGCATTGGTAGTGATTAATGGCCTGAAACCAATGCTGCAGAAATTGCGCGAAAGTGAGCAAAAATGGCGCGTCGGTGGCACTAGCTCCGGTTGTCGGAATTCGCAACTTGAAGCATGAATTGCAATGTTTCAGTGAATCGCGAAGGGGTATGTGTTGGATGATAGAGTTGGCGGCCGGACATATGAGCTACGAGTTACGCTTTTAGGTACGTTTTCGCAAGATTATGAATTGGCTTAAGTGGTTCTATGGTGAATGTGTGGACTGAAGAGAAGCAGAGTGAGCTACTGGAAGTGCATAATTACTTGGTGACAGTTTCTGATCATTCAGGTGACCGACGACAATTTTCCGGTGACGGATTCCGGCGATGACGTCAGCAATCCGGCAGCCCGTTTTGGACCCAAATTTTCCAGAGACTTATTTTCACACATGGGCTTGGTGGACTAGTAGATGGACGTGGACTTGAAGATTTTGAAGGATAGACCTAATTTTGGAACAAGAAGAGCTATAAAAGAGAAGTCTTTTTTCAATATATTATATCTTCTTCTACCTTTGTTTCTAGGGTTTGTGAACATGATAGGGTTTCTCTTTCTTCTTGTTATGAACTCCATGAACATGAGATAGAGTTTTATTATTGGTTATGGAATAGTTGGATTTCACAAAGCATGATTATTTGATTCAATATATTAGTTTTGTCTCATATTTATCGTTTACGATTCTCTGAAAATATAGTTGCATGATTTGATTGATTGTTTTGTCAAGTTGCAAATTGGTAGAACTTCTAATCACATCTATTGCTAGTTTAGGGTTTATTATACGTAAAAGTGATAATCCTTTAATACAAGTATCATAATTATGATTATAGTTTATAGTGATATATTCTTATGATCATATGTGAATCGTAACCTTTGTTAAATTGAATTAGTGCGCTTTCCACGTTCGATTGCTTTGATTGGCCTGATTTCATAGAACTTAATGCATCTAGGGAATTAAACTTGATTAGTGCTTTTACACGTTAGGTTGTTTTTTAAGATAGAACTCATATTCGCATCTTTTAATGTGTTTGTTGATGACAAAAGGAGATTAGCGGAATATTCTTGCGATCAAGATATTCTAGGGCTTTTGATAAAAGTTGAGATTAAATATCAATTCTAGTTATTGTGAAGAAACCATATTTGTGAATGAAGATGAATCCTTAACCAATATTCTCACTACCTTGATTTGTGTGCTTTACTTTTTATTGTTTTGTTTTGCTTTTATTTTATTTTAGTATATAAAAATCAAAAAAATACCCGGTGTTTTATATAGGAAACCGAAAATATATTGACAACCTAGACCTCTCTGTGGGATCGATCCTTTCTTGCCCTTGCTATATTTATATTTTGAGTAGTAAGAAAGTGTAAATTATTTTTGACGCATACGAAAGCGATTACGAAGTTTGATCAATAACACTTTGTGAGCGTCACAGAATGATTTGAAGAAATGACGCAACAAATGACGATAGTTTAAAAATGAGAAAGACGTGAAGAGCTTGCGATATTTAAGGATGTTGCGAATTTAACATTTAAATGATTGCGATAATCTCGTAATCCAGATCCAAAAATAAGGGTCAACTGAGCTGTCATCCACTATGTAAACACCTATATAAAGAGAATAGTTGGAGAGAGAAAGGGGAGAATACTCATTTTTGTAAATTAAGATACACATTTTTGTAACAGAGAGAGAGACTTTATTTTTCTTTATCATCCTCTTCCCCAAAACTAGATCTAGAACTCCAAATACTCATTAATGGAGATTCTAAATGTAAAACTCATGTAATTCAAATAATCATAGTGAAGAACCATGGATGTAGATCACATTGATCGAACCGTGTAAAAAATCCTTGTATCCATTTTACAATTTTATCACTCTTATCCTCATTTTTATGTTTAGATCTAGAAATTGTTATCATAATATGATATGGGGTGTGTTGTGGGATTTCCTGCAACTACATTTTTGGCGCTAGAAACAAGGAGGAATAAAGGATTTATCATTCATGTGACTTGTTGGTTCAAGAAGTTTCCATGAAGATTAGCTATTGTTCATATTTTTCTATATCTACAAAGTTTAGGTTCAAAAATGGAAATTTCATGGAAGAAATTACACTTTCAGGGAGTAAACATCATCAACAATTCAAAGACATGAAAAGAGTAAGAGAAAAAAATTAGTTGTTGTGGTGAATTTAAGGAAGAAAACCAAAGTTTCGGTGGAAGATTTTCATGTTCAGAAGAAGAAGGCAAATGTGAAATAAATTAAGGAAAGACGATGAGAAGATAAGAGGCAGACACTGCAATTTCTATCACAAATTGAAATTCGTAAATATGGTTCAAGGCTGAGTGGATAACAAATAGGTCACGGGTTCGAATTCGCAGAGATACATATTTTTCATTTTCTTCCCATTTTCAGTTGCGAATAAAAGAATAGGGAAAAAAAGCTATGCGTTAATTTTGCAGAGAGGTTCTTGAACAGTTGGTCCAGCGAACAGTATGCAAGTTTGAGGTCGCAAGTTCGAATTCGCTTGCGAGCATAGTTTTCTTCTTTTTACAGAGAGCGAAAAAATGTATAATTTCGCAATATTGTTTCATTATTTCACAAACAAGAGGTAGCACAATTTTTCATCTGCGAAGTTAAGGAGTTCATGGTCGCGTGTTCAAGTCCCAACACATGCTTATTTTTTCGCATGATTTTTGATTATTTCGCACAGAAGAGAGTTGATGATAATTTCGCAGAGATATTTGGCAGAGAAAAAGCTTGCACAGTTGGTTAGGAGGCATGAATGAAAGCAGCATGTCTCAGGATCAATTCTTGCTTCTCGCAAGTTTATTTTTGTTATGCGAAATTTATACAGAATTGCCTCTCGCAAAGTTGGACTTTGATTACTTCGAATGATCTTTGATTATTTCGCAAGTGAAGGTTAGCACAGTTGGTTTGTTGCGAGAATATGCAAGAGGCTGGTCAAGGGTTCAAGTCTCATTTCTCACACTTCTTTTTCCTGCGCGAAATTGACAACAACAAACTACAAAAGCTAAGTACCACTTTCCTTGAACATTTTACTTTTACAGAAAATAAAAGATTTTTTGATTTGGTTTACAAAACGTGATACAATCGTAGAATTACAGAGATATCATAATTACAAAGATTCCACAATTACAAAACAAACCGAGAAAAATCTCGCATAGATCAATTTATATATTTCTCTTAAATATTTGATTTGTTTCAAATGAGAATGATATCTAACATGGAGAGTAGTAGGAGGCAAAATAAGACCTTTCATCAACAGGCTAGTATGACCTTCCATCAACAGGCTGCATAGGACCTCATTAGGATCATTTCCATGAAAGATGTTTATCGGATGAGACGAAACAAGTTATACAAAGGAAATCAAAACAAAGAAAAACGATTTGAACTTGCAATTAAATGAAATTTTTTGATAAAAGAAATGTTGAATACTAATCTAAATTTTTATTTGCATTACATCACAACATGAGGCAGAGAACATGGAGTAATAATTTTGCAATACTTCTTATTCCCATTCAAGGACGGATACTTCTTATATTTAGAGGATCGAGTACTTCTTATACTTCTTCAAGGACACTTCATACTTCTTATACTTCAAGGGTTGATACTTCTTATTTATTTCACAAAACTTCGGAACTTCACAAAAGAATAGAGGCAAGTACGCACTTTTCAAGTCCAGTTTTCTTTCGCTTGTTCCTTCAGAAACAAAGATCAAAGACTATTGCAACAATGAATTTTTTCTTAAAGATCGCTCTTCAAGCAATATTCAAGAAAAAAGAGGCAAGATGTAGGATCAGAATATCGCAAGAAGGACACATTTGTGAAGTTTGATCAACAACACTTTGCGAGCGTCGCAGAATGATTTGAAGAAATGACGCAACAGATGACGACAGTTTAAACATGAGAAAGACGTGAAGAGCTTGCGATATTTAAGGATGTAGCGAATTTAACATTTAAATGATTGTGATAATCTCGCAATCCATATCCGAAAATAAGGATTAACTGAGATGTCATCCACTATGTAAACACCTATATAAAGAGAAGAGCAGGAGAGAGAAAGGGGAGAATACTCATTTTTGTAAATTAAGATACACATTTTTGTAACAGAGAGAGAGACTTTATTTTTCTTTATCATCTTCTTCCCCAAAACTAGATCTAGAACTCCAAATACTCATTAATGGAGATTCTAAATGTAAAACTCATGTAATTCAAATAATCATAATGAAGAACCATGGATGTAGATCACATTGATCGAACCATGTAAAAAATCCTTGTGCCAATTTTATAATTTTATCACTCTTATCCTCATTTTTATGTTTAGATTTAGAAATTGTTATCATAATATGATATGGGGTGTGTTGTGGGATTTCCTGCAACTACATACCCAAAGTCAAAGACTTTAATAAACAAATCTATATCACACAGAAGAGTCTACGGTAATAGATAAATCCGTCTCCCACGAATATACCTACGAGTTTTGTTCAGTCTTTTGATAAATCAAGGTGAACAGGAACTAATTGATAAACCCGACTTATATTTCCGAAGAAAAACTCAGTATTATCAATCATCTCATAATAGTCTTAATCGACTCAACGAAAAAAATATTGTGGAATCACAAACGATGAGACGAAGATGTTTGTGATTACTTTTTATCTTGCCTATCAGAGATAGAAATCTCAAGCCAATTATTATAATTTTACTCGTACAATAGAAACAACAAGATCAGATCAGACAACTACAATAAAAGTAGTATCGGTATGGCTTCACAATTCTAATGAAGTCTTTAAGTCGTTAACCGGGTTTAGAAGAAGAAACCAAAGGTTAAAAGAGAAATAACTCTATCTATGCAACTAGTATCACACGTAAGGTGTGGGGATTAGGTTTCCCAGTTGCTAGAGTTCTCTCTTATATAGTGTAGTTGCAGGAATTCCTACACTACACCCTTCACAAGAATTCACAATTATCAACATATATTTGAAGATTAAGAACAACACTTTATTGATTGATTCTCAGAAATGTTACAAGAAATAGAAGAAATCAAGAATACAATCGCTAACAAGAACTTTCTCTCTCCTAAAACTTTCTCCAGACTCCAAAAATGATCTCTCCCTTTCTGGGTCTAATAGTTCTCTTTATATAGGATAGTTATATAGTGGATGACAGCTAAGTGATCCCTTATTTTCGGATCTCACTCGCGATACTCTCGCAGTAGTTGTAATGCTTATTCTCGCAGATACTGTAATATTCGCAGGATCGTCATGCTCTCCCCGTGTTTCTGCCACCATCATCCGTTACGTCATTCTTTGAATCATTCTTTGAGTCAGTCTGCAACGCTCGCAAAGTGTCGTTGAAGAACTCGCAGAAATGTTGTTTATAAATTTCGCAAGAGCACTACTGTGGCGATATTCTGATCCTACATCTTTCCTCTTCTCATGTCTTTTCTGCGAAGGGGAAAAGATCATGAGAAATTAAAATCTTTTTAAATGCCGCAGCTGTCTATCTATTCACTTTCTTTTATTTTGACACGTATCTGCATCCCTCGCCAGATTTATTACATGTGTCTTTTTATCCATTCAACTTCTGACACGTTCTTTTCAACCGCTGCGCTCCAACCGTCCACGTATTTTCTTTGCATTGATTGCACTTATCTTCTCGAGAATTTTTACCTTCTATATATATCTTCTTCACTCTTCACTCTTCACTTTTCTTCTTTTTACTTTCTTTTTCTTTCTCTCTGCAATCTCTCTGCAAATTCACTGTTCTTCCGTAAATTCCGCATCCGCTGCTGTTGAAACCTTTCTTTTGATCTTCTACTCTTTTCTTCATTCCCATACTTACTAAGAATGGCTCCAGCTGGTCATAAAAATCTCATCGCCTTTGAGCAACTGCAAAAGAAACTTAAGGACGAAGGATTTGCTTTATCTACCATCCCTGATCAAAACCCTAAAGCCGAACTTTCCACTAAATTATTTTCTGATCATCCGTGTTCTCGCGAGAAGATTATAGTCTTGCTAGGTTAGCTTGAAGCTGGTCTTCCCATTCCTCTTTATGATCCTAAGCTCCCTTTATTCTATGAAATACTTTCTCATGCGAGATTCTCACGTGCCATATATCAGTTGAGTGGGGATTGCATTTGTATGATGCTGGAGTATGCTACTCGCGGTGCTGGTAAGAAATCTCTTTATCCTAATAAAGCAAAGAATCCTAAATTCGCCGATGTTCCAATTATTCCTGCGAAGTATACCGTAGAGAACTTCTTCGCGAATTATGATATAATCCCCATGAGGAAAGATAACACTTGTTGGGGTGTCCACTTATAAAAGAAGGATGACATTGCTGAAGATAAAATTCTCATGTTGGATATTGACTGGCATCCGGGTAATAATCAAGGTCCGTGCCATTCTAGTGATGATAAGTGGTGTATTTTCCCATTATTTCTAGAGGGTCCCTACATCTGCGGTCCTCATGTTTTACCTGTGAATCTCGCAAAGTACCAGCCATGGTTGTTCAGCTGGCCTGAAAGGAATAAAGAGGTATGTTCTCTCAATTTTTTGTATAAATTATCATTATCATCTTCCTCATGTTTTTATACTCTCGCTGACTACTCCATTTTTTTCCAGATTAACAGGCTAAAAACTAGCTATCAGAAACTTAGGAAACTCAGTACTTTATCAGCTCTTAAGTTACCCACAGATGAAGTAAGAAATATTCTTTTGTGATTCTTAACAATATATTGTTGCCTCTATTTCTTATCTTTATATGTGTTTGAAGGTTATCGAAGAAATAGATCATGTTAAAGTTGTAAGGACTAAGGGAAAAGATAAAGGTGATGCTCGCAAGGGGAAATCTGATGCTTCTCGCAAGGGGAAATCTGATGCTCCTTCTTTAAAGAGAAGAAAATCTCAATCTCTTTCTCCTTCAACTCCTCAATCTATTGAAATTTCAAGTGACAATACTGATAATGACGATGATGATGATGATGCTGATATATTTTCCGTGAAGGAATCCTCTCATCCTGAGTCTTCTATGGCTCATCTATCCGACATTTTTGCTAATACCATGCAAGTAATTGGTGATACCCCTCCGACTGATGCTTGTAAGTATATATCTACCATCTGTGATGCCCCTCTCCTAGAGAATAATGAATCTCTTAGCGGGGTATCAAGATCTATATCTCCAAATTTCTTGCATTCACTTAACATCTTGGTAAATTTCCATACTTACATTTTCCTTCTCTTTATTTTCATTTTGAATTTATAATTAATTCTTAAAACTCGCTGTATTATTTTGCAGGATGGGAAAGCTTCTTTTGTTGTTGTCTCATACATGGAAAAGAGGCGCGCGGTTCTCGCAAAGAAAAACGCTAATCTTCGCAAAGAGAATGAAGAATTAAAGTCTGAATCTCTTACTCTTCGCAAAGAAAATGAAGAATTAAAATCTGATTCTGTTAATCTTCGTGAGCGGTTAGAATATGGATCTATTGGCCTTCATGAGAAGATCAAACGATTAGAAACTGAACTCTCTTCTTCGCAAGATAAGGTTGCTAGTCTCCAAGCTGCGAATGATCAACTTTATGGTAAGAAATTTTTCTGTTTTTCTTTTATCCCTGTATTCCTTTGTGTTTTCTTATTTAGTTAGTCCTCTTCGCAGATATTTACGGCCTCTCTGATGAAGCTGTATTCCTTCGTTCTTTTCCAAATCAAATAGATGATGGTACTCTCCTCAATCGCCTTAATAATTATTTGAGTAACTTTTTAAATGATGAAATTAAATCTCTTTCCATAGATGATCTTAGATCCAAAATTCATCTCTTAAGGATTGAACATAGATTCAACTTGGGTTTAACCAATAAGTTTAAGCGCCTTTATATTGACTCAAAAGAGGAAACTAATATATTAAGAACCAAGTATAGTGATCTTATTGACGAAAAATACCTCATTGCTAAAAATGGTGCTCAAGCTTTAGCAGATTTCCATAAGACTCTTCTCGATGTTCAAATTGAAAGAGATAGACTTATCTACGAGAATATAGCTCTTGTTGAAAGGGAAAACCAAGTTCTCTCTCGCCTTCTCATTAGTAATGATGATGAGTTTTCTTGGGATGCGGAAATTCTTGACAATGCCAGAAAAAATTTAGGCATAGATGTTAGTCTTCAAGCTAATCATTCTTCCCTGATTAAGGATATGATCTTGCAAAGAGAAGGTTGTTATTCTTGTTTTTCCACTAATCCATTTTGTAGATGTATCTTTAATATTTTATTAATATGTTGTCATATGTTCGCAGTATCTGAAGGAAACTTTTGCCAAAGAGTTAAAGAGTTGTAAGAAGAATAGGGAAATATCACAAGACTTCTATCTTCTCGCAACGAAAAATGTTCCAAATTCAAGAAGCAATTTCAGATTTCTATGGCGAATTTCATCAGTGCTCTTGTTGGTGTTCGCAACGATTCTATTAATATGTTCTGCGATGATCATAAAATTCCTCATTCTACTTACCCTTATCTCGCGAACGAATTTCCAAAGAATATTCCTAACCTTGTCATCTCCGATAGCGAAGCTGAAGAGTCTGAAGAAGATGAAGATAAAATTAAAGAAGAAGAAAAAGCTGGTGAAGACAATGATGGATCTAAATAGTTTTGTCTTCCTTTTTAATCTTTTTGTACTATTTGTACACTTATCCCTTTTTCCTTATAAAATTTTGCTGTGAATTTCTCCAGCTTCTAATGTTCTTTGGTGTATAGATCTGCATACATTAGAAAACAATTCCTTTTTGCAATATGGTTAATCGATTTGCTTACTAATTTTTTAATTATCTGCATAAATTTTTCATATAAAGATGAATAATAATTTTATCATTCTGTTCATTCCCATACTTGCCTCTGTTATTCATCTGCAATATGAAAGATTGAGCTGATTAGTTACGAATAAGATCTGTTTGTAAGTTTTTTGCCTCAATATCTGCGTAAATATCGCAAGTCATATCTGCTTACTTTCATGATCTCTGCGTAAATATCGCAGTCATTCAATCTTGATCTCTTGTGGTCTTATTTTTCCTTCCTAGTTAAAGGTCTTATTTATCCACATTTTGTTTTGGCGACAAAATCGCAGGACGTCCTTACATTTGCATGTAAAGACCCATTGATCTTGTCTTATCTTTATTTTGTCAATTTTGTTGCGACAATATGACAGGCCTAAGTTTTCTTGCGAGAACAAAGCCCCATGACATTGTTGTCTTGCGATGAAATCGTAGGACGTCTTTACACTTTCATGTAAAAACCCACTGATCTCATCTTATCTTTTTCTCTTGGGTTTTTGCCTCTGTATGATTGTTGCACAAATATGACAAGCCAAAATATTCTTGTGAATATAAAGCCTCATGACATTTTCGTCTTAAGACACTTATCATCTCCTTAATGGAGGGTGCCGCCCTTATCTTCCCCCTGGTTGCCCCTTCAAGGAGGCGTACATCGGTCATACAAGACTGGCTCCTCCCATCCGGTCCTGACAACAACCAGTTGTTTTCGCAACCTCTTATACTTTTTGCCTATATGGCTTATAGTTACGAGACTACACCCTAGGTGGGGTTTTCTTTGGGCCGAGTGCATCATAGCCAAGACTTGCCAAGAATGTCCAGGGTAGTTTCATACGCCCAGGGAACCCTTGGCTCAACCGTGTACCTCGGCGCCTTGGTCATACTTTGTACTCCTTAGAAGAGATCTTCGGTCATCCAACTGTTAATATATATATTTGGAAATCCATAATATCTCTCCTGGATAGGTTTTCTTTAACCCCAACATCTTCATGACTCAAGTTAAAGCGGCGGTATAACCTTATCCCTGAGCCATGCATACAGATACCCCCTTATATGACGTACTTTAGGTCTTACATTTGCCTCTTGCGAATTTTTTGTTCGCGAACTAGGGTGTACGCCATAAAGGTTTGTCATATTCTAATATCTCTGCGAAATTTTATTCGCGTTTCTTCAGTCTTTGATTTTCTCTTTTTGCATTTCAGCTCTTGTTGTTGGACCAGAATATCACCATGATATTATTCTTGCGAGATTAACAACACTTCTGCGGGCGTCATCGCGAGTTCTTCAATAACACTTTGCGAGCGTCATAAAATAACTTAAAGGGTGATCCAAATAATGACATAATAGCTGACGATTGAAGAAACACGAGAAGAGCGTGATTGATCTGCGATGGTTACAATGCTTGCGAGATTTCATATTATAACTATTGCGATAAGATCGCAGAACAAATCCGAAATAAAAAGAAAACTTAGCTATCATCCACTATGTAATTACCCTATATAAAGAGACCCAGTAGATTCAGAAAGATGATGATGTATTTTTGAGTGTTGAGAAAGTCTTGAGGAGAGAGAAAATTCAAGAGAGATTGTGTTCTTGATCTTCTTCCATTACTTGTAAACATTTATGAGAATCAAATAATAAAGTGTTGTTTTAATCATCAAATATGTGTTAATCACTATAAGATCTTATCAAGGGTGTAGTGTAGGATTTCCTGCAACTACACTTGTATAATTTTTCAATTTCATCTTTTTCATCGAAACATATTTTTGTAAAATTCTCTTCAACAAATCATTCATACATTTTTCATACTTCACGATCTAAAAATTTTACCTTTTCTACTTACTATTTTCTGCTTCTGGTTTTTTGTTGTGCTTTGCTACGTTTTCTCCATCTGCGAGACGCTCGCCATCTATTGTTTTCAGCATATGTTGACTTTGCAGTATTCCTTCTTCTCGCCGTTCTACTGTATCCACTATCAACCTTTCACTTCTTTGCTTTTGTTTGATGTTATGTTTCCAGTTTCTGTTCTTCGCATCCCTTTCCTCGCAAGATTCCATATCAATTTCATATCACTTTTTTCCTTCAACCCAATCTCCCTTGATGACTCCAACATCGCTGGAATGCGGAAATTTAATGCACTGGTGGTAAGTCGATGCTACACCTAGAATCCCATGTAGCCAAGGTCGGCCAATCAAAGCATTGTAAGGAGATTCAACATCGACAACACATAATTGAATTTTAGACGATATTCCCTTCAATGGAATTCGCATTGAAATTTCCCCTTTGGGCTTGTTGGCAGTACCATTGAAACCATAGATCTTATAAGTCGATGGTATTAGATCCTCATCTCTTCCTCCCATGGTTTTGTAAGTATGATAAAATAAGATATCCACCAAGCTTCCAGTGTCAATTAGAACTCTGTTAATGGCCCAAGAATCTTCAGCTTCATCATCCTCATTTTCTTCATCTTCTTCTTCTATCTGTTTTGGGTTTATTTCAAATATTACCACTAGTGGGTTGTCATGCATCTCGCCAGGCTCTAGTACCTCTTGTGCTGTGAAAGAAATAATTTGCTTTTTCCACTTTTTTAATGGCGAAGCTTTCGCAATGTTCATTAACTCTCTTCCATTTGCATCTCTCGCAAAGACTCTGCTTAAAATATTATCGTGGAAGTCTTCTATAGTCTTGTATGAATTTATGATGGAGTTACAAGATAGATTCTTCGCTTTTGCTCCTACTTCTATCACAAATGTTTCTCCTCCTTTAGTTATATTCACTCTGCGAATTTCTGGAGCTGGGGGTAGTTGCTGAGTCTGTGGGTGATCTCTTAGAAAATGGTTTAATTTTCCCTGGTCTATCATCCTCAAAATGATTCTTTTTACATTCTTGCAGTTTTTTGTTATGTGACCATGAAAATGATGATAAGAACAAAATTCTAGACTTCGATTATTTGGATGTGGTTCTTTTCCCATATTCCAGGGTAATGGTATGTCCTCCATCAAAATTATAGCCTCCCAAATTTTTTCTATGCTAGCATTTAGAGGTGGCATCTTAATTTCTTCCCATATTATCTTCTGACTTCCTTGTCCTCTATAATAATTTTTCCTATGTCCACCATAAGTCTCTTGCGATTGATCAAGCTTCTGAATTTTATTATTTCCACTTCTACTGAAAAAATTTCTCTCCCTTTCGAATTCTTCTTGATCTCTACTTCCCATAGCTACTAATTTCTGTTGACCACCATCCATACCCTTTTCTTGCTTCACCTGCGAAGTGATCGCTACTGTATTTATTAACCTAGGAATTAATTTGTGTTTGCTGCACCTGAACTGGTATTCTCAATGGGATATGACTCCATCTCGTTTTGTTTTTCCTCCAATGCAATGTATTCTTCTTGTAACTCTAGCAGCTCCGTCATGGTGATTGTATTTTTGATTCTGAAAATTTGTATGTACAACAGATTGGTTGCGAACATAGCATTAATGAAAGATAAAATGAGGTATCTCTCATCCACTCTTCCTGCCATTTCACTACACATTGTCTTCCATCTTATGGTTAGATGTTTCAAACTCTCGCCAACCCTCAGTTTTAACCAAAATATATCTTCAATGCCAGGTCGCAAAAAATTGTTCCTTATATACGCCCCCAAGAATGTGGTTTGTATATGATTGAAACAAGTTATAGTGTTCTTGGATAACCCTTCAAACCATTTCAGAGCTTCGCCAGTTAGGCTGGACGCAAAATATTTGTACAATACAACATCATGGTTTTCATACTGCAGCATACACCTAACATAAGCTTTGACATGTTGAATAGCACAAGTAGTTCCATCAAAGATACTAGTTAACTTTGGAAAATTACATTTTGGGGGTATTCCTCTCAATTGTACTTCTTGGGTAAATGGAGTTTTCGCAGCTTCTTCAATGGCCTCATCAAGTTGTCTTCTGCCTCCCTCTCTTCTGTTATTTAACATTCCCCTTATTTCTGCTAACTCTCTTAAGATCTGTTCATTCCCAGCCGAACTTTGCTCCATTGGCATTTTCAGTGCAGCTTCCCTTCTTCTGCGTTCATGTCTTTCTTGCCTTTTGAGATTTTGTGCTTCTTCTTCTGCATCATCACTCTACCTTCTTCCGCGATTTTCTTCTTCACCTCCTTCTTGAATTCGCAAATGATTATGCCTTTCATTTTCTATTCTGCGATTTTCTTCATTTCTCATCGTTTCTCTTCGATGTCTTTCTATTCTTCTTTGTATTATATCATATTCCTCATTGATATTATCATTGTTGCGATTTCTTGCGCGTCTCCTTTCTCGATTATCATGATTGTTCTGACGTATTGCTTCTTGAAACTCTTGTTCTTCCATTTCTGCTATCAATCTTTCTCTCTCGCAAGCTAGACGTGCTTGTTCTCAATTTCATCCTCAATTATTCTTCGGTTTCTTTGAATTTCTTGCTCATGTAATGTTCTCATACCTTCTTCTCGATTTTCTCCACCATCTTGGTTATTTCCACCTCCTTGATTTCTATTATCACGTCTAACACCCGCGGTTTCACCACGCGGAATGTAGCGATCATTAGTCATCTCTTCTTCTCCACAATGCTGGTTTTCATTTGGATTTTGTATTCCTCTCGAATATATTCACCAGCATTTCTCACAGGGGAATTTCGCCTTGCTTCTTCTCTAAATGATCTTGAACTTGATCTAGCAGTATTTCTCGATCTCCTACTTTGTAATCTCAAATTCTCCATTCTTAACTCGTGATTTTGTCTTGTTAAATTTGCGCGTTCTTCCGCCTCTAATCTCCTTTCCTCTTGTATTCTTTGTCTTAGAGCCTCTACTGCTTCATTTTCGTCATCTCCATGAATTAATCCTTCAACCGCCTCTTGATCTCTTCCCTATCGCCTTCCATTCCTTAATTGTCGATTTTGTGCTTCTTCCATTGAATCTGATCGCCAAGTGTGCACGCTTACTCTGTCATAATCCATAGTTCTATCTTGTATCGGTGTTTGCTGATTTGGATGTTGAACTTTATTTTCTCCATTATTCCTTGTCCTATTGCTCCCTGTTCTTAATCTTGAAGATTCTCCTATTTCATTTGTCCCTTCACCTGCAATTCTTATACTCTTCCTTACGGTTGTAGGTTGTTCTGATGTATTTCTTCTCCTAGCCATTCCTTTAATTTTGATGTATTACTGTAAATCATGTAAAAATCTTCTCAAATTTCTTCAAATTCTTACAAATCACAATTTGAATCTTTGCTTATAAATATCCCTATTTCTAGCGCCATTATGTAGTTGCAGGAATTCCTACACTACACCCCTCACAAGAATTCACAATTATCAACACATATTTGAAGTTTAAGAACAACACTTTATTGATTAATTCTCAGAAATGTTACAAGAAATGGAAGAAATCAAATATACAATCGCTCACAAGAACTTTCTCTCTCCTCAAAACTTTCTCCAGACTCCAAAAATGATCTCTCCCTTTATGGGTCTAATAGTTCTCTTTATATAGGATAGTTACATAGTGGATGATAGCTAAGTTATCCCTTATTTTCGGATCTAACTCGCGATACTCTCGCAGTAGTTGTAATGCTTATTCTCGCAGATGTTGTAATCTTCGCAGGATCATCATGCTCTCCCCGTGTTTCTGCCACCGTCATCCGTTACGTCATTCTTTGAGTCAGTCTGCGACGCTCACAAAGTGTCGTTGAAGAACTCACAGAAACGTTGTTTATAAATTTCGCAATGCTGTGGCGATATTCTGATCCTACATATAGTCTTTCAAATTAGGGTTTGAAATCAGTGTTAGCTTAGTAACAAAGCATTCAATATTCATCGTTAGATAAAAACTTGATTAGAATCAAGCTAATATTTATCAACCGTTAGATCGAAAACATAGCTTGTTATACACACATGAAATGCACGTTTGTAGGCTTGTGAAAACCATACCTAAAGAGAGTTGTTCAATTGCAAGGAAATATCATGTATTACATACGACACATTTCAAGAAAAAACGATTTGATTCACTTGAATCGGTTCATGAACTATATAGCCACGGTTTGCAATAGCATTCCTTAGTTTATAAAGATAAGTTCAGAAACACCATTTTTAGACATAACCTACTCAATTTCGCGGACTGGGTTCGCGGATTTAAGTTCCCGGATGGAGTTCAAAAACTCCAGCATAAATTCTCGGGTTTGAGAACTTCGCCAGTTCGCGGACTGAGTTCACGGAATGAAGCTCGCGCACTTTTCCGGTTCTCTTGATCAACAAATTTTGCAAACTTTGGTTCAAGGAATAAGGACTTATACACATATGTGTTTCCACAACAATGCTTATATCCTCCATTGGTTATATTATCCAAACTCTCATTTCAATCATTGAAACATTCTCAGAGGACGTTATATAGTTGTTATTCACAAACCATTTTTCGTCAGAGAAATTTTCAAAGTGATTGAAACTTAACATGACTTTCGTCACTAGGTAAAGATGAACTTGGCTAAAGCAAAAGATTTACCAACACATATTTCGAGAAATAGATAGGCGAGGTATATTCGTCTCGAAATACCAAATGTGTATAATCTTAGTCTATATAACAATACTACTTTTGTCTCAAGATAGGAGATAAATAGACTTTTGAGTGATAGATAAGTTCAAGTCTCCACATACCTTTCAGTCGATGAAGATCCACCAGTTCCTTGAGTAGTCCTTCGTCTTTTATGATGATTCCCATGGAGTTCTTGAGCTCAACTACACTTTCTATCATAGTCCGAGACCTTAGCTATAGTAGACTAGAAATCAAGACTTATAATTTTAATCACTAACATTGACAAATATGCTTGAGATAGAAACGCATGCGAGTTCGACCGAGCAACGCTCTAAAAATCCCCCTCTGTCAATTTTAGTGACAAAACTATCAATACATATGGAATACAAAAAATATATAAATAAATTTTGTAGCTCCTATTCCACATGTCTAATCTTCAACATTACTTGAAATCTTCGTTACTTCCAAGTACTCCAATGATACCAAAGGTTGTAAGTTTAGAATCATCGTTGTTGAAAATCCATAGCTATAACAACGAGAAAACAAGAGTTCTCAATCATTGTTATACAATGTCATAGTATCATTACACAACGTCAAAGTCCAATTGCATCACAACTTCAACAATAATACTATGGTGATATGTCATTCCCCCTTAGTCAATACTCCATATCACATGGAAACCACTCCCCCTTACATAATGATCCAAAAACCATATGTATTTGTAGTGTGAACTACATATTAATTCCCCCTCTTTTTGTCAATAAAATTGGCAAAGGTACAAGAACGGAATCCTAATGAAATTTTCGTAAGAGACGCTTCATGACCAAAGGTAAGTCTATATCATCTTATTTAGATGCAATCATAAAGCCGAAGCTAAATGCATTCATCAAGGAGTCTATAAAGATATAAGATAACCCCTATAATATTCCATAGCCGCACTCCCCACAAAGATTTGGCAATTAAGCACAAGTTCAATTAAGAACTCTCCCCTATAATATGTCATTCCTGAAAGAACAACAAGAACGACCTTAATTTCAAAAAAAAAACAAGGATTTCTTTGGACATAACAAATCACATACAAGTATGAATTTGAAACCAAATATATTAAATTAACCATAAGCGAACTCACAATTAATTTAACCAAATATGCTCAACACAAGTAAACTTATGGAGACTTAAAAATCTCAATTAGATTAATCACAAGAGAACCCATAATTAATCTAATCGGAATACACAACTAAACTAATCACAGGAGTAATCAATTTAATTATTTACACTCACATAAGAAAACTTATGGAGTCATAACTAAATAACCAAACATTGATTTGGTTGAAAATCAAGATGAATAGGGTATGAGAACTGATCGGTATCTTCTTACGTCTGCGAACTAGAAACAAAGAAGAAGGGTTAAAGAACCAAAGAGATCCTTTTTCTCTTTTAAGTGTTGAGTGAACCGTTTAACACGTTTGACAATAGGATTCATACGTGAGACGGTTCTGGTTCAACATACATGAACCACTCGAGTGCAAGATAAGGACTCTTTTGTTACAAATAAGGAGCAATATGTCAACATTTATTTGTAATTGAATAATTTTTGTAGATACACAATTCAATTTTGCACAATATGACACCAAGATAGGGCTTCTTTCATACAACTCTTACATCTCAAGAAATTGAGATCATTCCAGAACATGAGATTTATAGAACTACCAAAGATCATAGATGTAGGATCAGAATATCGCCACGAAAATATCCTTGCGAGATTAACAACACTTATGCGAGAATACCGCGAGCTCTTCAACAACACTTTGCTAGTGTCACAGAGTAAGTTAAAGAATGACGTAATAGCTGACGATTGAGGAAACACGAGAAGAGCATGATTTATCTGCGACGGTTACAATGCTTGCGAGATTTCATATCATAGTTATAGCGATAAGATTGCAAATCAAATCCGAAAGTAAAGGACAGCTTAGCTGTCATCCATTATGTAACTACCCAATATATAGAGACCCACTATGTTCAGAGAGAGGAAGATGTATTTTTTAGAGTTGAGAAAGTCTTGAGGAGAGAGAAACATTGAGAGAATAGTTGTATTCTTGATTTCTTCCAATTCTGTAAACATTTCTGAGAATTAAATGATAAAGATTCGGTTTAATCTTTAAGTATGAGTTGATTATTATGAAATCTTAACAAGGGTAGTGTAGGATTTCCTGCAACTACATTTTGGCGCCCGAAACAGGGATGAGTTGATGATTACTTGAAGAAAAAGATAAAAATTAACATTGTGATTGAAAGGAATTTGGAACAATTAGTGAAAGATCTAACACAATAATGGCTAGAAGAAGAAGAAACACATCGGAACCACCAACACCTGTAAGGAGGAGTAAAAGACTTGCAGGTGGAGGAAAAAATGAAATGGGAGAATCTTCAAGAGTAAGAACAATGAAAAATATATTAGGAATAATGAAGAAAATCAGGTTCAACAATCAAATCAGCAAACACCAATACAAGATAGAGCAATGGATTATGATAGAGTTAGCGTGCATACTTGGCAATCAGATTCAGTGAAAGAAGAAGAAGATCAAGAATTAAGAGATGAAAGAAGAGAAGAGAGAGATCGAGGAGTGGTTGAAGGATTAATTCATGGAGAAAATGAAAATGAAACAATAGATGATTTAAGACAAAGAATACAGGAGGAAAGGAGATTAGAAGCAGAGGAACGTGCGAATTTAACAAGGCAAAACCAGGAGTTAAGAATGGAAAATTTAAGATTACAAAGAAGGAGATCAAGAAGTACTACTAGATCAAGTTCAAGGTCATTTAGAGAAGAACCAATGCGAAATTCCCCTATGAGAAATATGGAAAGAATGCAAAATCCAAATGAAGAACAACATCATAGAGAAGAAGAGATAATTGATGATCGCCATATTCCACGCGATGAAACTGTAAATGGTAGACAAAATCAAGAGGGTAGAAATAATCAAAATGATGAAGAAAATCGAGAATAAGGTAGAAGAATATTACACGGGCGAGAAATACAAAGAAATCAAAGAATCATTGAGGATAAAATTGAGAGACATTATGCTGAACAAGCACGTCTGGCTTGCGAGAGGGAAAGATTAAGAGAAGAAGTGGAAGAATAAGAATTTCAGGAAGCGATTCGGCAGAATAATCATGATAATCGAGAAAGAAGACGCACACAAAATCTCCATAACAATGATATCAATGAGGAATATGATAGAATACAAATAAGAATAGAGAGACAGCGAAAATAAATGGTGAGAAATGAAGAAACTCGCAGAGAATAAATGGGAAGACGTAACCAGTTGTGAATCCAGGAAGGAAGAGAAGAGGAAAATCGCAGAGGAAGACAAAATGAAGATGCAGATGAAGATACACAAAATCTCGCAAGACAAGAAAGGCATGAACGTAGAAGAAGAGAAGCTGCACTAAAAAGACCAATGAAGCAAAATTCAGCTGGAAATGAACAAATTTTAAGAGAATTAGCAGAAATGAGGGGAATGTTGAATAACAGGAGAGAAGGAGGCAGAAGGCAACTTGATGAATCCATTGAAGAAGATGCGAGAACTCCATTTACTCAAGAAGTACAACTAAGAGAAATTCCTCCAAAATGCAATATACCAGCGTTAAACAATATATTTGATGGGACTACCTGTGATGTTCAACATGTCAAAGCTTATGTTAAGTGTATGCTACAATGGGAAAACCATGACGCTGTGTTATGCAAATACTTTGCATCTAGTTTAACTGGCGAGGCGTTAAAATGGTTCGATGGATTACCTAAAAATACAATAACTTTTTTCGACCATTTGCAAGCTACATTTCTGGGAGCATATATAAGAAATAATTCTTCACGACCCGGTATTGAAGATGTATTTGGGGTTAAAACATAGGATTGGCGAGAGTCTGAAACACCTAACCATAAGATGGAAAACAATGTACAGTGAAATGGCAGGAAGAGTGGATGAGAGATACCTTATTTTAACTTTTATCAACGCAATGTTTGCAACCAATCTGCTATACATACAAATTTTAAGAATAAAAAATACCATCACAATGACTGAGCTACGAGAACTACAAGAAGAATACATTGCTTTGGAGGAAAAACAAAATGAGATGGAATCATACCCAATCGCAAACACCGGATCAATAGCAGAGAATGAGAGTTTACTTCCTAAAATGATCAACAATGTGGCGAGCACCTCACATCCAAAGCAAGAGAAAATGGTGGTTGAAAATCAGCAGAAGTTAGTAGCTATGGGAAGTCGAGATCAAGAGGAGTATGAAAGAGAGAGGAATTATTACAGTCGCGGTGGAAATAATAAAATTCAAAGATTGGACCAACCGCAAGAGAATTATGGTAGTCAGAAGCAAAATAATTTCAGAGGACAAGGGAATCAAAGAGTAATATGGGAAGAAATTAAGATGCCACCCTTGAATGCCAGCATAGAAAAGATTTGGGAAGCTATCATTTTGATGGAAGATATACCATCACCTTGGAACATGGGAAAAGAGCCACATCAGAATAATCGGAATCAAGCATTTTGTCCTTATCATCATTTCCATGGACATTCAATAAACGATTGCAGGAATGTAAAAAGAATAATTTTGAGGAAGATTGATCAAGGAAAGTTAAATCATTTTCTAATATGACATCCACAATCTCAGCAGCTACCACCAGCACCAGAAATTCGCAGAGTGAATGCTGTAAAATGATCAGAAACGTTCGTGATAGAGGTTGGATCAAAGGCAAAGAATTTGTTTTGTAATTCTATCGTGTATTCATATAAGACTATTGAGCACTTCCACGACAACGTTCTTATCCGAGTCTTCGCGAGGGACACAGATGGAAGAGAAATCAAGAACATTGCGAGAGTCTCGCCATTAAAGGAGTGGCAAAAACAAACCATTTCTTTCACTGCACAAGAAGTGCCTGAACCTGGGGAAATGCATGATCAACCATTGGTTGTGAGGTTAGAGATAAACCCAAAACAAAAAGAAGATGAAGATGAAGATGAAGATAAAGTTGAAGAGGATGAACATGAAGATTCATGGGCAATGAGTGTTGATTGATACAGGTAGTTCGGTGGATATCTTATTTTATCACACTTACAAGACCATGGAAGGGAAAGACGAGGATTTAATACCCTCAACATACAAGATATATGGTTTCAATGGTAGCGCTAATAAACCGAAAGGAGAGATCACAATGAGGATACCATTAAATGGAATCAAGTCCAAAGTCTTATTTTGTGTAGTAGATGTGGAGACACCCTATAATGCCTTAATTGGCAGACCATGGTTACACGGAATTTTAGGTGTGGCATCAACCTATCATCAATGTATTAAATTTCCACATCCACATGGTGTCAGGGTCATCAAAGGATGTAGGAGCGGAATATCACAGCAAATAATAACTTACGAAATTGTGGAGAGAAAATACATTTTGCGAGCAAAGAATATTTTGCGAGCAAGAAGGATATTTTGCGAGCAAAGGAAGCCACGAAGGTTCGCAAAATAATCTTCAAATCCGAAATGGCGGGACAACACAACTGTCATCTATTGTAAAATCATATAAATAGCCATTTAGGCATGAGAAGTAGGAGGGACACATTTTGAGAGAGGGGATAATTTTAGGAGGAGAGAGAAATTTTTAGAGAGAGATTTATTTTCTTTATCATCTTCTTCCCCAAAATTCTAGAGCTCCAAATATTCATTAATGGAGTCTCAATTGTAAAATCATGTAATCACATACAATCACTAGTGAAGCATCGTGGACGTAGATCACATTGATCGAACCACGTAAAAATCTTTGTGTCTCTTTATAATTTTAGTACCTTTATTCTTAGTTTCATATCAAATTAATTAGGTTTAGGAATCATTTTAATGGATTCTAATGAGGGTGTAGTTGTGAGATAATCCGCAACTACATAATTGGCGCTAGAAACAGGGAGGGGAGGGGCGACAAATCTCATCAATATTATCACTACTGGTTGGAGAGATGAAGATTAAAAGGAAATTAGCAATTGTTAGTGATGAAATTACAACAAATTTCGTCATCTGAAGAAGACAAAGAAGAGGAAAAGGAATGTAGAAATAAAAGGAAAACATAGCAGATATAATGTGAAGAGCAAAACTATCAGTTGCGAATAGAAGTAATAATATCATGCGAAGATAACCAAGATATAATTTAATTAGTAGATGGTGGAATATTACTGCAAGTTTCGATCTAGATAGAAAAATATAGCACAAAGAGAAAAGATAACATTTTTGGGGTTATCCATTCTTGAATGAAAGCAGCAGACAAAACTTTATTGAGGTGATGATTGTAGCAGTTGGTTGTTGCTTGAGCCAATCATGTCAATGAAGGGAGATTGAGTTTAATAGAGAATTAGTTTTACAGCTGTTAGTGTCGCTGTTGTAACCATGAATTGGTAATGAGAAGAGATGATAATGGATTTGCTATAATCGGTTAATGGGAGAAGACGACGTTGTTTGTTGATTGTTTGACATTGTTTAGATTTCAACAATACTCTCAGACACATATTAGCAAATATTCCTGCGAAGAAACATGAACACCCTGAATGCAAGAAGGATACAAAAGTAAAGAGGAGAAATTAATAATTCCTGCTGAAGTTAATTAGTCTCTCTGCGAAGAAACGTCATGCCAGTGAAAGAATGGATAGAGTTAATTAACAAGTGGCCATTAAAGATATTGAAGAAATATTAAGAGCAACAAAGACAGCGGTAAAAGATGACACTTACCTTGCAGACATTTTCAAAGAAGAGTGCACATTTCGAGAATTTCATTTACTTCAGAAATGTTCACTTTGCCTAAATCATCACCAACAGTAAAAGAAAGCCCAACCAACAATAAAGAGCAACGAGCAATGACGCCAAAAGGGGAGTAGTATCACATTTCTTATCTTCTTTCATCTTTTATCTTAATAATGTTTTTTAATGATCAAACTTTCGTTTATAGGCGTAATAAAGTCATAATAATAATTTAAAACAATAATATTATTGATTCTTAGCCTTCCTGGGTAGTTACTGATATATGAATTTGTAGGGCCTGTGGAGTTCACTAAAAATGAACAGAAGCCAAAGACATAAAAAGAGTTTGAGGTCGCAGTATTGCTCGTAATATTAGAAAATTGCGAATGGAAGAAAATGCGGCTGTAGTATAAAATGCTTCTGATACGGAGAAAATGGGAGAGCTAGATACATGTTGCTGTAAATTAATGGATTAACATAGGTTGGTTCTTGATGTACTTCTTGTTGTCGAGAGAAATGTGAATGAGATTCAGAGGGTGTTCTGGAGCATGAGACTCAAAATATCTCATATTCAAAAGTTCCAAATTGAGAGTTCTGGAAGAAAGACTACCGAGCAAATCCAGAAACTGATGGAATAGAGACATGAGAGCAGCTCTACATTTTACAAATTTTACAAAACGTCAGTTGACCATTAGAAAGATACCGGTACTGCGAATACACCAGATTTGCGAATTAAGTTTGCGAAGTTGCTCTTGAAAATGGAGTAACCAGCTTCTAAAGTAAAGGTCGTGGAGGAAGTTCAACAACATACATGAACCCGAACTTGGTCAACAACTTGACAAAAGAAAGTACTAGGAGATAATTATTTCGTCAGGATGTTATCACTATTCGTCAGGACGTCTTTGTTTCATCAAAAAATTTCAAGCAACGAAACTCAGCTAAGATGAATTTGATAGCATACGGACATCAAAGTTATTTCTAGGGAATTTTCACTTTCTGAACTGCCGTTAGTTGAGCTAAAAAGAAGAAGAGTATAAAAGAGTATAGCATTGATAGTGAAGAAGAGTATAGTATAAAAGAAGAGCATACTAAAAACAGTCCTACAACTTCGCAAAAATTAACGAATGTTCGCAAAAATTGATGAATGTTATTGCTAGTGTAGTTATACTGACGAATGTTCTTGCGAGTAAAAACTCAAGAGGAGTAACCAACTCAGGAAATTACAGAGACGTTTATGATGAAATATCTCGCAAGAACATGAAAAGAAAAGGAGTTCAGTTAGCTTCAGCAACTAGCTCACTTTACCAGTAAACAAAATTAACAGTCACAAGAAACAAAAATCGAAAGGTACATCAGCTTAGCCATCAGTTGGGAAGGTCACCATAGTGAAACCAAAGAACCAACCATTCAGCATCGAACTCACTTCATCGGCAATTCCAGCGAAGTTCAAACTAGAGCAGAAGGGACATAGATGAAGTTTAACTCGTGAGAAACTCAAGTGAGGGACACTAAGAGGGAAGTTTAGTTAAGAGGGACACTAAGCTCAACCATCAGTTCGTAGGCGCAAAAATGGTGTTGTTCGCAGCTTAATGTTACGAGCAATGAGTAAACACGAAGTTAAAGAAAACTTAATTCGTAAGAAACATGAGAATAGTGAAGCAGCTGCAAACTTAACTAAGAATGCCTCACTTAGTTAGTTTACATCAATCTTCGTTAGTTTACATCAACGAATATCAGCATCATCTCCAATGTCCTTGAACTGATACAACCCATGGTTCCCAAATTCTGAGGCAACAAACAGGAGCCATGTCCTGAAAATACACATAAGAAGTTGTGAAGAAATAGTGCACCAATGAAGAAGAGATACAGTAAACAAGTTTACTGTATCACTATTAAATTCTGTGATGGATAAATGAACGATTACAAGAGAATAAGTTACAAAAAGCTTATCTTACTTTCACAAAACAGCATCCAGCAGAGATGGTTGTCTGCGAAGTCAACAAGCTTGAGGTCGCACGGTCGAATCCCAACCATCGCAGATTTTTTGCATGTTAAAGACTAGAGCAGAAGATCACATTAAATAAATAGCGTGATCACATTCGTTCGCAAAAAAGAAGCCATCATTGATGGTTAGCAAGGAAGGCTATGAGTTAGAGGACTCATGATCGAATCTCCACATTCGCAAAAACCTTTTTGCACTTCGCAAATGTTTGCCATGCGAATATTCGCAACACCAACACTTCTACTCTTTGCACTTCGCAAATATTTACCTTACGAACCTTCGCAGCATGAATTTATATCGTAAATATTTACTTTGCAGATGTTAACTTCGTACAAATGTTTACTTCGCAGATGTTCGTTTACTTCGTGCACATTATTATTTCGCAAGATTATTGGATATTTCGCAAGAAGAAAATGAGAGATTATTTCACAGACATATTTCGCAAAAAATGGCTAGAACAGTTGGTATGACACAACATTATACGAGAAGCAGATTAAGAGACAACAACAAACCGTAAAAAGGTAAGTACCATTTCCTTGAATACTTTATTTACGGAAGACAAAAGAATTTTCATTTTATTTACTAAAATTGCTATACTCGCAAAATTTCTACAATTTCTAAAATTTCAAAACATTTCAAAGATTTTTTAGATTGGTGAAAAGTGATACAATCGCAAGATTCAAAAATGAGTTTATCACAAAAATTTAACGATCTCAAAAAATTTCAAAGATTTCAAAATTGCAAAAAACAGAGAAAATTCAATTCCTATATTTCTATAGAATAATTTTGATTTAAAGATGTGATATGGATACTTCTCATACTTCTTATACTAAACATTTCATGAAAATATTCAACATTTTATATACATGAAAAATTTACGATGAATTTTTAAAAGGCGAAAAAATACCGCCATTTATGATTAACTTGCGAATAAAAGACCGCAATCTGTGATCAGCCTCAAAAAAAGAAAGAGAGCCGCAGAAAATTTTATACATGCAAACCTTTGTGGCGTACACCCTAGTTCGCGAAGCTATATTTCGTAAGAGGCAAAGTCCTAAAGTACGTCATTTAAGGGGGTACCTATAACGTGGCTAAGGGTAACCGGAACACCACCAAGGACCCTTAGTACATGGTAAAAATTTTGGGGTACAACCCAATAATGGGGTACCTATCCGGGTTAGACACCTTGGATTCTCACCTAATCTAGCGACATTACGCAATATAAAATGCGGTGTAAGAGGATTTAGGTTGGGAGACTAAGGCATCTTTGTCTTTCCCAAGAAGTGCGAAAAACGATCAAGGCGCCGAGGTACACGGTTGAGTCAAGAGTGTCGGGTGAGGTTGAACCACATCTGCCATTTTTGACAAGTCTTGGCAAATGATGCACTTGACCCAAAGATACCCCATAGGGTGCAACCTCGTAACTATAAGCCCTATAGGCAAAAAGGATAAGAGGTTGAGATCAAAAGATGGTTGTTGGCAGAACCGGATGGGAAGAGCTAACCTTGTATGGTCGATGTACGCTTCCTTGAAGGGTCAATCAGGGGGAAGATAAAGGGCAGCACCCTCCATTAGGGAGCTGATACGTGCTATAAGACGCAAATGTCACGAGGCTTCTTGTTTGCGAAAACATAAAGGCTTGTCATATTTGTGCAACAAATGAAGTTCTACGAGCCTTCTAAAAAAAAAAAAAAAAAAAAAAGAAAGAAAAGAATAAAGAACTCGCATAACATAATAAAGAAGTTAAGATGAGATCAATGGGTCACTACATGAAAGTGTAGAGACGTCCTGCGATTTCATCGCAAGACGGCAATGTCATGGGGCTTTATGTTCGCAAGAATATTTAGGCATATCATATTGTCACAACAATTCCTGAAGAGGCTAAAATACTATTCAAAAAAGTTAAGATGAGATCAATGGGTTTTTGCATGAAAGTGTAAGAACGTCCTGCGATTTCATCGCAAGACGATAATGTCACGAGGTTGTATGTTCGCAAGAATGTTCATACTTGTCATATTATCGCAAATACAAAAGTTTACTACAAAAGAGGTGGAAAAATAAGACCTTTACTTAGGAAGGCATGATAAGACCACAACAACTAATGAAATTCATTACAATCATTGAAGAAATTATACAAGAATATACATCATGAAGTTTTGAAGAGAAGACAACTTCGTCAAGATCATTGAAGAATTTTGAAGAGAATATATATCAAAGAAGACAATTCCATCAAGATCATTGAAGAATTTTGAAGACAATATATATCAAAGAAGACAATTCCATCAATATCATTGAAGAATTTTTACAAGCATATATATCATGAAGTCATAGCAAAAGAGGCGATTTCATTCGCGATCAAAGACGAATTTATATAAGAAAATACACAAATAAACTTACGAAGATAATTATATGAATAGAGGCAATTCAAAGATATATCAATTTTACCGCAGCAAAATGAGCTAAGTAACACAAACATTAGCTATGCATTATAATAGATAAGTATTCACATCATACAAGCATCATACTTGCATCACACAAGCATCATATTTGCATCATACAAGCATCATACTCGCATCATTCAAGCATCATATTTGCATCATAAATGCATTGCATAAACATTTCATGGCATAAGAATCGCATACGCATTTCATAACATAATCATTACATAAATATTATATTCGCACAAGTATTGTACAAAATTTTACAGAAAATACCACGAAACTTAGCGAGAAAAGTTCATAATTCGCAGGACTATTCAAATTTCGTAACACTATATTCGCAACATTATATTCGCAACACTATGTTCGTAACACTATATTAATAGTACATTCGCAAGATATTCACACTATTCACAAGACTATTCGTCAAGACTATTCGAAGTTCGAAAATGCGCAGAAAAACTCAGGAATTCGTAGAAATATTCAGAAGATAACAGGGTTACCACTTGAGGCAGAGGCAACATAACAATAGAGATGCAATTTAATTATTCAACATTTTCTCAAGAATTCTCCTTCATAGATAAAGAACAGAGGCAACTATGGATACCCAAGAAAATATTTGATGTTCTTTATCTTCTCGGCAAGAATCCTCACCAAAAGTGGAATAATAATTTCACATGAACAGAGGCAATATTTATCACTCTCATCAAGGATATTTTATACTTCTTATATAATTCGAGGAATAAATACTTCTTATACTTCTTCAAGGATATTTTATATTTCTTATACTTCATACTTCGCAAGATGATACTTCTAATTACTTCTTAAAGCTTCAGAACTTCGCAAAAGAATAGAGGCAAGTATATACTTTTTGAGTTTGATATTCTTTAGCTCGTTCCTTCATCAACAAAGATCAAAGACTACTCCAACAACCACAGCAAGTGATTTTTTCTTAAAGATCGCTCTTCAAGCAATATTCAAGAAAAAAGAGGCAAGATGTAGGAGCGGAATATCACAGCAAATAATAACTTACGAAATTGTGGAGAGAAAATACATTTTGCGAGCAAAGAATATTTTGCGAGCAAGAAGGATATTTTGCGAGCAAAGGAAGCCACGAAGGTTCGCAAAATAATCTTCAAATCCGAAATGGCGGGACAACACAACTGTCATCTATTGTAAAATCATATAAATAGCCATTTAGGCATGAGAAGTAGGAGGGACACATTTTGAGAGAGGGGATAATTTTAGGAGGAGAGAGAAATTTTTAGAGAGAGATTTATTTTCTTTATCATCTTCTTCCCCAAAATTCTAGAGCTCCAAATATTCATTAATGGAGTCTCAATTGTAAAATCATGTAATCACATACAATCACTAGTGAAGCATCATGGACGTAGATCACATTGATCGAACCACATAAAAATATTTGTGTCTCTTTATAATTTTAGTACCTTTATTCTTAGTTTCATATCAAATTAATTAGGTTTAGGAATCATTTTAATGGATTCTAATGAGGGTGTAGTTGTGAGATAATCCGCAACTACAAAGGAGATTAGAATGAGAGTAGAAAATGTTATGAGATTGATATAAAATCTTGTGAAGATAAAGTTGCGAAGAATAGAAATTGGAAGCAGAACATCAAACAAAGACAAAGATGTGACAGGTTAATGATAGATACAATAGAGCAACGAGAAGATGAGATGCTGCAAAATCAATATGAGCGGCAGAAAATGGATGGCGAGCATATCGCAAATGGAGAAAAAATAACAAAACGCAACAAAAGAGCAGAAGCAAAAAGCAATGAGTAGGAAGATAAAATGATGAAGTCTATAAATGGTTTGTTGTTTTATTTTGTTTGAATAATAAGGATGAAATTGAAAAAAGATATGAAAAAGATGAAATAAGATCAAAAGAAGAAATTTTATTAGAAGCAGCGAGTACAATCGCGAGATTATTCAAGGTTACTCAAAGAACAAAAGATTGTGATATTCACAAAAGAAACAAAGAACGGGACGAACCTTTATGGCGTACACCCTAGTTCGCGAATACAATTTCGCAAGAGGCAAATGTAAGACCTAAAGTACGTCATATAAGGGGGTATCTCTTTACATGACTTAGGGATAAGGTTATACCACTGCTGGAACCTGAGTCATGCAGATGTTAGGGTTAAAGAAAACCTATCCAGGAGAGGTGCCTTGGATTTCCAACTATATAAGGTTATACCCTGGTTGGACGACTAAGGACCTCTTATAAGGAGTGCAGAGTATGACTAAGGCGCCGAGGTACACGGTTGAGCCAAGGATTCCCGGGATGGATGAACCTACCTTGGAAATTCTTGGTAAGTCTTGGCTACGATGCACTCGGCCTGAAGAAAACCTCACTTAGGGTGTAGTCTTGTAACTATAAGACATATAGGCATAAAGGATAAGAGGCTGCGAAAACAACTGGTTGTTGGTAAATCCGGATGGGAGGAGCTAGTCTTGTATGGCCGATGTGCCCTCCTTGAAGGGGCAACCAGGGGGGTGATAAGGGCGGCACCCTCCATTAGGGAGATGATAAGTGTCTTAAGACGGCAATGTCATGGGGATTTATGCTCGCAAGAGCATTTAGGCCTGTCGTATTGTCGCATGACAAAGATTATACAGAGGAAACAAGCCATGAGAAAAAGTTAAGATGAGATCAATGGGTTTTTATATGAAAGTATAAAGGCGTCATGCGATTTCATCGCTAGACGGCAATGTCATAAGACTTTGTTCTCGCAATGGAACTTAGACTTGTCATATTGCCGCAGAGAAATTAAAAAAATACAGATAAGACAAGATCAATGGGTCAATACATGCAAATGTAAGGACGTCCTGCGATTTTTTCGTAGAAAGAAAAATGTGGCAAAATAAGACCTTTAACTAAGAAGGCATAATAAGACCACAAAAAGTTGAATGACTGCGATATTTCTGCAGAGATTATGAAATTTGCAATATTCACATGTAGATCATAAAAGTATACAACTGATACTTGCGATGATGCTCGTAACTCAATTTTATTTACAATGGATATCTAAGCTCTACTGAATTTTTTCATATTGCAGATGAATAATAGAGGCAAGTATGGGAATGCACGGAGCGATAGAATTATTATTCATCATTATATGATAAAATTACGTAGATCTTATTATAAGACACATTTACGCAGATATGACACATTTACATAGACTGTTAAAAAAAAAATTATGTTGATTGACCATGTTGCAGAAAAGAATTATTTTCTAATTCATACAGATGGAAGCAAAAGAAATTTATACATCAAGTTGGAGAAACTCACAGTAATATTACGAGAAGCAGAAAATAAGTGTACAAAATTACAAGGAAGATAAAAGAAGAAATAGATCTAATTAGATCCACCATCATTGTGGCCAGATTTTTCTCCTTCTTCATCCTTGCCATCATCTTCATCCTCATCAGAGTCCTCAGCTTCACTATCAGAGATAACAAGTTTTGGAGTTTTTGCTGGAACTTCTTTTGCAAGATCAGGATATGTAGAATGAGGGATGTTATGATCATCGCAGACCAATTTAATGGAATCGTTGCGAACATCAACAAGAGTACTACTATAATTCGCAGCGTTAATTCTTAATTGGTCTTTCAATATTGAATACTTCTCGTTGTGAGCAGCAAGGGTACTTGCGAGTTGATTCTTATCAGCTTCAAGTTCTCCAATTCTTTCAGAGTATCTCTTTTCAGCTCCTGCGAGTATACAACAATAAGTTGGAAGTTTTGCAAGGAAGAATAACAAAAACAAGTAATTAACAAGGGATAACAGTTAACAACCTTCTCTTCCAGAAATCAAGTCTTTAATTAAAGTTGCTTTTTCAATATGAAGACTAACATCTACACCTAATAAGTTGGAAGTTTTGCAAGGAAGAATAACAAAAACAAGGAATTAACAAGGGAGAACAGTTAACAACCTTCTCTTCCAGAAATCAAGTCTTTAATTAAAGCTGCTTGTTCAATATGAAGACTAACATCTACACCTAAATTATTCAAAGAATTATTAAGAAGTTCTAGAAGAGTATCATTGTCTATTGTTTCAGGAAAAGAGCGAATGGTTAAAGCCTCATTAGTGAGACCATTAGTGTCTGCGAGAATGATAAATCAAGTAAGAAAGAATAGCGAAACATAAAATTATGAAGGAAAAGAAGAAGATTATCATACCTAAGAGTTGTTTGTTAACATTATCAAGATTGGATACTTTGAGCGATTATTGAGAAAGATTATTCTCAAGTTCTTTATTCTTCTCACGAAGACTACCAAGTTCAGATTCCATTTTTTCATTCCTCTCACGGAGGTTAGAGAATTCAGATTCTAACTTCTCATTCTTTCCACGAAGAGCAATGTTCTTCTTATGGGAAGATGCACGTCTTTTATCCAAGTCAGAGGCAACAACAAATGAAGCTTTCCCAAACTATGAGAGAATAATATAAGTCAAGATATAGTGATAAAATAAATACATAAGAGTGATGAAGAAATAAAAACATACCAGAATACCAAGATAATTTAAGAGGCTGGGAGTCAGCGATCTTAAGATTCCTTGGAGGAAATCATTACCAACTAATATGGGAGCATCGCAGACTTTAGCAAGAGCCTGGGATATCCCATTAACAGCTTCATTTCCATAATCATTTGCGATGCCATGGGTAAAATCGCCAATTTTTTTGGATAATTGAGTCATAGAAGACTCAGGAGGGGAAGAATCATCATTATCTTCATCATCATCATCGTTGTCATTGTTAAAATCATCATCCAAAGTTCCTTCATTGGATTGAAGAGTCGAAGAAGAAATAAGTTTGTAGGTACCAAATATCGCAAGGTATTGGTTCACGAATATCGTAACAAGTATAAGGAGAAGGTGTCACAAGATAATGCGATAATAGAAGAAACACGAAAGATGTGTGAAGGATTTGCGAACATGAAATAGATTTGCGAATATAAGTTGCGATATTTCGCAACTTACATACAGTTGTATAGATTTCTCTATAAATAGTAGTTCAAATGTAAAATTTGAGAGGTTCTTTTAATAAGTGTTAGGAAATATTTTAGGAAAGAGAATATAGAAAGTTGTGACTATTCTAGTTCCATTTAGATACTTCTTTGTAATCAATTGAGAGCATTAATAAGAAAATTGTCATTCATCATCAAGAACTTCATAAGTTTTACAAATTCTACTACGGGTGTAGTTGTAGGATATTATGCAACTACATAATTTGCGCTAGAAACATGGATCCTGAAGATCATCATAGCAGAAATTCGAAGGAATTTTGGAAATTTGAAGATCAAATGGAATCAACAGATGAAGATTGTAAAAGAAAATAATGTAATATGATCACAAAGATAATGATTGATGAATTTCATAACAACATAAATGGAAAAATACACAAACGAGATTGTAGAGGAAGAAAGATTATGGAGGTGGAGAAAATAACAACTTTGAAAGAATGGGAAAAGCAGAAAATCACATTTTCAGTAGCAGAAATTCCAAATGAAGACTTGAACCACACTTCACCATTAGTAGTCACAATTCCGATCATGCGAGAAGAAAGGAAAGCTACAAAATCTATAGAAAAATGGAAATTAAACCGAGTCTTGATTGATACAGGGAGTTCTGTTGATATTATATTCTATCATGCACTTAAGGGGATGGGGATCTAAGATGAAGAAATTACAAATTCAGAATATCTTATCCATGGATTGGGGAAATCTACAACAAAATCCAAAGGGGAAATAATGTTACGAGTATCGCTGGGAGAAATTGAAACACACATAGTTTTATGCGTGATAGATATGGAATCTCCATACAATATGCTGATAGGAAGACCATGGATTCATGCTATTAAAGTTGTTGTTTCGACATTACATCAATCAATTAAGTTTCCTACACCAAGCGGAATACAAAAGATAAAAGGAGATCTTGATAGTGCAAAATTTTGTTATCGGATCAAGTAAAACAAAGGTGTGGAGGAAGAGCCGAGAAAGAAACAGTTTCGTAGAAAACTTGCGAAAGAAGCAAAAAAGGAAGAGGAGTTCAGGGTGTACACAATAAGAGCAGAAGAAGGAAGAGGAATACCAAGTGAGATCCCAGAAAAATAAGGAGAACCAATGAAAGTAATCAAAGAGCCAACACCTATGGGAGAGCAAAGTCCTAGTTATGTCGCAGCAGAACCAACCAAAGAAATAAATATTGGAAGTAAAGAGGAGCCTTTAATCTTACGAATTGGAACTAAGATGGACGAAGAAGAAGAAAAAAGAATTATTGATCTCTTACGAGAATACAAAGATATATTCGCAGGAGGTGTAGATGAAATACCAGGAATTGACCCATCAGTGGCGTGTCATAGATTGAACATAGATAAAAGTGTGAGACCATTCAAACAAAGAATAAGAAAGATTTTGCAAAATTATCATACACAAATAGAAGAAGAATTGCAAAAGATGTTGGATGCGGGAATCATAAGAGAAGCAAAATATCCAGAATGGATTGCGAATATGGTCATTGTTACAAAGAAGAATAAAGGGATAAGGATTTGTATAGATTTCACTGATCTAAACAAAGCCCGTCCAAAAGATAGTTTTCCGTTGCCAGATATACCACAAATGGTGGAATCAGCTGCAGGACATGATAGAGTCACTTCACTTGATGGGTATAAAGGATACAATCAAATATCACTCGCAGAAGAAGACCAAGAACATACTGCATTTTTTGCTCCAAGAGGTTTATATTGCTATGTGAAGATGCCATTTGGTCTATGAAATGCAGGTGCTACTTATCAAAGAATGGTTGAAAAGGTGTTCGCAAAATGGATACATAAAACCTTAGAGGTGTATGTGGACGATATGTTAATAAAAAGTAAAGAAGCCAAAGATCATGTGCGGGACTTGAAGGAAATATTTGAGCAAATGAGAAAATTCAACATCAAATTGAATCCTGAAAAATGTATAATTGGAGTTGCGTCAGGAAAATTCTTGGGATACATAGTATCAAAAGAGGGAATACAAGTCGATCCAGAAAAAAGTACAAGCAGTTCGTGACATGCCAACACCTGCAACAATAAAAGAAGTGCAAAAGCTGAATGGACTCTTAGCTTCACTTGGAAGGTTTATTTCGCGAATGTCAGATAAGTGCAAACATTTCTTCAACATACTTAAGAAGGGAGAAAAATTCAAGTGGACTGATGAATGTGAAAAAGCTTTTCAAGGGATCAAGGAGTATCTCACGAATACATCCATATTAAAAAAACCATAGAAAGATGAAGAATTATTGGTATACCTCGCAACAACTCAATACACTTTAAGTGCAGTTTTGTTGCGAACGGACGCAGGAGTAGAAAGGCCCATTTACTACATCAGTAAAACTTTTAACACAGCAGAGAGAAATTATTCTAAAATGGAGAAGTTAATCTTAGCCCTGGTTTATGCATCATTCAAATTATGGATATACTTTCAAGCACATGTGATAAAAGTGGTTACCAAAGTTCCAATTGAGTCAGTCATGAAGAACACAAAAAGATCAGGAAGAATAGAAAGATGGAATGCACAAATAAACCATTACAAGATAAAGTACAAAGTATTATCATCGCAAAAATCACAAGTTATCGCAGATTTTTTGGCAGAATTTCCTTTGGAAGAAGATGAGGAAGTAGAAGATATGATGGATGTTGAAGAAGAATTTGGGAATCCAAAAGACTTGTTAACAGAACCAAATAGATGGGAAATTTTAGTAGATGGATCATCCAACAGTGAGGGGAATGGAGTGGGAGTTGTGTTGATTTCACCAGAAGGAGAAAGAATAGCATTTTCATTCAGACTAGAATTTGCATCCACGAACAATGAAACAGAGTACGAAGCTGTAGTGCATGCATTGAAGATCGCAATAGAAAAGAAGATTGAAAGTATAAGAATAACAAGTGATTCTCAGTTGGTAATTTGTCAAATTAAAGGGGAATATACCACGAATGAGTCTTCTTTGAAGAAATACAAGAAACTCATTGATGAATTATATGCGAAGATACCAAAGCTAAAATGGAGGCATATCACAAGGAAATACAATAGACTCGCAGATGCTTTTGCATTCATTCCAAGTATGATGACAAATCCTAACGCAAGAAATATCAAAATCCAGAAAATTCAACATCCATCAATAAATAAAGAGGAAGAAGAAATTGAAGAAGCAATTGCGATGGAAGTAGAAAGGGAACTACCAGATAACATCGCAGAAGATATCGCAGATTGGAGAAAGGAAATTCATGCATATCTCGCAACAGGGGAAATATCCAGGAACAGACTAGAAGCACATAAATGAAAGAGTCGTGCAACAAACTATGAAATACGAGAAGGAATTTTATACATAAAATCTTTCAGTGGACCACCTCTAAGATGTTTAACTCGTGAAGAAGGAGAAAAAATATTGAAGATGTTACATGGAGGAGAAGCTGGAAACCATAGTGGGGGAAGATCTCTGGCGTACAGAGCAAAAATACAAGGATATTACTGGCCTTATATGCACACAAACGCAAAATTATTGGTAAGATGATGCAAAGAATGCCAACGACATGGGAAAAGAACTCACGCACCAGGAGCAACATTAACCTCTTCAACAAGCTGTTGGCCTTTTGGTAAATGGGGATTGGATATTGTTGGCCCATTCTTACCTGGATCTGAGCAGAGAAGATTTTTAATAGTCACAACAGATTATTTCACGAATCTCGCAGAAGTAAAAGCAGTACAACATATTCGTGATAAGGATGTTTTTACATTCATATTCGAGAATATCATTTGTAGGTATGGAGTTCCAGCACAATTAGTATCTGACAATGGGAAACAATTTGAAGGGCAGAATATAGAGATGTTACTCAGTGATTTTAAGATAAAATGTGGGAAATCAACTCCATTATATCCACAAGCTAATGGACAGGAAGAGGCAACAAATAAAACAATCGCAGACACAATCAAAAAGAAATTAGAAGGACATCTCAAAGGGTGGTTCGAACAAGTACCTAGCGCAGTTTGGGCATACAATACAACTAGAAGAGAGGCAACTGGAATGTCTCCTTATTGCTTAACATATGGAGTAGAAGCTATATTGCCAACAGAGGTTGTAATTCTGACTACAAAGAAAGAATCCTGGGAAAGGAATTTAAGTGCAGGGGTGATATTAAGTGAATTGGATGATTTGGAAGAAAAAATAGAAAAGGTGTTGCGATATATGAAAGTTTATCAGGAAAGATTAGCTCGAGAATATAACAAGAGAGTTATTGAACGTGAGTATCAACCAGGTGATTTGGTCATGATAGAAACACCTCCATACCAGAAAGAAAATGGAGGAAAATTAGCACCTAAATGGGATGGACCATATGTCATCAAAGAGGTTGTGGGAAGTGGAGCTTATCGGCTGATGGATCCAGAAGGGAGAGACATGGGTTTAAGACTTGGTCGACCCTGGAATAGATTGTATTTAAAAAGGTATTATCCATAAACCCCATGAAAATATTTGCGAATATGTTTTGCTCGCACGAAACTTAACAAAATTACGAATTTTTAAAATTCTTATTGCGATCAGCTTTCATTAAAGAAAGACGCAAAAATTACTTACGAATAAAAGACCACAAACTGTGATTAGCTTTCAAAAAAGAAATAAAGCCGCAGAAATTTTATACAGGCAAACCTTTGTGGCATACACCCTAGTTAGCGAAGCAACATTTTGTAAGAGGCAAAGTCCTAAAGTACGTCATTTAAGGGGGTACCTATAAGCATGGCTCAGGGAAACCGGAACACCACCAAGGAACCTGAGTACATGGACATTACGGGGTACAACCCAAAAGCGGGGTGCCTATCCGGGTTAGACACTTTGGATTCTCAACCTAATCTTGCGATGTAACATGATTTAGGTTGGGCGACTAAGGCATATTGTTGATCGGTTGTCAGCCGACACAAAAATAATTCACTTTCTTACTCAACAAAATATGAATGAAGTATAAAGTAAGGAAGAGTTTGTATCCACAGAGAGGCGATTGTAGTTATCAATTTATAGTTTCTAAGTAACCAAGATGGGGGATTTCTGATTTTTGTAAAATAAAAGTAAAATAAAGGCAAAGTAAATATTTGAAAGTAATCAATGGAGAAATATATTGGTCAAGGAATTCATCTTCAATCTTAAACATGTGCTTGCATACATGATTAGAATTACGATTTAATCTCTTTTATTATCAAAATCCTAGAAAATCAAGAGAGCAAGATAATCTATTTATTTCCCAAGTTAATCAACACACACATTAGAGCTGCGTATGTGAATTCTACCTAAAGAATAACCTAACGCCTTGCGCTAATCAAGTTCAATTCCCAAGAGCATTAAGTTTTGGAAATAGGCTAATCAAAGCAATTGTCATACATTGCGCATAACAATTCGGACAATGGTCAAACTCTACATATGATTATAAGAGTGTATCACTACAAACTATAATCATATCATGCTACTTGTATTTGGGGTTATCGCTCGATGAAAAACCCTAAAATAGCTATGGATAAGATGCAAGTTCAATTAATTGGCCACTTAAATAATCAAACATCTATATCCTACCACAATAAATCATTCATGTGATTATAAAAACAGTAGAGATATGAACGAAAACAAAGAGAGAAAACTAATACATTAATCAAGCACGAGTTATAGATATAGGACTACATCCTTAACCAATAATAAGAGATTTAGCTACTCATAGCTATGGAGTTCATCATAATCAATAATCAAATAAAGGAGATGAATATTAAATACGAAAGCAAACCCTAGTTGTAGTTTCAGCGGCTCTCTCCTCTGCTCCAAGAATAATACGTGATCTCTTTGTTGTAGAAACTCTCTTTTTATAGCCCTTTGCTTTCCAAAAATAGGTCAAAGTCTTCAAAATCTTCAAGTCCACATCCATCTACCAGTCCACCAAGCCCATGTGTGAAAAATATATCTATGGAATTTTCGGGTCCAAAACTGGCCGCCTGAATGCTGATGTCATCACCGGAATCCGGTCACCGTCGCCGGAAAATTGTCTCAGGTCATGATGACATTTCAGAAACTGTCACCAATAAGTATGTACTCCCAGCAACTCATCTCTCCTTCTATGCATTTCAAACATTCACAAAATACCACCTAAACCAATTTCTTGTTCTTGCGAAAACGTACCCAAAAGCGTGACGCATAACTCATACTTCCAGCCATCAATTCTTGCATCCGACTCATACCCCCCTCGCGATTCACGGAAATATTACGATCGACACTTTAACCTCTGAAATCCGACTACCGGAACTATGCTCACCGGCGTGCCATTTCACTCCGTTTTCGCACTATTTCTGCAGCATGTACTCATCTACAACACCACCTCAGTAGCTCAACCACCTTCCCTGTAATTTCATAATGCAACACAGGTCCATGCTATCTCCCCTAATCTGTGCAAGCCATTTCCGATCATCCCCAATCCATGGTAGTTGTAACCCCTGCTATTATCCGAGCACAAGACCACCAGAACCAACACCACCACCGGATCTTCACTCCAGCTCCATTCTGCCGCATAGCACCATCACCAACTCATTTACAGTACAGCAACAAGGCTCTTATTCTTAAACTGCAGTTTAACTGCAACATCACATCTGCAATCCACTGTAATTACCACCCTGCAATATTCAGCTTCCTGGTATATCTCCCACTTCAGTATCACTTTCTTCTGCTGCTTCATGACCCTTAGTAACCCTGCCTACTTCACTGCATAACAAAATTACCACCAGTACCTGCTTCTCAGTTCACACTGCTTCTTTTCATTTCACCAATATCTCATTTGCACCCACCAATTTCTTCTCTGCTTATGCAACAGCTGCCACTTATAAGAGCACCCACTATGGCAACAAACCCTGAACTGCTGCCAAACTCAGCAAACCTGCAGATGCCACCACCAAAATCCATTTTCTTTGACTGCAATCCTGCCTGAAGCAATCATCATCTATCCATGGGATAATTCCAGGCCATGGCTCCATTCAATCACAGGAACCATGTAACTCCACCATCTCAGTGTATACTTGCATCTCAAATCCACCCTGAACCAACCAACCAATCACCATTTGTAACTCAGTTTGCACCATTGCATCAATACCCGCTGTAACCACTTCAAATTCTTGTTGCACCTGCAATTCCCATTTACTCCATGACAATATATCAGCTCCTTTCATCTCAGTCACCACCTATAACTACAACTTCTTTTGCTGTAAAAAAAACAATTCATTCAAACAGCTAAACAAGCACCCTATGTGCAGTGTGTATCCAACTGAGTCATCACCATAGTTTACACCAGGGTCAACACAACATCCTTAATCTCCAAACCCTATTTGTTCTTAGTTTGCAGCTCAATCACCACAACAACATACAGATGAGAACCCATGATAATTATTTGCTTGTCTACAACTTCAACTCAGTTCAGTTTCATTAGAATCAACATCGACCACATCTTACTCCATCTGATTCAACTGAGATTAACCCAGATTCAAGCCAAACCCAACTCTTCAATTCACTTTAGAACTCAGACCTCATGAATATCATCATTCACTGCCAATTTCATCAACCCACTTCGAAACCCTAAGTCTTCTTGTTGAACTCGAACTCATCTCAGATTCACCTTTGAATTCGATCATAGCAGCACCGATTTCACTCTCTCAATTTCACTCTCAGACAAATGCCGCTATGGGTTCAGAAATAAAGGTAATGATGAGAAGAATTGATTTCTCTCAATTTTAGGTTTGCTGTAGGAATTGAGAGGGGATACAACCACTTTGTTGAAGTAGATAAGGGGTGAACACCGAGAATGACTATAGACACCCTTGAATAGGATAAGAGCCAACCCACCGACAACCCATTACTTTTGAAATAAAACAGCGACCCCTTATCGTTGGATTGAATCCACATAGAACACGCGGTTGAACGCTCGCCCTCCATGCTCCAAATGAATGCTCTTTTCTTTCTGGAATTCTTCCACCAGCAGCAGCCGCCTCTTATTCCTCAAACCCACTTCATCTCTTCAATTTCTATTCATCACTAAAGTTGTCATGCCTTTCAGACAGAAATCGCATCACCAAAGCCGACATACTTTTCAGACAGAGATGAAGAAATAAAAGCAAATAATGAGAAATAGTCCGCCTCCAACGCTTTTGCCATGTTTCCTCCTTTTTTGATCCAAATGACTCCAAAGTACCTAAATACTCAAAAACGAAACATAAGATACATAATTTACAAGAAAACTAGCAGAGAAAGCATAAACAATAGATAAATAATACGGTGTTTTAGACACCTATCAGATTCCCCCACACTTAGACTTTGCTAGTCCTCGAGCAAATCAAACAAAAATAATTATAAAGAATACATACAACTCCGTCTCGTCGAGGCTACGGTCACTTTAAGCATAAATAACAAGCATTTGAACCCCTAGGTGTCCCTAGTGGACGAGTTTTAGTCTCATGAAGGTTTACAAGAGGTTTGCCTACAAAACCTATATTTCTAACTCCGTCTATTTGTGACAAATCAATGAACGAATCCAAATCGACTACAGGAGGAGGTACCTTGAAAATTCAATTCATGTATTAGTAAATAAAGCTCTAATTAGATATTTGAACAAGCCACAATATTCGGAAACTAACAAACCACAATCATAATGAAAAGATTAAGAAGATGGATATAGATGTAGATATTGGCGAATGTTCACAAGTGTTCGATGTTTCCCATATATGTCTGAAGGTCACTGCCAAGATGAACCTATGCCTATTGGATTGAGCTACTTGGTTTGAATGCTACATCAAATCACTGGCATATACAAGGGAACCAGGAGTGACTTTATTCAACCAATACTTTCTTTTTCTTTTCACTTTTTCACTTTTTTTCTTTCTTTTCTTTTCTATTTTTTTAATAGACAACGTGATTGGATCAAACTGGATCCAAGCGCATGATTCTTGTCAGCAAGTACATGATAGTTGCCTTGGATCCTGCATTCCACGCTTTTTTAGGCGATGGAGACAGGGACTACGTTTCACACATACTGCTATCCAAGTGTCATTGTTATTCCGTTTTGGTCTAATTGGTCGGTCTCTTTTTTTTTTCTTTTTTTTTCTAGTAACTCAACCACTCTATTTCATCCTAGCAGTAATAACAACTCGATTTTTAGTGACCCACCAAAGCACTTAGAGAACAATAGATAAATATGGAAAAACAAAAATAGAATGCGATATGGTGATATTCCGAGATATGGTAACAACTATCATGTTATTTGTGATTTCTGAGCTATGTTCGTCCCCTTTAGTTAATTGGTTCCTCAACTCCTGCAATCAAAATGGTTCCATCCACTAATGGTGTCATCCTAAAGGCACAAGTTTCTAGATTTCGGAGTTCACAAAGCACAATTTTTTCTTGGTTTTTCTATTTTTCTGATTTTTTTTTTAATAAAGGCATAAAACAAAGCAGCAAATAAACTATACAAACATATAAATGCTCCCCCACACTTAAACTTTACATTGTCCTCAATGTAAAATTGAATCGTCCAAAGAAAGTTCAAGGTGGGAAATTCCGCAAATGATATGCAAAAACAAAAAAATAAAGATAAAATGCTTAACGAATAAAAAGATAAAGGTAAAGATACAAAACCGGTGGGTTGCCTCCCACTTAGCGCTTGGTTTAAATTCGTTAGCCCGACGTTCTCCTTGTTTGATAAGACTCCTCCAGAGGGAGCACTTCCACAAGGTTCACTCCTTCCACAACTTCCGAAGAGAAGTTCTCATAATATGGTTTCAACCGGTGCCCATTCACTTTAAGTTCATTCCCTGTAGCTACACTACGAATTTCAACTGCACCATGAGAAAACACATTAGTCACAATAAAATGTCCAATCCAACGTGACCTTAGTTTACCCGGAAATAATTGCAAACGAGAATTAAACAAAATCACTTTCTGCCCAATGCAAAATTGTTTCTTTGTAATCATATTATCATGAAATGCCTTAGTCTTTTCCTTGTAAATCCTTGAGCTTTCAAATGCATCATTGCGAATCTCTTCTATCTCTTGAAGTTGCAACTTCCTTTGCTTTCCAGCCCCATCCAACTCCATATTTCATTTCTTAATAGCCCAAAACGCCTTATGCTTAATTTCTACGGGTAAGTGACAAGGTTTACCGTAAACAATCCTATAGGGAGACATCCCAATAGGTGTCTTGTATGCGGTTCTATATGCCCACAAAGCATCATTGAGGCGCATGCTCCAATCCTTCCTTGTTGGATTCACCATCTTCTCTAGAATGGATTTCACCTCTCGGTTGGAAACCTCGGCTTGTCCATTTGTCTGCGGATGGTATGGTGTTGTAATCCTATGCGACACATTATACTTCTTTAACAAGCCTTGCAAAAACCTATTTTTGAAGTGTGAACCTCCATCGCTAATTATAGCCTTTGGAATTCCAAACCTTGCAAAAATATTTGCTTGCACAAAATCTGAAACAACTTTAGAATCATTAGTTGGGGTGGCCTTAGATTCCACCCATTTCGAGACATAATCCACAGCAAGCAAGATATAATAATTTCCATTAGAATTGACAAAAGGACCCATAAAATCAATTCCCCATACATCAAAAACTTCAACAAATTGAATAACAGTTTGTGGCATTTGATTTCGGGCACCAAGATTGCCTGTTCTTTGGCACCTATCACATGTGATACAAAATGCATGTGCATCCTTAAACAAAGTCGGCCAATAGAAACCACATTTTAATACCTTGAGAGCGGTTATCTTGCTCCCAAAGTGTCCTCCACATGCATATGAGTGGCAAAAAAACAAGATAGAGTTAAATTCAGATTCGGGAACACACCTTCGTATTACTTGGTCACTACAATGTTTCCATAAATATGGATCATCCCATATGTATTGGTTTCCTAACTTCTTAAGTTTGTCCCTATCAGCACGAGACAAGTTCTTTGGGATTTGTTTAGACACTAAGTAATTAACAATATTAGCGTACCATGGTTCTCCAAAAGCAATTGAGAATAGTTTCACATCCGGGAAACTTTCACGCAACGGGATAGCTTCCTTTTCCACAGCAAGACGGCTCAAATGATCCGCAACGGTGTTCTCAATTCCTTTCTTGTCCTTGATTTCAATATCAAACTCTTGCAAGAGTAAAATCCATCGTATGAGCCTCGGTTTCGCCTCTTTCTTTGTAAACAAGTACCTAAGTGTTGCATGGTCAGAAAAAACAACAACTTTTGTACCAATTAGATAAGAGCGAAACTTATTCAAAGCAAAAACAATAGCTAATAACTCTTTTTCAGTGGTAGTGTAGTTTTGTTGGGCCTTATTCAACGTTCTAGAAACATAATAAATGGCATGAGGTATCTTCCCCACACGCTGCCCAAGCACCTCACCAACCGCATAATCACTTGCATCACACATAAGCTCGAAAGGCTTGCTCCAATCCGGTGGTTTAATGATAGGGGCTGAAATCAAAAGCTCTTTCAAACGATTGAATGCCACCACACACTTTTCATCAAAGTTAAAAACCACATCTTTTTGCAATAAGGTACAAAGTGGAGATGCTATCTTGGAAAAATACTTGATGAATCTACGATAAAAACCTGCATGACCAAGGAAAGAACGAATCTCCCTCACCGTAGTGGGAGGGTTTAGAGCACGAATAAGGTATATCTTAGATTTATCAACTTCCAAGCCTTTAGAAGATATTATATGGCCTAAAACTATGCCATGAGTTACCATAAAATGGTACTTCTCCCAATTCATCACAAGATTTGTTTCAACACATAGTTCAAGGATTAGTGACAAATTGTTCAAACAAAGGTCAAATAATCCACCAAAGACACTAAAGTCGTCCATGAACACTTCAATTATGTTTTCAACATATTCTAAAAAGATACTTACCATACACCTTTGAAAGGTAGCTGGAGCATTGCACAAGCCAAAAGGCATCCTTCGATATGCAAAAGTACCGAAAGGACAAGTGAAAGTGGTTTTCTCTTGATCCTCCGGCGCTATCACAATCTGATTATAACCTGAATATCCATCGAGAAAGCAATAATAAGCGTGTCCAGCTAAACGTTCAAGCATTTGATCAATAAAAGGCAATGGAAAGTGATCTTTTCTAGTAGTGGCATTTAATTTCTTGTAATCAATACAAACCCTCCAACCGGTTTGCACACGAGTTGGGACAAGTTCATTTTCATCATTCTCCACCACCGTCACGCCTGATTTCTTTGGTACAACTTGTACCGAGCTCACCCACTTGCTATCGGATATGGGGTAGATAACACCCACTTCCAAAAGCTTGAGTATCTCATTTTTCACAACTTCCATCATTGGGGGGTTCAAACGACGTTGCGCTTCCCTTGTAGGCTTTGCATCGTCCTCCAAACGGATCTTGTGCATACAAACGGCAGGGCTTATACCCTTGATATCAGCGATTGTCCATCCTATGGCCGTCTTGTTCTTCCTTAGCACCCTTAGAAGTTTTTGCTCCTATAATTCACTAAGCTCGTTAGAAACAATCACAGGCAACTCTTCATTGTCACCTAAGTACAAGTACTTTAAATGACTAGGAAGAGGTTTCAATTCTAACTTTGGAGATTTAACAATTGAAGGTTCAAGCTTTTCATCATTGCGAGGTAAAGAAACATATGAAACATTCTTAAGTGAAGATTTTTCCGGTAATGAGTTAAGAGAACCAATGGTTTCCTTAATCTCATCACCGTACTCCAAACCGTTATCAATAGGTGTAGTGAGCACGGTTTCCAAAGAATCAGCGCCATTCAACTCAAACATTTGTTGCGCCAATGTGTCCATCACATCAACGGAGAAACAAAAATGGACATCACTAAAATAGCTTTTGATAATAAAAGAGATTAAATCGTAATTCTAATCATGTATGCAAGCACATGTTTAAGATTGAATATGAATTCCTTGACCAATATCTTTCTCCATTGATTACTTTCAAATATTTACTTTGCCTTTATTTTACTTTTATTATACAAAAATCAGAAATCCCCCATCTTGGTTACTTAGAAACTAGAAATTGATAACTACAATCGCCTCTCTGTGGATACGAACTCTTCCTTACTTTATACTTCATTCATATTTTGTTAAGTAATAAAGTGAATTATTTTTGTGTCGGCTGACAACCGATTAAATTTTGGCGTCGTTGCCGGGGATCCGGTCGCCGAAAAATTGTCTCAGGTCATGATGACATTTCAGACATTGTCACCAATAAGTATGTAATCCTAGCAACTCATCTCTCCTTCTATGCATTTAAAATATTCACAAAATACCACCTAAACCAATTTCTTGTTCTTGCGAAAACGTACCCAAAAGCGTGACGCGTAACTCATACTTCCAGCCATCAATTCTTGCATCCGACTCATACCCCCCTCGCGATTCACTGAAATATTACGATCGACACTTTAACCTCTGAAATCCGACTACCGGAACTATGCTCACCGGCGTGCCATTTTCACTCCGTTTTCGCACTATTTCTGCAGCATGTACTCATCTACAACACCACCTCAGTAGATCAACCACCTGCCCCATAATTTCATACTGCAACACAGGTCCATGCTATCTCCCCTAATCTGTGCAAGCCATTTCAGATCATCCCCAATCCATGGTAGTTGTAACCCCTGCAATTATCCGAGCACAAGACCACCAGAACCAACACCACCACCGGAGCTTCACTCCAGCTCCATTTTGCCACATAGAAGCATCACTAACTCATTTCCAGTACAGCAACAAGGCTCTTATTCTTAAACTGCAGTTTAACTGCAACATCACATCTGCAAGCCACTTTAATTACCACCCTGCAATATTCAGCTTCCTGGTATATCTCCCACTTCAGTATCACTTTCTTCTGCTGATTCATGACCCTTAGTAACCCTGCCTACTTCACTGCATAACAAAATTACCACCAGTACCTGCTGCTCAGTTCACACTGCTGCTTTTCATTTCACCAATAGCTCATTTTCACCCACCAATTTCTTCTCTGCTTATGCAACAACTGCCACTTATAAGAGCACCCACTATGGCAACACACCCTGAACTGCTGCCAAACTCAGCAAACCTGCAGCTGCCACCACCAAAATCCATTTTCTTTGACTGCAATCCTTCCTGAAGCAATCATCATCTATCCCTAGGATAATTCCAGGCCATGGTTCCATTCAATCACAGGAACCCTGTAACTCCACCATCTCAGTGTATACTTGCATCTCAAATCCACCCTGAACCAACCAACCACCATTTGTAACTCAGTTTGCACCATTGTAGCAATACCCACTGTAACCACTTCAAATTCTTGTTGCACCTACAATTCCCATTTACTCCATGCCAATATATCAGCTCCTTTCATCTCATTAACCACCTATAACTACAACTGCTTTTGCTGTAAAAAAAATAATTCATTCAAATAGCTAAACAAGCACCCTGTGTGCAGTGTGTATCCAACTGAGTCATCACCATAGTCTACACCAGGGTCAACACAATAGCCTTAATCTCTAAACCCTATTTGTTCTTAGTTTGTAGCTCAATCACCACAAAAACATACAGATGAGAACCCATGATAATTATTTGCTTGTCTACAACTTCAACTCAGTTCAGTTTCATTAGAATCAACATCGACCACATCTTACTCCATCTGATTCAACTGAGATTAACCCATATTCAAGCCAAACCCAACTCTTCAATTCACTTTAGAACTCATACCTCATGAATATCATCATTCACTTCCAATTTCATCAACCCACTTCGAAACCCTAAGTCTTCTTGTTGAACTCGAACTCATCTCAGATTCACCTCTGAATTCGATCATAGCAGCACCGATTTTACTCTCTCAATTTCACTCTCAGACAAATGCCGCATTGGGTTCAGAAATAAAGGTAATGATGAGAAGAATTGATTTCTCTCAATTTTAGGTTTGCTGTAGGAATTGAGAGGGGATACAACCACTTTGTTGAAGTAGATAAGGGGTGAACACCGAGAATGAATATATACATCCTTGAATAGGATAAGAGCCAACCAACCGATAGCCCATTACTTTTGAAATAAAACAGCGACCCCTTATCGTTGGCTTGACTCCACATAGCACACGCGGTTGAACGCTCGCCCTCCATGCTCCAAATGAATGCTCTTTTCTTTATGGAATTATTCCACCAGCAGCAGCCGCCTCTTATTCCTCAAACCCACTTCATCTCTTCAATTTCTATTCATCACTAAAGTTGTCATGCCTTTCAGACAGAAATCGCATCACCAAAGCCGACATACTTTTCAGACAGAGATGAAGAAATAAAAGCAAATAATGAGAAATAGTCCGCCTCCAACGCTTTTGCCATGTTTCCTCCTCTTTTGATCCAAATGACCTAAATACTCAAAAACGAAACATAAGATACATAATTTACAAGAAAACTAGCAGAGAAAGCATAAACAATAGATAAATAATACGGTGTTTTAGACACCTATCAACTGTCTTTCCCAAGAAGTGCAGAAAACGATCAAGGCGCCGAGGTACACGGTTGAGTCAAGAGTGCCGGATGGGCTTGAAGCATATCTGCCATTTTTGACAAGTCTTTGCAAATGATGCACTTGGCCCAAAGATACCCCATAGGGTGCAACCTCGTAACTATAAGCCCTATGGGCAAAAAGGATAAGAGGTTGCGAACAAAAGATGGTTGTTTGCAAAACCGGATGGGAAGAGCTAACCTTGTATGGTCGATGTACGCTTCCTTGAAGGGGCAAACAAGGGGAAGATAAAGGGCAGCACCCTCCATTAGGGAGATGATACGTTCTATAAGACGCAAATGTCATGAGGCTTCTTGTTCGCAAGAACATAAAGGCTTGTCATATTTGTGCAACAATAATATTTCTGCGAATAAAAAAAAAATATATATATACATATTCGCAGAGTTACATATAATGAAGTTAAGATGAGATCAATGGGTTATTACATGAAAGTGTGATAACGTCCTGCGATTTCATCGCAAGACAATAATGTTACGAGGTTGTATATTCGCAAAAATATTCAAACTCGTCATATTATCGCAAAAATATTATCACAAAAGAGGTGGCAAAATAAGACCTTTACTTAGGAAGGCATGATAAGACCACAGCAACTAATGAAACCAATTCCATCAATATCATTGGGGAATTTTTACGAGAATATATATATATATAAAGAATTCATAATAATAGAGGCAGTTTTGTTCGCAGTCAAAGACGGATATTTCATATTCATTAAATTTTATGAGGGTTGAATACTTCTTGCACTTCTTCAAAAATTCAATACTCTTTATACTTTTTCAGAGATTCGATACTTCTTATACTTTTTCAAACATCTAATGTTTCTTCACGGATTGAGTACTTTTTATACTTCTTCAAGGATATCTCATACTTCGTATACTTCTTCAAAGGATATTTCATACTTCTTATACTTCTTCAAGGATGTTTCATAATTCTTCACGGAGATTTCATACTTCTTATACTTCAAAGGGGAGATTTCTCATTTACTTCGCAACAAATAGAAACTTCGCAACTTAAACAGTGGCAGATACTCTAATATTTACAACAATAATTGATCATCTGAAGAGCGATAATAAGGGGAAAGGGAATACTAAGCTAAGTCTTCAAGATATATTATTTCTCTTCATATGATCAAGTCATGCAATTTCTCTTCATATGATTAAGTCATGCGAATCTAGAGAAAGATCAAAGTAGTATCACAAAATACAAAGTATACTTCATCTATAGAAAACAAACAGTAAGCAGGATCGTCTATAGAAAGAGAATCAACAGTAATTAAGAGAAAGGGTTTAAAAGAAGGAAAACAAAGTTGTTCGTAAAAAAGAGGAATAACAGGAGGATAATCCATCATGCTTAATGCTCCTCGTCAATGTTTTGTGCTGGATCTTTAGGAGGGGTAGGACCATCAACAGGAATTTCTTTTTGGAGATCATATTCTTTCTTACCACCATCTTCATCAGTAGCAACAGGAGAATGTTCCTCACCATCAAGTCCTTCATCATCACTCTCGTAATCAAAGTCGCTATCAGGATCATGAACAACTTCATCATCAGATATTTCCAAAGGCTTAACTTTCACTGGAGGAAAGGATTTTGATAAAAGAATATTGTTTGTGAAGACTTGAGCTTTTAAATGACTTTCACGAGCTAAAGCCTTTTGGTGGTTAGTATCCTCAATGTCTTTGGCATAAGCAAGGTAGTTGAATCTCCGATTGGCACGATCACGTGAATCAGTTAAACGAGTAGAAAGCAAAGTATTCCTCTTGCGAAGATTAGAATAGGAGGACTGAAGCTTAGAACAAGTAGTTTCTAACGCAGCTTTAGCATTGCGAAGGTTGTTTTCGGATTCTGCGAGTAAAATAGAATTCAAAGGAGTCAATCATGCGAGTATAACAAAGTTCAAAAATATGTCAAAGGCAGTCAAATTTTAATGACTACCTTCTCTTTGTGAAGTAAGAAATTGAGCTAAAGATAGACAACAATTCTTCATTTGATCCATAGCTTTATCAAAACCATCACCAACTAATCCTTCAAGTCTGGATTGAAGCTTTTGATCTTTAGAATGAAGAAATTCGTTATCCTTCGCAAGTTTTGTATTAAGGTTTCTTACTTGGGAATGTTCTTCTTTAAGTTTATTCCTCTTAGTACTCAGGATTATGTTCTTATTAAGAAGGGATTTCTTCTCGGCGGCAAAAGAACTTCTCTCAGCATCTGAAGACTTCTTTAATTCCTCAAGTTCACCTTTTAACAAATAAAGGAGATTTTCTTGATCGCAACATTTACTCTGAAGAACATTCAATTGTTGTGAAGAAACGGTCATTATATTCAAATGCGAACATCTTTCTTTTGATAAGGTTTCAATCTCTTCTAATAGGGTTTCTATTCTTAAATCGTCTTTAGTCAAAGAAGAGGTGAGCTGAGATATTTCATCATTCAAAAACTTTTGATCGTAAATTAATTGGGTATTCTCTTGGAAAAGGGCATCAAAATTATCAAGAGCACATGAATGAAGATTAGATAAGTGGGAGAATTGGTTCAAAAGACTTGCATGCTTGGCTTGAGATTCTTTTGCGTCTGATTCATGATGAAGTACCAACATTCTACATTTCTGGATAGATTCTATAAAGGGGAATGGGTTTAAATGGGTGTTTCAAGCATGCGAGGAGTAGAAGTAAATAAAAAGAAAGAAAATATAAAGATAATAGTAATACCTTTTAATGCATCATTCCTCTTGCGAAGGATCGCACAATCTAGAGAATCATTCTGAAGCTGATGATTCACTTTACGAAGATTCTCACATTCCGCTTTCAAAGATTCCTGAGATTGGCGAAGCAATTCAACTTCTTTTTCCAAGGATTGACGTGAAATAGAAATATCAGGATTGATGAAATTATTGAGCACTTCACAAAATTCAGATTGCGAACGAATGTTTGAAGACTTCGCAGTACTGCTTAAAACCTCAGATAACATTTGGAAAATTGAATAAATTCCATCTCGAGCTTCTTGAGAAAGAGGAGAAGAATTTGAAGGAATCAGAGCAAGTTGTAAATTATTTGGAGAAACAACACTCAAGGGGCTAGGGGTAAAAATAGGTTTTTTGGGAGACGAAGTTGAGAAAGTATCTTGCGAAGGTTAATCTCGAAGAAGTGTTGATAAATTGACATTGGTGGGAGATTGAAAACTGGGTAATAGAGTAGAGGCAGGAGTTTGCGAAGAAGTATTTTCACGAGGGGGAGAGGGAAATTCTTCATCAACCTCAGGAAGGAAGTCATCAATTGAAATTGAAGGTGTGGGTTTAATCATACGAGTTCTCTTGTTAGGGTTGGGTTTTTCACCGACCTACGAATCAAAAGGAAGATTAAAAACTGAGGCAACAATATATTGTTTAAAAAAGAAGAAAAAGTATTTTAACTAACTTTTGATTCTCGGATTTTCTTCTTCGAAGATTAGGACTTGGGTTTTTAGTTGAAGGTTTCACTTGAGGGGTATCTTTGCTGAAACAAATCAAAATCAAGCAATAAATTGGATATAAATCAAAGGAATAAACAAATGAAAGATGCGAGAAATAAAAGAAAATTACCTTGGAGAACTCATGGTGGGATTAACAGGAAGAGAAAGTGATAACCGAAGAGGTGATAAGAAGATGAAATTGCATAAGTAAAAAGAGAAGGTAAGAAAAAGGTAAGGAAGGGAATAAAAAGGAATTTATATAAGGGAATGGTTAAGAAAAGGACGGTTACAAAAGACGTGTCCAAATCCTAATAAAAAGAATAAGTAACGGTTATATTCTCACGATCATTACTTCTTCGCAGAAATGACATGAGAAGAGGCAAGATGTAGGTACCAAATATCGCAAGGTATTGGTTCACGAATATCGTAACAAGTATAAGGGGAAGGTGTCACAAGATAATGCGATAATAAAAGAAACACGAAAGATGTGTGAAGGATTTGCGAACATGAAATAGATTTGCGAATATAAGTTGCGATATTTCGCAACTTACATACAATTGTATAGATTTCTCTATAAATAGTAGTTCAAATGTAAAATTTGAGAGGTTCTTTTAATAAGTGTTAGGAAATATCTTAGGAAAGAGAATAGAGAAAGTTGTGACTATTCTAGTTCCATTTAGATACTTCTTTGTAATCAATTGAGAGCATTAATAAGAAAATTGTCATTCATCATCAAGAACTTGATAAGTTTTACAAATTCTACTGAGGGTGTAGTTGTAGGATATTCTGCAACTACAAAGTTGAATTTTTCTTTTCTTCAAGGGAGGAGCACCAGATTTTCCTCCGCGAGAAGCAGAAGATTTTTCCTTGAGAGGCGCAATAGATTTATCTTTGCGAGATACATCTATGTCTTTCCCCTTGGTTTTTACAATTTTTACAGGTTCTATTTCTTCAATTACCTGCGAACACAGATAAAGATAAGAAATAGGGGCAACAATATATTGTTAAGATTTATAAAGAAGTATTTCTTACTTCATCTGTGAGTAATTGAAGAGTTAAGCGAGTAGCAAGTTTCCCAGACTTCTTGTATCTGGATTTTAACCTTTCAATCTAATAAAAAGGGATAGTCAGCGAGAGATTAAAGATATGGAAAGATTGATAATAATAACTTACTATACAAAGACTTAAGAAGAACATACCTCTTTATTTCTCTCAGTCCAGTTAAAGACCCACGGTTGATATTCTGTAAGATTCGCAGGAAAAGTATGAAGACCAGAGATATAAGGACCTTCAAGACATAAAGGAAAGATGAACCATTTGTCATCACTATAGTGGCGAGGGCCTTGATTAGTACTTGTATTCCAATCGAAATCCAGCATAAGTGTTTTATCTTCAGCGATCTTATCTTTCTTTTGCAAACGGACACCCTATCAAGTGCTATCTCTCTTCATGGGGATAATGTCATAATTTATGAAGAAATTATCTACGGTATACATCGCAGGAATAATTGGAATATCCTTAAATTCAGGATTCTTCGCGGTTTCAGGATAGCGAGATTTTTTATTAGCACCATGAGTAGCATATTCCATCAACAGACGAATGCAGTCCCCACTCATCTGATATATCGCTAGCGAAAACTTCTCTTGAGAAAGAATCTCATAAAATAGAGGAAGTTCAGGTTTATAAAGAGGAATGGGAAGACCAGCTTCAAGATGACCTAGCGAGACTATGATTTTCTCGCGATTACATTGAAAGTTAGAAAATAATGGTACAGAAAGTTCAGACTTAGGGTTTTGATTGGGAATGGTGGATAAAGTAAAACCTTTGTCTTCATATTCTTTTTGAATCTTCTCGAAGGCAGCCTCATATTTGCGACCATCTACAACCATCTTGAGTATGGGAATGAAGATTGAATAATTAAAAAATTGAGAGAAAATTTATGAAAATAACAGATCCGGAATTTACGGAAGAATAGTGAATTTGCAGAGAAATTATGGAAAGAAGAATGAAAGAAGTAAAGAGAAGAAAGAAAACGAATGAGGAAGTATTTATAGAAGGAGAGATTTCTCGAGAACATGAATATAATAAATGCAGAGGAAAGACGTGAACGGTCAGATCGCAGCGGTTGAAAAGGACGTGTCAAAAATTGAATGGAAGAAAATATACATGAAGACAACTGGCGAAGAATATAGAAACGTGTAAAAATAGAAGAATGCAAGAGATAAACAGTTACGGCATTATAAATGTAGGACCAAAATATCGCTACAACACTATTTCTGCGATATTAACAACACTTTTGCGAGCGTCATAGAAGATTCTTTAACGACACTTCGCGAGCGTCACAGAAGAACCCAAAAGAAGCTGAATATAGAAGAAATACAAAGAGAGTATGTTTATCCCGCGATGGTTATCAATTTTTCGAGAGAGAATATTATAACAATCGCGATAAGATCGCAAAGTATATCCGAAAAAGGAGGAAAACTTAGCTGTCATCCACTATGTAAAACCCTATATAAAGGGTTCGTTAGGTTCATAAAAGGATGATGTCTTTTGGAGAGTTGATAAGATTTTGAGGAGAGACAAACTCTAGAAAGAAATTTGTACTTCTGAGTTCTTATGTCTTTTGTAAAGAATTAAAAAGTTAAAATAATAAAAAAGTGTCGTAATTCATTCTCAAGCATAATTCAATTTCTGTAGATTCTTATCAGGGGTGTAGTGTAGGAAATCCTGCAACTACATTTTGGCTCCCGAAACAGGGACTGAATTAACAAAAATTGAAGAGAAAGTGAAGAAGAATATAAGGATTGTTTAAGGTTAAGGAAATCATTAAGTAAATTGGTGAGATAATTGAAGGGAGAATGATGAATCAAAGAGGATTGTAGAAAATTGGAGTGTGATATGGTAACAAGAACAATGATTGATAGATTTCATGAAAATATTAAGGGGACGATACACAAACGGGATTTTGAAGGAAGGAAAATTATGACGGTGGAAAAAATATCACCATTGAAAGATTGGGAAAAGCAAGAAATCACGTTTACAGCAGCAGAAATACCATAAGAAGATCTAAGTCATATATCTCCATTGGTGGTCACAGTAACCACTATACCAATGAGAAAGGAGAAATCAATAAAAACTGTAGAAGAATGGGCTATGAATATAACTTTGGTGGACACAGGAAGTTCTGTAGACATGATATTTTATCATACTTTCAAGAAAATGGGATATAAGGATGAAGAAATGTCTTATTCAACATATCATGTTCATGGATTTGGAAAGACATTAACAAAACCTAAAGGCGAGATAGTGGTACGAATTCCACTAGGGGAGATTGAAACACAAGTAACGTTATGTGTGGTAGATGTGGAATCACCGTATAACATTATATTAGGAAGACCATGGATACATGCAATTAAGGCTGTAGCATCAATGTTGCATCAATGCATTAAGTTTCCTACACCCAGTGGAATTGGAGAAATCAGAGGAGACACAGATTTTGCGAAACTGTGTTGCCAAATTGAAGTAAGAAATTATGAAAGACGTCCAAAACTGCGAAAAGCTCGCAGAAAATTGGCGAGAGAAACGAAGAAGGAAGAAGAATTTAAAGTTTACATGATAAGAGCAAAAGAAGGAAAAGGAATACCCAGTGAAATCCCACAAGAATGAGATGAACTCGCGAGAATTATGAAAGCACCAACACCAATGGGAGAACCTAAAGCCAGTTATATCGCGGCAGAACCAACAAAGGAAATAAATATTGGGAGTAAATAAGAGCCTAAAATGCTGAAAATTGGGACTAGAATGGAGGCAGATGAGGAAGAAAGAACTAAAAATATTTTGCGAGAGTATGCAGATATCTTCGCGTGGAGCATGGATGAGATTCCAGGGATAGACCCGTCAATAGCATGTCATAAATTAGAAATCAACAAAAACATAAGACCATTTAAGCAAAGAATAAGGAAGATCGCAACAACATATCATTCTCAAATAGAAGAAGAATTACAGAAGATGCTCGACGCAAGAATTATAAGGCAAACAAAATATCCAGAGTGGATTGCAAATATGGTAGTGGTCCCAAAGAAGAATAAGGGGATAAGAATTTGTATAGATTTCACTGATTTAAACAAGGCTTGTCCTAAAGATAGTTTTCCATTACCAGATATTCCACAGATGGTTGAATCAGCAGCAGGAAATGCTAAAATATCATCGTTGGATGGGTATAAAGGATATAATCAAATCCCTCTCGCTGAAGAAGATCAAGAACATACCGCATTTTTTTGCCCCAAGAGGATTATATTGTTATACAAAGATGTCATTTGGCTTAAGAAATGCTGGTGCAACGTATCAAAGAATGGTGGAGAAGGTGTTTGAAAAGTGGATCCACAAAACATTAGAAGTGTATGTAGATGATATGCTGATCAAAAGCAAAGAAGCTGAGAATCACGTGCAAAATTTAAAAGAGATCTTCGATCAAATGCGGCAATTCAATATTAAAGTGAATCCTGATAAGTGTACTTTGGAGTAACTTCAAGGAAATTTTTGGGGTATATTGTATCAAAAGAAGAAATACAAGTTGATCCAGAAAAGGTACAAGCAATTCGCGATATGCCAACACCTGCGACGGTAAAAGATGTGCAAAAATTAAATGGACTCTTAGCCTCGCTAGGAAGGTTTATTTCGCGATCTTCAGACAAGTGCAAACATTTTTTTCGATATACTCAAGTAGGTAGAAAAGTTCAAGTGGATAGATGAATGTGAAAAATATTTTCAAGGAATAAAGAACATTTAACGAACATAACTATTTTACAGAAAGCTGAACCGGGAGAAGAATTATTGATTTATCTTGCAACAACCACATATGCGCTAAGTGCTGTGTTGATACGAGTAGATGCAGGGGTAGAAAAACTAATTTATTACATCAGTAAAACATTCAATTCTGCAGAGAGAAATTATTCAAAGATTGAGAAACTAATTCTAGCATTGGTACATGCAACTTTCAAACTTCGCATCTATTTTCAAGCACATAAGGTCAAAGTGTTAACGAAAGTTCCAATTGAGTCAGTAATGAAAAATTCAAAGAGATCAGGCAGAGTTGAGAGATGGAATGCACAGGTAGGACACTTTGATATACAATATGAAATTTTATCCTCGCCAAAATCACACGTCATCGCAGAGTTCTTAGCTGAATTTCCTTTAGAAGATGATGAAGCTGTGGAAGAGATGATGGATATAGAAGAGGAATGTGGAGATCCAAAAGAGATATTAACAGAACCCAACAGATGGGAAATATTAGTGGATGGATTATCCAATGGAGAAGGAAATGGAATTGGAGTTGTTTTCATATCGTCAGAAGGAGAAAAAACAACTTTTTCATTTAGACTTGAATTTGCGTCAACTAATAATGAGACAGAGTATGTGGCCGTGATCCATGCTTTAAAATTTGTGATAGAAATGAATTTGGAAAATGCGAGAATCACCAACGATTCACTATTGGTTATTCGCCAGATAAAAGGAGAATACACAACAAATGAACCATCCTTGATAAAATACAAAAGACTTGTTGAAGAATTATCTGCGAGAATTCCAAAAATAAAGTGGAGACTTATATCAAGGAAAGATAATAGACTTGCAGATGCTTTTGCTTTCATATATAGTATGATGACAAATCCATTGGCAAGGTGCATAAAAATTCAAACACTTTCATTTCCGTCGATAAACAAGGAAGAAGAAGAGACAGATGTAATGATGGTAGAAACTAGCGAAGGAGAGCCAACGAGCAATATCACAGATTGGCGAGCAGATCTTCATGCATACTTGGAAAGAGGATAAATCCCAAGAAATCGATTGGAAGCGCATAAATTAAAGAGTAGGGCAACCAATTATGAATTAAGAGATGGAGTATTATATCGCAGATCTTTTAATGGACCATCGCTAAGATGTTTGACGAGGGAAGAAGGACAAAAGATATTGAAGATATTGCACAGTGGTGATGCTGGTAATCACAGTGGAGGAAAATCTTTGGCATATAGAACAAAAATGCAAGGCTACTACTGGCCATATATGCATGAAGATGCAAAATAACTCTCAAGGCGTTGTGAAGATTGCCAGCGATATGGAAAGAAGATACATGCACTAGGAGCACCATTATCATCGTCAACAAGTGTATGGCCTTTTGGGAAATGGGGGTTAGATATCGTGGGACCATTTGTACCTGTTTCTGGACAAAGAATATATTTGATCGTCGCAACATATTATTTCACAAAATGGGGAGAAGTAAAGGAAGTACAACATATTCGCGATAAAGATATTTTTACATTCATATTTGAGAATATAATCTGCAGATTCAGGATTCCAGCACAGTTGGTATCTGATAATGGAAAGCAATTTGAAGGGCAGAATATAGAATTGCTACTCAATGCATTTAAGATAAAATGTGGAAAATCTACTCCTTTATATCCACAAGCAAATGGTCAAGCTGAAGCAACCAATAAGACAATCGCAGACATCTTAAAAAACAAGCTAGAAGGATACCACAGAGCATGGTGTGAACAGGTGCATAATGCAATATGGGCCTACAATACAACTAGATGAGAAGCTACTGGAATGTCACCTTTTTGTTTGACATATGGAGTTGAAGTTGTGTTACCAACAGAAGTCGTTATTCCTACAACAAAAAGGGAGGATTGGGAAAGAAATCTAAGTGCTGGAATGATTTTAAATAAATTGGATGAATTAGAAGAAAAAAGAGAAAAAACATTGCAACATATGGAAAATTACCATCGAAGATTAGCTCATGAGTACAACAAACGTGTTAAGAAACGTGAATTTCAACCTGGCAATTTAGTGCTGAGAGAAACACCAAGTTATCAGCGAGAGAATGGTGGAAAGTTGGCGAGAAAATGGGATGGACCATACATCATTAAAGAGATAGTTGGAACTTGGGCATACAAACTAATGGATCCTGAAGGAAGAGATGTTGGTCAAAGACTCGATAGACCATGGAATAAATTATTTCTGAAAAGGTATTATCAATGACATCTTCTACAAGATAAGAGATACTGGTATGTTATATGATGAAATAGGTAATAAATTCTTCTATCTCTATTTACAACTGAAAAATTCTTCTGATAACAAAGCACAACAAGAACAGCGAGCATCATCGCAAGAAAAGCGAATATAAATTTCGCAGAGATTAATAGAATGGGACAAACCTTTATGGCGTGCACCCTAGTTCGCAAATAAAATTTCGCAAGAGGAAAATGTAAGACCTAATAGCACGTCATAGGAGGGGGTATCTCTTGACATTATTCGGGGGTAAGGTTATACCGCTGCTGGATCCTGAGTTATGCAGATGTTGGGGTTAAAGAAAACCTATCCGGGAGAGAGATCTTGGATTTCTAACTATATAAGGTTATACCCTAGTTGGAAGACTGAGAATCTCTTCCAAGAAGTGCAAAGTATGACCAAGGCACCGAGGTACACGGTTGAGCCAAGTGTGCCTGGGGCGTACGAAACTCCCTTGCCATTCTTGGTAAGTCTTGGCTATGATGCACTTGGCCTGAAAAAAACCCCACTTAGGGTGCAGTCTTGTAACTATAAGCCATATAGGCATAAAGGATAAGAGGTCACAAAACAGCTGGTTGTTGGTAAATCTGGATGGGAGGAGCTAGTCTTGTATGGCCGATGTTCCCTCCTTGAAGGGGCAACCAGGGGGAGATAAGGGCGGCACCCTCTATTAGGGAGCTGATAAGTGTCTTAATACGGCAATGTCACAGGGCTTTATGATCGCAAGAACATTTAGGCCTGTCATATTGTCGCGTGACATAAATGATACAGAGGCAACAAGCCACAAGAGAAATGTTAAGATGAGATCAATGGGTTTTTACATGAAAGTGTAAAGACGTCCTGCGATTTCATCGCAAGACGGCAATGTCATAAGGTTAAATTCTTGCAAGAGAGTTTATGCTTATCATATTGTCGCAGAGATTTTGAAAGAACATGGATAAGACAAGATCAAAGGGTCTTTACATGCAAATGTTAAGAAATCCTGCGATTTTGTCGCAGAAAGAAATAGTTTGGCAAAATAAGACCTTTAATTAGGAAGGCAAAATAGGACCAAAAGAATAATCTTACCAATTAACTATTCTATTTTAAGATTGCAGGAAATATTCATTCATCGCAGAGAAATTCACCATTTCAAGAAAGATAATAAAGGGCATATAGGGGAATGAAGAAGTAACATTTCATTATCTTCCTTGAAAATATTCAAAGTAAACTAAGTTGAAAGTTAAATTCTAAAAAGGTTTCAAAAGTTACATCGCTCGCAAGAAAGAAAAAGGAAAAGAAAGCAAAAATAAAGTTCAAGCCTCGCTAAATTCATTATTCTTGCTCGTCAGATTTATTATTCTTGCCAGAGTTATCAACTTTATCAGCATCCTTTTCACCACGGGTCTCTTCATCTTTTAATTCTTCATCAGCGATTACTTCGCCACTTGCAGTTACTTCTTTGGGAGGACTTTTTTCTTCTTCTTCACCATCTTCTTGGGAGATATTTTCTTCATCATTAGTAAACTCTAGATCTTCATCCATGGGAAGAGGAATTTCATCATCGTCAACCTTTAGAGGAGGAACAGATACATGAGGGAGAGAATGGGAGAGCGGAATCTTGTTCACAAGAACTTCATCACTGAGGTGGACCTTGCGAAGGAAACCTCTATCACGATTCCTAATCTCTATATTTTTTAAAGTACTCGAGATAATCAAGTCTTCTTTCTGCTTTGTCGCGGGCTTCAAGATAATTGGAAAGAAGAGACTTGTTCTCTTTGCGAACTTTATCCAATTTGTTGGTAAGATCAGCAATGGTAGAATGAAGACTTCTTTCAGATTCTGCGAGTGAAAGTGATAAAAGATCATTTAGTCAAAGATTTTGCAAGAAATATAACACAAAATTTAACAGAAAGGTCAATAAGAGAGAGGCAGTAAATTGACTACCTTCCTTCTGCGAGGTTAAGTTTTGAATTAATAAAAAGAAACAGTTTTCCCATTGATTCATAGCGTCATCGAATTTATCGCCAACCACACCCTTCAGACGAGATTTCATGTTTTTTTCTCTAGTGCGTAGATACAAGTTTTCCTTTGCTAGTAAAGAATGAGATTCCTTCAATTGAGAGCACTGGTCTTGAAGCTCACTGGCCTTCAAACTAAGAGTTAACCTACCTTTGATAAGTTTATCCTTCTCAGCAGCGGATGATTCAGTTACTTCCTTAAGCTCATTTTTAAGGGAACGAAGAGACTTCTCCTGATTATCGCATATCCTTTGTAGATTACTCAATTGCTGTAAAGAAATCGCCATCAAGCTTGAAAATCTATGTTTTTCTTGGGATAAAGTTCTATTTTCATCTGATAAAGATTCTACCGCCAGGTTAGACTTGGTTAACGAATATGAGAGACGATAAACCTCATTACTTAATAAACTTTGATTTCGCGATAATTGATTATTCTCATTAGTAAGATTATCTATTTGATCAATCGAATATGTATGAAGATTATCTAATCTATTATACTGGTCCATCAAATAATCTATTTCAAATGAGCTTCATAGGCAATAGATTCAAACTTAAGTCTCTCCATGAAATGAGTCCGATTTGAAACTAATATATGAATCAAGAATTTAAGAAAAAGACTTGAGTACAGAAGATATAAAAGTAAAACAGAAAAACAAAAGAGCAAAGGCAAGAAAAATGTACCTTTCAACTCGTCATTTTTTCTGCGAATATTCTCGCAGTCTAGAGAAGAATTGCGGAGCATATGATTCAAAGTATCGCATTCAGCAGTCTTGGTTTGAAGGCTTCTTCTCAGAGCTTCAACCTCATTTTCCATAGACGCTCGTGAAACATTACAATCAGAGCCAAAATATTTGAGTAGAGTCTCGCAAGCTTCATATTGAAGGGGATCAGTAGAGGACTTTCTAGCATTGTCTAAAATATTGGACAAGATTTTAAAAGCAACATCAACACCTGCAAAGGTTTCATTTAATGAAGGAAGGGGTGTATAAGATGAAGTAGTAATGAGAGCAAGTTGATGATTTGCATCGTTTGCGATGGTTGAGTTGTCAGGAGGAGGGGTATTTAGAAAAACAACAGTTGAAGGAAGTATAGGACTATGAGGAGTCTCCGTCTTAGAAATTTTAGAAGCTTGATTCGTCAAAGGGTCAGAAGAGGTAGAAGTATGAGCAGTGACATCCTCGCAGACAAAAGAAGAAGGATTTGGTTGCGACAATGTGGAAGTAGCCCTCACGGATGCTAGTGGGGGAATGATGAGATTATCTCCAATAGTCTTAAAGTGGCGAGATCTCTTGGGAGGTTTAACAGAGTTTTCGTCATTCTGCGAATAATAATTCAAATAAGAAACAGAGGCAACAATATTGTTATTAAAAAATAGAGGGTGTTTCTTACTACCTTATCATTCGCAGAACTCCTCTTCTTCTTCTCAGCTGGCCTTTTGCGAATATTAGGGTTTTGAGTTGTGGATTGTGTGTTAGAGATAGTTCCGCTGAAAAGAAGATATAACATGGAAGTTATGAAGAATCAAATAAGAAAAGTTGGAGAATATAAATAAAAATTGGTTTAAATAAATATCATAAGTCAAGAAATATACCTTGGTGACTCCATTAAAACAGTAGCAGGAGAATATGAAGAATAAAGTTGCAGATGAAAGACGAAGTAAATGGATGAAGAAGATAAAGAAACGGAAGAGGAAAATTAGTTCTGAAATTTAACCCCACCTTTTATAGGCAAAAAGGAGTTGACCTATTAAGCAAACACGTGTCAATAAAAAGAGGGCTAAACAACACGTGTAGGCGGTAAGGCTATATTAACGGAACTTTGTCGAGAAGAAAATATAAGGGGAAAAGAAGTTGCGAGTATTAGTTCTCATGATCTTCTCTTCTTCTCAGAAAAGACATGAGAAGAGGCAAGATGTAGGACCAGAATATCGCTACAACACTATTTCTGCGATATTAACAACACTTTTGCGAGCGTCATAGAAGATTCTTTAACGACACTTCGCGAGCGTCACAGAAGAACCCAAAAGAAGCTGACGATAAAAGAAATACAAAGAGAGTATGTTTATCCCGTGATGGTTATCTATTTTGCGATAGAGAATATTATAACAATCACGATAAGATCGCAAAGTATATCCGAAAAAGGAGGAAAACTTAGCTGTCATCCACTATGTAAAACCCTATATAAAGGGTTCGTTAGGTTCAGAAAAGGATGATGTCTTTTGGAAAGTTGATAAGATTTTGAGGAGAGAGAAACTCTAGAAAGAAATTTGTACTTCTGAGTTCTTATGTCTTTTGTAAAGAATTAAAAAGATAAAATAATAAAAAAGTTTCATAATTCATTCTCAAGCATAATTCAATTTCTGTAGATTCTTATCAGGGGTGTAGTCTAGGAATTCCTACAACTACAATAAAAATTTCAGTTCTCATGATCTTTCCTCCTTCGCAGAAAAGACATGAGAAGAGGCAAGATGTAGGATCAGAATATCGCCACGACAATATCCTTGCGAGATTAACAACACTTTTGCGAGAATACTGCGAGCTCTTCAACAACACTTTGCTAGTGTCACAGAGTAAGTAAAATAATGACGTAATAGATGACGATTGAGGAAATACGATAAGAGCATGATTTATCTGCGACGGTTACAATGCTTGCTTGCGAGATTTCATATCATAGTTGTAGCGATAAGATTGCAAATCAAATCCGAAAGTAAAGGACAACTTAGGTGTCATCCATTATGTAACTACCCTATATATAGAGACCCACTATGTTCAAAGAGAGGAAGATGTATTTTTTAGAGTTGAGAAAGTCTTGAGGAGAGAGAAACATTGAGAGAATATTTGTATTATTGATTTCTTCCAATTCTGTAAACATTTCTGAGAATTAAATGATAAAGAGTCATTTTAATCTTTAAGTATAAGTTGATTATTGTGAAATATTAACAAGGGTGTAGTGTAGGATTTCCTGCAACTATAATAGAAAAAACCAAGGGATTTGAGTTATGATTTCTCTTTTTCCGTCCTTTATAATTTTTTGTGTTCCACGGGGAAATTCTTTTGGAAAAATAAAACATACTGGAACTAACAACACCATCAACATAATAGAAAATGTCAAGAATTAATTCATGAAACAATTCATGTAAAGAAGTTGATTTCTCAAAAAATCCAGAGTTAGACTCTTCGTGTAGTTGATCAGTTATGTTACAACTAACGGAATACAGAAGAGGAGCATTGCTCTTGCTGACTAAAAAATCAATATCATTATGAAAATTATTCATTATAACTTGATTTAGCCTGTCAAAGGACCCTTGTTCATTCTGGAGGAAAAATTCAACATCAGAAGTTAAGCTTTCAAGTTTCTTTTCAATTCCTGAAAGGACTTCAAGGGATTTTAAATCTGGTGAAGATTTTGACGAAATTTCTTCTACTGATTTAGTTAAACCAGTTATGAAAGAGAATTATGAAACCCCTGGATATGGTGGTGCATTTATTGAGATAACACTTCTGTCCATAGAGTCATATCGCTACAAACACAGACCTGTAAGGTCTTGAACGTGTTTTCCTGCTCTGATACCAATTGAAAAAGCGGGGGTCTAACAACCACACCTAATATTTTGATCAAGGTTGTGAAATTGTGAATCGCGAAGCGAATCGTTTTTCATTTTTGAGAATTCTCTTTCATAACTGGATGGCAGATAAGTTTTCCTCTTATTTCGAGTTGATTATGCGATTGTACCTCGATTAGTTACAATGTTCACTCTCGCAAGTTTTGTAACCATCGCAAGACAAACATGATTTTCTCAAGTTTTCTTCACTCGTCATTTTTTACGTCGCTCTTTTGACTGCTTTTGTGACACTCGCAAAGTGTATTTGAAGATCTTGCGGTGATGATCGCTGGGAAGTGTTGTTAATCTCGCAGAGAAGTATTGTAGCGATATTCTGGTCCTACACGGATGGAGTTAAAAAACTCCAGCAGAAATTCTCGGGTTTGAGAACTTCGCCAGTTCGCGGACTGAAGCTCACGCTCTTCTCCGGTTCTCTTGGTCAACAAAGTTCGCATACTTTGGTTCAAGGAATAAAGACTTATACACATATGTGTTTCCACAACAATGCTTATATCCTCCATTGGTTATATTCTCTAAACTCTCATTTCAATCATTGAAACATTCTCAGAGGATGTTATATAGTTGTTATTCACAAACCATTTTTCGTCAGAGCAATTTTTAAAGTGATTAAAACTTAACATGACTTTCATCACTAGGTAAAGATGAACTTGGATAAAGCGAAACCTTTACCAACACATATTTCGAGAAATAAATAGGCGAGGTATACTTAACTCGAAATACCAAATGTGTATAATCTTAGTCTATACCGCAAAACGACTTTTGTCTCAAGATAGGTGATAAATAGACTTTTAAGTGATAGATAAGTTCAAGTCTCCACATACCTTTTAGTCGATGTAGATCCACCAGTTCCTTGAGTAGTCCTTCGTCTTGTATGATGATTCCCATGGAGTTCTTATGCTCAACTACACTTTCTATCATAGTCTTATACCATACCTATAATAGACTAGAAATAAAGACTTATAATTTTGATCACTAACATTGACAAACATGCTTGAGATAGCAACGCATGCGAGTTCGACCGAGCAATGCTATAACAATGAGAGATTTATCTCTCAGTTGCAATCCCAAACTTTCACAAAATGGTTGATCTTAGGTCAGGTTCAGTTAAAATCCTAACCCAAACAATGCTAGCACTAGCAATAGTGGTGGTACTCCAGAAACTACTCCCACTTCCAACAACGGTGTTGGTAATAACACACCTCCTCAAACCAAAATCGGAAGCAATCCTCTCTTCGGACAGTCTCCGGTAGAAATCAGAGAAAATCCGCCTACCATAGATGATCCCATGAAGATGCAAGAGACTCTCGCCAAAAATCAAATTGACATGGCTACCACTAAGAAGGAGTTATGCAATTATCTCAAAACTCTCACAGACAATATGTCAGAGAAAACTCAGAAGAAAGGAAAATCCAAAGACACATCTCTGGCTGCTGATCCTGAAATTTCTCTAATCCACGTGGTAGATTATGATGAAGTCTGCAAAGCTGCAGATGAACTACCAGCAAAAGAATCTACAGGTTTCATGATAAATGCATTTATGTGCCTATTTTGATCTCAATTACATGTATTGTTAGTTCTCGATTGTGTACTTATTTGGTCTATTTATGTGCTTGTAGGTGTTTTTGGGGAAATAAGCTTTTGCGGAGAAATTGGTTCGAAAAGTGAAATTTGCACACCAAAAGGACAATTGCTAAAGGGACCCTCAGTTTGGATAAGGGGTACTTCACTGCTAAGGGGCACTCAAGTTGCTATTTACACCCCACTGCAATGGGTAGCCAACCGTTGGATAAGGGCCATCCCTTTCTTCGCGGTTTAAACAAAAAAATTTGGCGGGAAAATATATCAGTTACGAACAGATTTTGGTTTCGATTTTTGGGAATGATTGGGAGAGATTCAATCACGGATTTCAACTGCTTTGAGCCTGTTTTGACTAAACAGGGTTTATGTTTTTCCTAGATTCGCAAAGTTTGGGCTAGATCCTCGGTTTGAAGATAAAACAGGGGACGGGAAGAATATCCAATGACTGCGTGAATTCCATGCAAGATTTTGACGTGATTTTGAAGAGTTAAACACGAGATTATGTAGTTACCTAATAAACAGGATGACTGACGTGTTTGGGAGTTAAAATAGGCATCAAATCTTCTCATATTTGGTTATTATCGAAAATAAGGAAGGTGTCATTCTCGGGTTGGTTTTGTGAGTTTATTTTTAGAAGTTACGTGACAGAAAGGAGAACATAAACTCAGACAAGATCCGTATCTACTAGAGAAGAAATTTGAAGCTAAACAGAAGACGCATTGAATGGAAAAGAGGAAAGAAAAGTCGAGATTTTCGGTAAAATAAAAGAAGAATTTTGGAGAATTTTGTTCGGCCTATTATGTATATAAAGGTTGAGAGGAGTTCCATAAGGAGGTATCGTGAGTTTGGGGTAGAGTAGAGGCAGAAAATCACGCTGCAAGTGAAGAGGAAGAAGAAGAGTTACATACGACAGAAAGGAAGTATCGTTCTCAAGAACACGAAGAACAGACACAAACAGATAGTCCTTTATTCTGCTACACTTTTAATTTATCGTTTACCGCAACTGTGACTTTGCAACACTTATATCTCGTTGTAATTTCACTGCTTATTATTTTTCACCTCTTGTAAATCCTTTTGAGCCATGAATAAATATTTTGAGCGTATTTTCACCATGTGGAGCTAAACCTCATCACTGGGATGACGGAGGAAGCCAATTCTCATCACTGTGGTAACTTTATTTAATTCTTTTTATGAATTTTGCATTAATATAATTTGAATTATGATTTTAAATTAACTAGTAAGACCATTTCCACGATGGGAGAGCCGACCGAAGAAGAAGCTGAAGATGGGGTTTGCCTGCGACTATTTTCGTCCCGTTTAAGAAAAGGTGATACTTTCACCCCATTTCCGAAAAAGTGATACTTTCGCCGCGTTTCGAAAAAAAGTGATACTTTCTCCCCGTCTCGGAAAAAGTGATACTTTCTCCCCGTTTCAGAAAAGTATCACTTTTTCTGAAACTGAGCGAAAGTATCATCTTTTCCGAAACTGAGCAAAAGTATCACTTTTCCCGAAACAGAGTGAAAGTATCACTTTTCTTGAAACGGGATGTGAAAGTATCACCTTTTCTTAAACAAAAAATTAGTCGATCCATAAACCAAATATGGTTGCATGATGTGTTATGCATCCTTTGTGGTGGTTTGCATAATGGCTATGCATTCAATTTTCGAGAATTGTGCCTAAAATGAAAGTATCATTTTTCTTGAAACGGAGGGAGTACATCGTTTTATTAGTTGCAACGGAAAATTAGTTGATGAATAAACCAAAATTTTGCTACATAAACTATTATGTATCCTTTATGGTGGTTTGCATAATGGATATACACTTAATTTTCTAAAATTGTGCCTAAAATGATAATTACCTCTGAATTTTTTGTAAAAACTCAAAATTTGATATTGTTGTTTGTGCTCGTTGGATAGGTTTTTTTATTAGCTTTCCAATGAGATAAAATTTGTAAAATTCCAAGGTGCGGATTTTTAGATATGTTATATTAAAGTTTGTTGTCCAATTATACCCCTAAAAAGATAGGATACACAAGGAGTTATAGTAATTGGACTAAAAGGGAGGGACATTTTTGGTTTTTCGGCCCTAACCATTTTCAATCTTTTTGTGTCAATTGATCACTTAAATTTTACAAAAAAGTGGTCATATAAAGGTCCTCCCTCGCTTCGCTCGGTCGTCCCAATTAGTTGTCATTTAGTTTGATGAGTTATGCTTAGCTTTGGTGTTTTGATAACTCATGCTTACCATTTACAATTAATGTTTTATAAAATCTACCTTGGCAAAGATTAAGAGTTTTTGGAGCTCTTATTGTCTAAGAATTAATATTGAACCACAGAAAAAGAATTTGGTGAAATCCTGATTCCTAGTAATCTCTCAATATTGTCATTATCTTTTCTTTTATTTGCTAGATTAATTTTATAATTTAAGTCTAAAATCAACTTCACAAGTCCGAGAATCAAACCCTTTTTTACCACTTTAAAACTACATCAGTTTTTGGCGCCGTCGACGCGGACTTGTATTTAGGTTTAGGTTTTAGGTTTTGCATTTTTTTTAGGATTTTTATATTTATTATTTATTATTATTATTTTTTTAGATTATTTTTTGTTCTATTTTACGTCTTTGGTATTTTTGTTTTTGTTGTGCGGGGTTGGCTTGAAGTGAAACGTGGAAAGTTTTATTTTTAGACTTTCATCTTATTTTTAGTAGTTTCTTTATTTATTTTTGGATTGTAATTTTTTTTTTTTTTTTTTTTTTTATAAGTTTTACTTTCATTTAATTTCAAAAAGGTCGGAAGAAACAAGTGGGAAGATTTTATTTTTAAAAGAAATCACCTACACGCACGTTTCATCTTATTTTTAGTAGTTTCTTTATTTATTTTTGGATTGTAATTTTTCTTTTATTTGTTTGTGTTTATTTTTAGTATTTTATTTATTGTAAAAAAAAAAAACGCACACACCAATTGCATTTCGTCTGGCACCGATTTTAGGAAAACACGTGGTTTAGTACGGTGAACCCTCTGGGGTTATCATCTGAAACACCACAAACCTCAGCCCAGTACCTGTGACCAGTCTTTGACTGTAGGTATATTTTGCTGTAGGTAACCCAAGCCTACCTAAATTAGTTAGCCCAGCATTTGCATGTGCACAGTTTTTGGTTGAATTCTTGTATGCCAGAACGTAAGAGAGACGCTCTAGGACGGTTTATGCATGAAAAAGCTAGAAGTGATATTTTAGGAAACAAGAATCTTGGCTACCTTAATCTAGAAAGTCCTATTTTTGGACGTTCTTCTCACGGTAAGGAAAATATCCTTAATACTTCTATTTTCGACGAAATGGTTAAATAAAATGATGATGAGGTCCCGGTAAAAACCCTTAGGGATCGTTTGAACCCATCTAAAGTAGTGCATGATCCAGGTGTAGTTCTACCAGCTTCTATGGTCCAGTTTGATATTAGATCTAAGACTATTGGCATGCTTCTTTAGTTTAGGGGATTAGAGAATGAGAACCTGTATACCCACATAAGAGACTTTGAAATGATTTGTGACACAATGAACTATCTGAATGTCTCCAAAGATGTGTTTAGGTTACGTTTGTTTCACTTCTCTCTCGATGAGAAAGCCAAAGAGTGGTATCATTTTATCCCCTCTAGAACAATTACCACATGGGATGGTCTTGTAGTGGTATTTGTTAAGAAATTCTACCCACACCATAGGACTGCTGATGTTCAGCAGTCTATCCAAACCTTTAAGCAGATATTAGGTGAAAAACTTCATGATTATATAGAGAGGTTTAGTGAATTGTTATACCAGTGCCCACATCACGGCTTTGAAAAAGCCCACATGGCCTAAATTTTATATGGGGGCCTTAATAGTGAAACCCGTATGAAGGTAGAAACAATTAGCGGTGGAGAATTTACCCATCAAGACCCAGATGAATGTTTTGACGAGTTCATCGAGTTAGATGAGAAAACTAGGCAATGGGCTTCAATGAGAGAACCATAAATACCTAGAAATCATATCCATAGGGTCAATAGAGTTGATTATGGGTCGGATATTCTTAGGCGTCTATAGGCCTTAAAAATGAATCAAGGGTCACACCATGCTATATATGAAGAGAAAGCCCATGCTCTTTATAACAACTCTAGGTTTGAAAACTGTCAGAGATTTGATCCATATTCAGATACTATAACCCTGGTTGGAGAAACCACCCAAGTTTCTCTTGGTCTAAGGGCTAGAGTCAAGGTCAGTCTAGTACTTCCCAGGCTCTCCAAAGTTTTGGGTATACTAAGAACCATTTAGGGCCAGATCAGTATCAGAACCCGTAGGATGAAAAAATCATGATCTTAGAAGAGTCTCTCACCATCTTATCTCATAACAGTGCAGTGTTTAAGCAAACGGTTGAGAAAGGTTTACAGGAAAACTCTCAGGCTATTTCAGAGCTAAAAAATTATGTTAGTATAATTGCAGAGTTATTAAGCGAAAGAGAAAAGGAAAAGTCCCCCAATAAACCACTACCCAATCCCAGAGGAATTCATGAAGTATCCTCTAGAGAGAAAGAGTTCGATCATGTGAACTCTGTAACAACCCTAAGGAGTGGTAAAACGGTAGATAATAAGGTAGTTATACCTAATAGTGGACATACTGTAGATCCATCTTCTAGTTCCCATTCTATTTCCCAAGATGAGCCCCAGAAGGATCCACTAGTTGAAGAGACTGATAAAATTTCTAGTGATTCCCATGTAGTTCCCGATAGATCTCATTTTGTGCCTAGAGCCCCATATCCACAGTTGTTAGTTCCAACACATAGATAGTCGACTTTCAACAAAATAATGGAGATTTTGAAGCAGGTAAACATTAACATCCCTTTACTAGAAGATATTAGGAAAATGCCTGCTTATGCCAAGTTTTTTGAGGATCTTTGTACTCGAAAGCGTAAGATTAATGTCCATAATAAATCCTTTTTATCTGGTCAGGCAAGTTCAATCCTTCTTAACCAAACATCCCCTAAGTATAAAAACCATGTATGCCCCACCATATCTTGTACGATTGGTAATCACCTGGTTGATAAAGAATTACCTGACTTAGGAGCTAGTGTTAACTTACTCCCGTACCATGTCAACACCCATCTAGGTCTTGGTGAGTTGAAACCAACAAAAATGACCCTATAGTTAGCTGATAGGTCTGTCAAAGTACCTCGTGGTGTCATAGAGGATGTAATAATTGAGGTTGATAAATTTATTTATCCAGTGGATTTTTTTGTTCTAGACACCCAGCCTATTCAAGACACTAGTGCTCAAATACCGGTGATTTTAGGTCGCCCATTTTTAGCCACATCTAATGCCATCATCAACTGTAGGACCGGGCTTATGAACATATCCTTTGGTAATATGACCATTGGACGAAATATATTTAATGTTACTAGACAACCTTCTGAATTAGAGGAAGTGAATATGATTAGAACTTTAGTTCAGGATCATTAGGACGATATTTTATTGGATGATTCTTTGGATGAATTTGATGAGATTCTCTTAAGTAAGTTAAGTGACCAAACTGTTGAACTAGAAGAAGCTATTGAGTACTTTAAAGACTTTACAAACCCTGAATTTCAAGCCATAGTGCTAGGTCTTACAAAGACTAATGATGACCCTAAGTTTGGGGTTAATGATCTAGAAGAAGCTCTTGAGTATTTTAAAGACTCTGAGGATCCGGAAATTCAAGCAATAGTTAGAGGTTTGTCTGAGAATAATGACTACCCTAAGTTTAGGGGTAATAATGGTCAAATAACCCTTAATATTTGTTTTGAGGGTTCCCTTACCCAAAGTGATTGTCAAGTATCCCCATTAGAAGTCCCTAACTTGGGACTCGAGCCTAATGTTCCTAAGGAATTACTTGACTCTTTTCCCACTCTGCAACCTGATCCTCATGATATTATCCAGGAGGAAATTAAGGAATTAGAAACCTATAGTTCGGAAAAATTTGTTTGTCAAGACACACATATGAAGCCCAAGTGGGCACCGCTAATAAACCCAGTTTTCTTGCAAGAAATTTTGGATCAGGTTGTGCTTCGTCTGTTCATTTTTCTAATTCGGTGCAGTTGTTTCATAATTGTGGCAGTTTTATTTGGTTTTGTTGACCCACAGTTGTTTCGGCTATTGATATTTGATTTGAAAGGTAATTAGCCATTTTATGGGTATTTGACGTCTGGTTGAAGACTTTAAACTTAGCACTTCTTGGGAGGTAACCCAATATTCACGCGACACGGTAATATCTTTCTTCATCTATTTTGCTTCAAATGGTAATAGTTTCTCATTGTTCATGCTTTTTAATTTCATCTTTAGAAAATTGAGGACAATGTTAGATTTAAGTTTGGGGGTATGGGAGAAACTTTTTGTTAGTTGCAATAAATAAACTCTAGAGCCTAGAAATTTATACTTATTAAGGATGGCACTAACCAATCTAAGTGGATGGAAGCATATTGGTTGTAGTAGTTGAGGAACCAATCTGATTAGATGGAAACATCTAAAGAGTCTATTCATAAAAGCACAGAGATCATGTAATAGAAATAACATGGTAGTTTCGCCATATCTCGTTGAGTCCTTTTCACTTCTGTTTTTATTTTGTTTTATTTTTAAAATATGTTTCTCTAAGTGATTAGGTGGGTTTCACGAATCAAGTTGTTACCACTGTTAGGGTGAAATAGAGTGATTGAGTCACCCAAAAAAAAAAAACCCAGTCCAATTAGACCAATCATAATAAATATTAACACTTGGATAGCAATATGTGTGTGTTCTCCATGTCTCTGTCGCCTAAACAAGCGTGGAACGCAGGATCCACAGGAATTACCATGTAATATGCTAACAAGAAGCATGCACTTGGTTCCATAAGATCTAATCATGTTGTTAAAAAAAAAAGCTAATTGTTCAGTAAATAAAATCGACCTCTGGTTCCCTTGTATATGCCAGGCGAGTTGATCTAGAATTAGGATTATCGACCACTGGTTTCCTTGTATATGCTAGTTGTGTTGATATTAGTCAGACCAGTATCTCAATCCATTAGGATAGGTTCATTTTGGCAGTGGCCTTCAGACAGATATGAGAAACACCGTTCGCCTAGTCAACATCAAAACCATCTATGTTTTTCTCTATATCCATCATCTTAATCTATCCATGTGATTTGTTGACTCCGGATATTGATGTCCATAGTGCGACTATCTTAGTAGAGCTCTGCCACTTATATATGAATTTTAGTATGCTTGAGTGCAAACTCGTGTACAACAATTGGAATTTCGCATCAGGGTACTTCCTCTTGTAGTCAAAAAGTATGCCAACCAAGGAGATTCTTTAGTGCCTTCCAAGGTTTTGCATAGATAGTTAGGGTCTGGAGTAAAGTTTTTGTGGGTATATCTCTAGTAAGCCCTCCCTAGGGGTTTAAAGGCTTATTGCATATGCTAAATGAAATCGACGATTTGCTCGAGGACTAGCAAATAATAAATTTGGGGGTATTTGATAGACGCATTTATGTGTCTATTTTGATCTCAATTACATGTATTGTTAGTGCTCGATTGTGTACTTATTTGGCTATTTATGTGCGTGTAGGTGTTTTTGGAGAAATAAGCTTTTGCGAAGAAATTGGCTCGAAAAGAGGAATTTGCACACCCAGAGGACAATTGCTAAAGGGACCCTCAGTTTGGATAAGGGGTACTTCACTGCTAAGGGGCACTCAAGTTGATATTTACACCCCACTACTATGGGCAGCCAACAGTTGGATAAGGGCCGTCCCTTTCTTCACGGTTTAAACAAAAGAAATTTGGCGGGAAAATATATATGTTACGAACAGATTTTGGTTTCGATTTTTGGGAATGATTGAAAGAGATTCAATCACGGATTTCAACTGCTTTGGGCCTATTTTGACTAAACAGGGTTTATGTTTTTCCTAGATTTGCAAAGTTTGGGCTAAATCCTCGGTTTGAAGATAAAACAGGGGACGGGAAGAATATCCAATGACTGCGTGAATTCCAGGAAAGATTTTGACGTTATTTTGAAGAGTTAAACACAAGATTATGTAGTTACCTAATAAACAGGATGAATGACGTGTTTGGGAGTTAAAATAGGCATCAAATCTTCTCATATTTGGTTATTATTGAAAATAAGGAAGGTGTCATTCTCGGGTTGGTTTTGTGAGTTTATTTTTAGAAGTTACGTGACAGAAAGGAGAACATAAACTCAGACAGGATCCGTATCTACTAGAGAAGAAATTTGAAGCTAAACAGAAGACGCGTTGAAGGGAAAAGAGGAAAGAAAAGTTGAGACTTTCGGTAAAATAAAAGAAGAATTTTGGAGAATTTTGTTCAGCCTGTTATGTATATAAAGGTTGAGAGGCGTTCCATAAGGAGGTATCAGGAGTTTGGGGTGGAGTAGAGGCAGAAAATCACGCTGCAAGTGAAGAGGAAGAAGAAGAGTTACATACGACAGAAAGGAAGTGTCGTTCTCAAGAACACGAATAACAGACACTAACAGACAGTCCTTTATTCTTCTACACTTTTAATTTATCGTTTATCGCAACTGTGACTTTGCAACACTTATATCTCGTTGTAATTTCACTGCTTATTATTCTCCACCTCTTGTAAACACCTTTTGAGCCATGAATAAATATTTTGAGCGTATTTTCACCATGTGAAGCTAAACCCCATTACTGGGATGACGGAGGAAGCTAATTCTCATCATTGTGGTAACTTTATTTAATTCTTTTTATGACTTTTGCATTAATATAATTTGAATTATGATTTTAAATTAATTAGTTGTCATTTAGTTTGATGAGTATGCTTAGCTTTGGTGTTTTGGTAACTCATTCTTACCATTTATAATTAATGTTTTATAAAATCTACCTTGGAAAAGATTAATTAAGAGTCAATACCTATAGTTTTTGGAGCTCTTATTGTTTAAGAATTAATATTGAACCATAGAAAAAGAATTTGGTGAAATCCTGATTCCCAGTAATCTCTCAATATTGTCATTATCTTTTCTTTTATTTGCTAGATATTTTATAATTTAAGTCTAAAATCAACTTCACAAGTCCGAAAATCTAACCCTTTCTTACCACTTTAAAACTACATCATTTCATCACTCGTGAAGACCTGGAACGGTTTCTGAAGGCTCGAGGAAAAGACAAGGCATCATCCTTTCACAGTCATCTACCTCCATATCCTGCTGTTACACAAAGAATTACTCTCTCGAAGGGCTACACTTCTCTGATGTTCACATTATACAATGGAAAGGAAAACACTCGAGAACATGTGTTTCGATTCCTGGAAGCACTAGGCGAACACGAATACCACCATGTCACCTATCTGAAGGAATTCTCGAAATCTCTGATAGGACGAGCATACACATGGTACAATAAATAACATTGCACCTGGGAGCATCACTAGTTGGGGAGAAATGGTTAATGCTTTCTACCTGAAATACGTTTTCATCTCAGAGAAGATTACTCTTTCGGACTTAGGAAGAATGTCTCATAAGAACAATGGGCATCCAAACGACGATGTGAAAAGGTTCAGAATCTAAGCTCTGGATTGTCATGACCCGAATGTCACTGAATAAAACCTGGTGGACTTGTGCATCAATGTAATAATCCCGATATACATAGCCCTATTGGAAAATCTCCGGTTCCAGACTTTCTCAGAACTTCATAAAGAAGCCAAGTGATCAACAACTACTACTCCGGCCTTACTAGAAAGAACAAAAGCTACAAAAGTCAAGGGACCGCGAGAAACTCGAGGAAGTGCCGGGCGCATGATCAACAAGTAGTACAATCTCCAACCTTCCGTGAATGTTTCCGAAGGAATCAAGAGGAAATCTGAAGCGAAGCAGCATAAGAATGTTCCTCCAGCATCCCATCCTACAAAAACATCAAGGAAGGACAACCAAACTCAAAATGCGCGAGCACCTACTCAGCGTCAGCAGAATGACCAGGAAGAACCAGACTTTCCCTTCCTTATTGAAGAGGTGATTGAGCTATTGGAAATATGGATCCAAGATGGTGCGATCAAACTACCTCATGTTAGGTGAGAACCGACTGCGGAGGAAATGGAGAATCCTTGATACTGCCGCTTTCATAGGTTTGTCAGTCATCTAACAAATGATTACAAAATTTTGAAACGCATATTCAAAGAGAAGTCTGATTCAGGAGAACTGGGGACTGCACAAGAATCCTCTCCCAATTAGGACCTTTACACTCTCTGAACAACCAGTCAAATAAGCAGTTCAATCGTTGATCGAGCACATCTACGAATTTCTTTATTTGTCAAAGGCTCAAAGGAAGGACATGTTCGCGGCTTTGAATCATATAGTGTCTGGGAAACGCTTGTTCATTTTAGAAATGCTCCTAGAGCCTCCAGTCACTGACAAAGAGATGTATGGACTTCTTGCCACGGTAAATCTCAAAGGAAATGAATTCAAAAGAGCGTTGGTCGATGTTGGCATGACCATCAATATTGTTCATTTTTAACTCTCGGAGCTGCAGGCATCACTTGAAAAGAAGCCACTCATGCTTTTATCTTTGTCATAGATCATGAAGGAATACTCAGGGATGCGTATGGCTATATCATTCTCAAAATAAAAATTGGTTCAACCTGGGAAGAAACAAAGTTTCACATAATCAGGGAGGATCCAGGATATGATATAATCCTCGGACGGACATGGATTCACGCTGAAAAGGTAACTATAACACCTGCAATTGCACATTTCTTTGTTGAAGAAAGCTCTGATTCGGAAGAAATAGAGGATACTCCGTCGTTCGAGCATCTAGGGAAAGTCAAAGTTTGGATGGAGCTAACACAAAAGCCTGAAGAAAATGCGCATGCATTCATCAAAATGTTCGGCACTCAGGCAAGTCTCGTTCCTCCCATGTCTATGTCATTTATATCCTCTATGCTATCCTAGCATGGGGACTTAATTCTGCTAGCAACCCTTTTATTGCAAGATGTTATGAATGGGTAGCTTCACCATATTAATATTTTACCAAGTGGTTGAATATGACACTTCTCCGAATTGAGCATCACACTGAGACATTCATTACTGAGAAGATGTCCAACTATGAAAAGAATATTTTTGGCATTTCTTCATAGCCTTGCAGGAGTGTCCATGTGTGCCACAAAATCAAAAAGCTATGATATCTAAATAAGTATTGAATCCCACTACCGCAACGAAAGGAATGCTAAATCAACAGAAGATACTTGGGGCCGAGACGATCAAGCCTAAGACATTCGATGCTTAAGGGGTGTGAGGCTTCAATGCTCAAGCATGAAGAAAATTCCTACAACTGTCAATCACCTACTTTTCCAAGGACAACTGAAAGTCAAAAAAACGTTCATCTCTGTGTACTATATTCTTCATAATCCTTCAAACTGTACTCCGTATCAAAGAGTACACCTTCGATAATAGCGCCTCTAGCTTCAGCACAAATGTCTCGATGGTGATAAACTGATTCAATACCAGCACGATCAAAGTGTAAGTGAACTATAATCAATAAGTCTTTATTATCCCATGACAAGAATTCTAAAGCAGATGCAACATCATTCATCCATAGATGGCACAAACTGCTTCGGCATACACCGGGGACTTGATCTTATCAGAGAAATCAATTCAAATCTATTTCAATAAATGTTTTCCACATGAAAAGTTATTGCAACCTGATGTGATTCCTTGAAACTTCATCAATGAGACTTCTCTATATCACAAGCCCATGCACGACTGAGGAACTTCCTATCTTCACCAATCACATCCAGAATGAAGACTGCTGCTGTTATTTACAGCAACAACATCGACTCACTGACTTCATAGTAAAATCATATTGTTCGGGAGAATTCGGGTTGAACTACCAGTACACCTTCATCTTAGGGATGCTCAATCCACCGATTAGTTCGTGAATGTAAAGGCTCACTTGATGGAGGAGCAAAGACTATGTCGATAATCATGGTTCTAGCCTTTTCGGTCTCTGGATCAACTCCGAACATAGTATTGGCATCAACAATGATATCTGGAGGAACTCCATCCATGTTTTCAGCATCAACAACGGTCTCAGGAGCAACATCCTCATGACAGGGCTCCATCAACTAACCATTTTATGAAGTGTTACTCGATGATGCAGACTTCTCCAAGCACTAATGATGCATATCAAGATGTGTAGACATGAAAACATATTCAGATGAAAGTCTTCCCAAAGCTTACACGACTGGCGGGCACAAGCCAAAGTCTTTTACAAAATGTTCCCATCGCCTTTACAAATGAGATACAACACACTTCAGGCTATGAGTTTACAAAAATGTATCAATGGATGATGATTGGGACAATGCTTCCTCAACGAAATATGTTTGTATATGTCTCTTCTAAAACATACCAAAAGGGAACATCAATCGTACATACGGGTAGAAAGATATGGCTTCCACACTCATGTTTATGGAATATGAAAATTTGCACGGGATTACAAGTTATGAATGTGCATGCGTCATTGAATGCCCTAGAATCTCCAAACTAAAGGATTCATTTTTCATATGATTCCTCAGTGTCTTAGCTTCAAAATTTGGGGTCAATCACCGAATTCTGACGTCGTATGAGGTTCGTACAGCTTCCAGAGCATACAACATGCAAGGAACAATTCTTAGAGATTCTCCAATGGAGCGTGTGTGAGGAAAAAAGTATTTATCCACGTAGGATACACATCCATATTTCCTAAAATATTTCTCCAACCCTAACCTCTTCAACTAACATGGAGATGACATGGCATGTTTTTATATAAACATCCTCTAACTCAACCTCTTGTTTTAGAGGTTCACCAAGAGGATTTGTATGGATCCTAATCAACATTTTTGATACTAAAAATAAATTTTATTAATTAAAATGATTTTTAACCATAAATCAAATATACATTTTCTCCTTCATTAAACGAAATACTCTTCCCCTTTCTCGTATCCAATGCAAATCAACAAGGAACTATGTTTTCTTTGTAGTATCAACAACGCTTTTCTTATAGATTAATTGGATCATCATCAATTATTAATAAATTAAGTTTCATCAGTTATGGCTTTCAATGGTCTCTCTTTTAATGATGTAAGGAATCATATAATAATATCACCAAGGTTGAACTTATTCTATTGGTGCTAAGGTGAATTCTATAATATATGTGTACTATTGATTGCATCTGTAAGTTTTTTTAATTTTAAGTGCTTGAGGTGTAACGACAAAAATGGGTATATGTGAAAATATGGAATGGTGGAAGGAGATTGAGCTTGAATAATGGATTTTTTCTTTATCGAAAAAAGTCAAACAAGAAAAAAGAAAAAAAAAAGACTACAGCTAGGCAAAGAAAGAGCCAAAATGCAAATGGGTTGGAGAACGATTGGTTTTATTCCTTATATTTAGGAAAAATGGATGGAATATAGGTTAAAGGATGTCTTCCCACAATTCCACATATGAAACTGACCACATGACCATTGGAGAAGCTTTTAGACAGGATTCATTACCTTCACAGTCGATCGATGTCCACTAGGTCTTTCCACTAAATCCTTCATTAAGGTACCTCCAACTTCGACCACCTAGGTCTTTACATCATGTTTTTCTACCTGGGTCCTTTATCTAGGTCTTTCCAGAAGAAGGAAAAACCAAAAGGAGATTTAACTAAATAATGGGGACTGACGATCCACTGATCATGATGATCAGTTTTACGGTCCAATACTCGTGACTGGCACCAATCTCGCCTATGCTAATCATTCATCATAAAAATGAATGCTATAACCGAAACATACAACCATGGTCATTACATCATCCCCTCTTGAGAGAAACCTCCGTGACCAGGGTTTCAGAAGTGATGTTTCTACGACTGACGGAAGAAAGAAAATGGTACTACAAGCACCAGGCTCATGTATCAACCAATGGGTTCAAACTTCGAATTAATAAATGGCATTGAAATCCCTCATCAAGCATTCAAGCCACAAGAAAATGGTCTAAAGACACAACATGGGTGTTTTACAACAAGCTCGCCTGAGACGATTTCACATTGTCCTGCACAAAGAAGCGAGCTTGGAGAAATTGGTGAAGAATCTAGAGATGGGTCATATACCATGGTTTTTACATGGATGTCCTCTAAAACATATCCAAAATTCACAATAATTGGATGAATGAGCAAAACTATGTGGCCGAAACATCAAACTACGTGACAGCTAAAGTTTCTGAAGACTTCCTGGAAGTTTAATTTTTTGTTGATTTAGACCACTAAACGTGCTAAAAATTCAAAAAGATTCTTTGGAAAATCTATGAAATTTCCTGGGCACCAAATGTTTAGGTGGATCATCAAAAACGGACATCGTATGAAGATTCTACAACATTTTTAATGAAGACCTAACTTATGAATTTTCTGATAACGAATTATGACAAAATTCTTCACTCATCCACATTTGAATCAGGAGCTACATCATCAATGCAAGGCCAAACTTCATCTTCATCTGATAGTCTCACCTGCAAGTCGCCGGTGCTTCTGCTGATGAGATATAAGCTTTTCATTTTCAGCTCTTTTTTTCTATGATATTTCATCACATCTCTGCTTTCCCTACACACCTGCTAAGACCAAGAAACCATATATCTTAGAACGAACCACTCTCAAATTATCAAGAGGCATACCATGTATCATCTTTCCAACATCTTTGAAAGGTTGATTCATCTTGGCTTGAACATATGCAGAAGTCTTCATCTTTGAATTGATATTTCTGGAGCATTCCCCGGAAGAGCCAGAAGGGTGGTTATAATTGGAAGTCACCATTATCTTAGGTTAAATACATGGAGTCATGGATATATCAATAACAAACGCGCAACAAAAATGGAAACACTCCAACTCTTACATGTTTACAATTTCACTAACAATAGTGAACTTAGAACAAAAGTTTTAAGAACTTGCCCGTTTCTTTAAACCTGCAAAGTCGGGCAAAGTCCATTGTTCAAAAATCATAAATTGATTTTCATAAAACCATGAACAACCCACGTAAATTTTTACTGTATTAACATCCACTGATTTTTCAAAAATTGGACAGACGTCCATTCTACAATTGTGAAAACTCATGTAAATTTGAAAAAACATATATATATTTTTGCTCCCCCACGAGAGCATCCGTCTTTGAAACGAGAGTTTCCATTTTGAAATCTCACATATTTAAAAAATAAAATTTTGGTTTTCGTGAAAGCTCATAGACAAAAAATTTATCATTAGACGCAGGTCTATTAGAAAAAAAAAATCTTTGTTATGCTAGGGATTATTTTTTGTTTCTTAAACTAACGAACGAACAAACATTTGTTCCTAAAAAAGGATTTCTTTTTTGGGACCTTGCCCGTAAATGCTAAACCGACCAAAACTGAATGTCTGATCGTCCAAATCAGTAGTGCTTCATCTCTCCGTGCTCACGTGATGACACTCTATCATACTTCCAGAGTTCTTATCTAGGAATTTGCTCGTACATGACATCATTGGGGAAAATCGGGGATTCTGGAAATGCCTTTGTACGACTAAGTTAAACTACTTATCTCGTATACTGGAAAATCACCATCCAGTGCATACTTCGGAACATGATTGTCCCTCACTAATCATGGAACTTAATATTGATGGTGGATTTTCGACAAAGGTCAAAATCGTAAAATCATGATACTGTATGTTTCTGACCCGGCTTCAGGATTGTATGTGATGATTCATGTTTTATGATCCGAGAACCATTTCACGATCTTTAACTGAGCGAACATTCCTCTCAGATCTATGATGAATATGTTTCTTGAAAGTCCTATTAGCTTAGCGTTTGATGCTTCACACATTTCATCATCACCTCTACATATAATCAAATGATTGGACAGTTCCTAGACATAATATTTGTTAGAGAGCTTAACGCATTCAGGACGTCACGCTACTCATTGTTCCCTGACTACGTAGATATACCGTGTATATAATTTCTTAATGATTGGGCGGTTCCTAGACATAATGTTTGTTAGAGAGCTTAACGCCTTCAGGACGTCACGTCGCTCATTGTTCCCTGACTATACACCCCTCAGAACGAACATGATGCTTCAATTATCTCATATCTCGATTCTGCAAATAGATTAATTTTAGCGTGTCATTCATCAACTAAATTCCTAGAAAATAATCTATTTTATCTCATTACTCAGTTCCATGGCTGATCCTCAGCTGGATACCATGGATTAGTAATAGATAACCATTTTATCTCATTACTCCGTCCCCTGAATCCTCAACTGGATTCCATGGATTAGTAATAGATAACCATTTTATCTCATTACTCCGTGAATTCCTAGCTGAATTTTGTGGATTAGTAATAGATACTATATTAATTTTATTACTCCGTTTCATGAAAAATTCTCAGCTGAATTTTATGGATCAGTAATAAATATTCATTGATCGGGCATCTGGGCCATCACCGAGTAAGCCCCAAAAATAGTGCGAGTTTACTCAGCAAATAATGCACAAACGAGCACTCGAAGGCACGAACGAGCGTTCAAAAATATGGACGGACGAGGAACCTATGCAATTAGGAAGGAAAATAATATTAAATAAAATAAACAAGAGGCATAGGACCGGCCCCACCGGCCGGCAGGTCACGCCCTGTGGCGGTCCCCCTCTTCCGTTATTTTATTTTAATTTATTATTTCCCTCATCTCATGAAGACTCCTTCATTTGAGAAAAACTCTTAGTTTCTCCATACTTTCCATCTAACGATGAAAAATAGGGAAAGGTGTCACGGGACCGGGCCACCTAGCATGCCGGCCATTCCCTAGCCTTGGCTGGTCCCACACCTTGAAATTCCTTATTTTATCATATTATTATTTCCTTCATCTCACGAAACTCCATCGTTTGAGCGAGAACCCTAGTTTTTCAATATTTTCTCAAAATATTGCTCAAACCATGAAAAAGCAAAACAGTCAAATAGTCACACGACCAACTAGACTTCTCACGTCAAAAATTAAATATTATTACTTTAATATTCTCAAAATATTGGTCGCACGAGCAAAGTTCTACTTGCTCATTTGAGCGAAATCGAGAGTTTCAGTCAAGACCAAACTCTTTTGAAAATCCAAAATATTGCTCAAAGCGCACGAAAAAATACAAAAACTCTCAGGACTGAGACACGGGCCACATGGTGACACGGACATGATACCTTGACCGACCATGGTCGGCCTTTAGGTTTTCAAGGAGCCGGTCCCACACTCTTTCATAACTTTGACCTAATTAGATATCAGCAGTTCATGGTGGGTCCAAACTCTATCCAACCAACTTGGAATTTGCTCAATCGACCACCATCTGTTCCAAAAACCACCAAGGGTCGATCCCATGACCTCTTGGCCGGTCCTCATCTCTCCATAATTAGGTTTTATTACCTAACGCTCATACGAGCACTATTTTAATAAATGATTAAACCAGCATTTAATTATCCTTTCACCAACTGGTCAACAAAGGATATTGGTACATGCTGACTCAACCACCTGGGTGCTACATGGTCGGCCATCATCCCATGTAGCCGGTCCCCCCTCTACATGGGCACCTGAGCAATTTCAAACACTAATAATTTTATGTTGATCCAACAATCAACATCATGATTAATTATATAATATTCGGTCCAGTTACCAATAATTTAATTAATATTTTATTTGGTCATGTTACCAAAATTCATCAAATGAGCAATATTTGCTCAGACGCTGGAATATTGATTCAACTATCAATATTCAGTAATCCATTGAATGAGAAATATTTGCTCAGATGCTAGAATATTGATTCAACAATCAATATTCAGTAATTCATCAAATGAGCAATATTTGCTCAAATGCTCGAATATTGATTCAACTATCAATATTCAGTATTTCATCGAATGAGCAATATTTTCACAAATGCTGGAATATTAATTCAACTATTAATATTCAGTAATCCATCGAATGAGTAATATTTACTCAGATGATGGAATATTGATTCATCTATCAATATTCAGTAATCCATCTAATGAGCAATATTTGCTCAGATTCTCGAATATTGATTCAACTATCAATATTCAGTAATTCATCGAATGAGCAATATTGCTCAGATGCTGGAATATTGATTCAACTATCAATATTCAATAATTCATCTAATGAGCAATATTTTCGCATATGCTCGAATATTGATTCCACTATCAATAATCAGTAATTCATTGAATGAGCAATATGTGTGCAGATGCTCGAGTATTGATTCAACTATCAATATTTAGTAATTCATCTAATGAGCAATATTTTCTCAAATGCTAGAATATTGATTCAACTATCAATGTTCATCAATTCATCATACAAGCAATATTTGGTCGACTATCATGTTGATTCAATTATCAACATCATTCATTCGAGAACTATACGTCCCAACAGACATGTTCAATCCATGAATCCTAGAGCATTCGGAAATCATGCTCGACTGAATAATACTTAGAATCATCGTCTAATCAAGTCAACGACTGACTGATCAAATATACGTCTGCCTTACAGACTCCACATTCGTGAGACATCAATCACGTCACATGGGGGATATTAATTAGGGTTTTGTCTAGCAACCTACGGCACATGTGTTCATCCACGATGAGAAATGTGAGTAAGTCATGCAAACGGTTGAGGAGGTTAGCAAAGTAGTGGGTGGAAGATCAACCCAGTCTCCGCACGATATAGAACTGGTGTTTATGGGTGAAAACTACTTATGTTGGCCTTGGTAATTTGGGGTGTGTGGATGAGAAGTGAATCTAAACCCTAAACAAATGCACTGTGCGATGAGTGCTTTTGATTCGAGAGATCAATCTATACAATTCTGGCCTAAACCAAGAAATGGTCGTTCCAGACTTGTTTCGGTCACAAAGTGAAGGAGATGGGGTTGATATTAGGGAGGGAAGCGAAGAAGGTGTTGAGATTGTGAAGGTGTAGGCTTGCTTATGACTTGTA